>CM018032.1:25685250-26080250 GCA_008638375.1 Nyssa sinensis
AATTTGGAAGATATGAAACAAAAAATGAAATAATGTTAAATGTGTTGTAAGGACGTAGATAAGCTGTTAAACAACAAGAGGTCCGAGATTTATTTTTTTTAGGGTCATCTGTACAAAGTCTATTTTAGCAAATCAAGTACCAAAATGTCATATATGCAAAATATAAATTATAATTTTACCATTAATGATAGAATAAGCTAACCAAATGAATTATTAAGGCAACAAGGGACCTACTTTAGGGATTTTTAGGTCCCTGGACCCAATGATGAGGTCCAATTTAGCAAATTAAGTGTTAAAGGATACGACACACAAAATGATAAAATTACAATTATCTCCTTATTAGACAAAGAAGCTATAGGAAGAGTTCATAAAATGTAAGAGGACTTATCTTAAGGTTTTTTGGGCCTTTTAAGTCCAAAAATAAGGTATGTTTAAACTAAAAGGAATAGGAAAGTCATGATTAAGCCTAACATATGTTTTGATTAAGTATTTGATGATATTTAAACCATGATTTTAGTATTATCAAAGGATAAAAGGGAGACAATGACTAAAGGGGACAAATTATGATGAAATGGAAGTTAAGGATCTAAGGTGAGTAAACTTGAACTTTAATGTTATATATGTTTTTACTCTTCCTCAAGAAATATGTTTTATAGCTACCAATATTGTGTTGCTATCAATGTTTCGTATCATATATGTTCCCAATGTTTTAAATAAGCATGTTATTGCTTTTATTATCACATAAGATATCTTTGATATACATTGAAAATGTTACAAGTGTTTAAAAATTCATGATCAACCTATTATTTCAACTTCCATAATTAAATGTTTTCTTGGATGCTAAGTCTCGAAAGGGGTCAATTTTTAAAGATGACCCATAAGGGGTCGATACCTAATGATGATGGGTAAAGGGTTAGTACGATAGGCCGTAAAGGGCTGGTACCATAACTAAAGTATATAACTCTTTTACATTATGGATGCTAAGTGGCAATGCTTCATTCTAATGAAATAATAAACATTTTACATTTAGAATTCATGTTTTAAATGATTGTCTTTTTAGAAGGCATGTGGTTTTGTTAAAGCCCATGTTATGCACATGATTAAAATATGATTCTTCATGAAATGTTGAACATCGTTACAAGAAATTTTATCATCATGTTTTGATGAAAATTTTTATATAACCTTTTATCATCAAATGAAAGCTCTACTATGCATGGTTTTGAAAACTCATAGGAGAGTGATGACTTTACTTACTGAGCTTAAATTAGATCATCCCAATCTATTCCCCACATTTCAAGTAGTTTGAATATGGGAAAAGCTATGGCAAGGAAGTCAGCCAGATGTAAGCCAAGGATAGGCAAGCAAGTGGATAATATAGAATCTCATATTACTAGAGATGGATTGACAAGGATGTGAGTATGTACTTGATGCAAATAATGAAGTCATACAACAAACTTAAATAGCATAATGATACATACTCATATATAAGCTCTGGTGTTATAAGTATCACTAATGACAAACAATGTTTGTAATTGAACTATGATGTATTTTAAGTACTGTGTTGTTATGAATGTCATGTTTCAAGAGCCTGAATTCATAATATCTAAATTTAAGGAATGTTTACTGTTGTTGTTCCCTAGTGTGCTTCTAACCTAAAAGGAGGGGTTGAATAGGTTTGTCTACTTTTTGTAACTTTTTATCCACAACTCAATTTTACCGACAATTGGAGGTACAATGATAAATTGATCAAGTTCAATGTAACCTACAACATATAATGCAATTAAGTTCTTAACAATTTATTCAATCGATTCAATTTCTTAATTGTTTAAACACAAAAATAATTCACCTCATTTGTTCAACCCCAATTAATCAATTAGTTGGTTATATCATTCAATCAACATTTTTAACCAAGCAATTAATCAATTTATCTAATCATCATCACAATCATTTAATCAATTGAGCTCTAATTTCAATTCAATTTATCAATTATTCCACTCAATTCCAATTATCAATTCAGTAGTTATGATTATTCAATTAGGCAGAAGCATGCTTGATATGAAAATTTCATGAATAATAAACCAAATTAGGGAAATGAGAAATTCATATCGATTTTTGTGATGAAGAAACCATCACAATCACTTGTGATGAAAAACTCTGGGGCACTCTTTGCCTGACAAAAAAGTTTGAATATGAGGAATGAACCGATTATAACACAACAAGAATGAAACTAGCTCTCTAGCCCCATTTAGTCACCCAATCTCGATTCCGCCTAGAATCCATAAGCGTTCTCCAATCCGGTAACGCTCTTCGGCACAATCAAGTAAGTAGTATAAGTATGCTAAACATGCATAATGAGATAAGAAATATGACAAAAAATGATAATAGACACGATATAAGAGATATATATATATATATATATATATGATAGTAACCACAAATATTATATCCATCATCCATCGAGAAAAAATAAAAACAATATAAGTAAACTGAAATAGCTATAACAAATAGAACATATAGCTGATGAGTACAGAAAAATACAAGTAAACCTCACTATAGAAGTCACTCATCACTTATGTGGGGAAAGTGTAATACCCGCACGCAAAATGTAATCGAGCAACTACTGTAGACTCGAGCTGTTAGGGTTTGTTTTTTGATATTTAATAAATAGTCTGGTTTTGGAATACAAAAGGTCCCGAGCATCCAGATAATACCCGAATAAAGCAATGAATATATATCGATGTATATGTACGTATATATATATATATGTATCCATTTTTATTGCTCAGGATCAAAACTAGGAACCATGAGGGTTATGAAAACCCTTGGCTGGGACCAAGAAACTATAGAAATGACCACCGAACCTCGAGTTGCAGGTTTTGGCTCTTTAGCCAACTCACAAAAAGCAACCCTTAAACTTGATTCTTAGAATGAAAAACCAAAACCCCATAACCTAAGGATCATTATAGAAGAAACCATAGTGAAAATGGTCAAGAAACAAGCTTGAACCATGTTGAATAAACTTTGGCCATGGAAGCTTCAATTAAGCTTCACAGTAGATTTTGAACCACCAAACCAATGAGGATATCTAAGTTAAGACCTTAGAAGTTGATTGAGCTTAAAAAATGGAGGAAATAGAGGCCTTAAATGCCATGAAATAGGCTTAGAAATATTAGGGTTTTCAGGGACCAGTGGCGTCTTCATGGAGGAAAACTATGAATAGTGAAAAAGAAAACGGTGTCGTTTTAAGTTTATTTCAATGAAACTATGTCGTCTCACAATGATTGTTTTAAAATTAAAGTCTGAATTCGAACTGTTTGGCAACAAGCATAACAGATCAATTGAACACACACGACTGGGACAGGGATATCCTATCCCCATTTAAACCCTCTATCCGCTATTTGGATTTTAGGAAATCAGAAAATAAAAGGGGTTCCCGTCTTTGAGAATTGATCCCTCAACCATCACGCGTGTGGGAACTTATGCCCCACACGCGGACCACTGCGCCATGAAGGCATGTGTGTCCATGTTTTACCGAAAATAATATAAAATATTATTTTAAATAATTAAATTAAATATAGTAATTAATCCCGATACCCGAATAGATTAAATGAATAGTGTATTTTTAGTTTCTTGAGCATTCTAAACCCAATAGAAGCGTCCGTTTCAAGAGACAGAGTCTCAAAAAATTAAGACCCATAAAAGTGCCACATTACCACATTACCCTTAGTGATGCCCAAAGCCAAATTGAGATCCGTAAAAGCCTAAACTTATTTTTTTAGACATTCCAGACTCAACAGTAAAGTCTGTTTTCCCAAATAAGATACCTATGATATCAATGTGTATGAAATTGACTAATTTTAGGGCATTAGGCCATACGTAGTATTGATCTAAGAACTATATATTGATTTATAAGGACTTCAAAGGGAAAGGAGAAAGTGACTAAATACTGAGGTAGAACGGACTATTAAAACGTAAGTAAGACCCGATCTCTTACATGTGGTATTCACAGCCATAGTTGTTCCTTTTATTGCCAAAGTTGTACTCTTATACGTACCGATGCTTATTGATTCCACAATGTGATACTTGTTCTATCTTGTAGACATTATTTGATTGTTATATGTTAATCATAAATGCTTGTACACTTTGTACCATGCCTTAACTGTTATGTTCTCACTAAAATGAATGATATTCCACATGTCACATCCCGAACCCAACCCTATGTGGAACTCGAGGATGTGATGCCAGTTAGTCGCCTTGCCAGTTTTTCGACCGACAATGCGACCAACCAAAGGCGAACTTCTGAGCTTACCGACGAATTACATTCCAAACGTAGGGTCAGAGCAGTAGAATTTTAAACTTTTTCATCTCGGGAATGCAACTCATTTATAAATACCATAGAGGTATGTACCACAGAGCAAGACTAAAACCAGATAGCTAATAACTCTAACCACAGAGCACGTCTATAATCAGACATATAACACAAAGCATATCTAATCTTTCTAGAGTACCATTACCATGAGCCATGTCTCAATATCTAGTGCATATCAATCACATCAATCAAATCATGTCACTCACCTGAATAACCAAGTTCAATCCACAAGAGTCCAAGTCTCCACAAATCAGTGCCATTAGATCCTTTACTTGGAATGCCACTCGGCCTATCCATGTCATATCATAGTGCCTTCTAATCCAATGGGGGTAAATCTTAAAAAATGACAGGATAATGGGGTGAGCTTTAACAAGCCCAGTGAGTAACAGAGGTTCCCTGCCATGGGTTTCAAAACCAGTTCTTGCTTATGAAGCACATGGATAGTTTAGTCATTTTAGAAATAACAGTTTTATAAATCCACTTTAAATACAGTTAAGTAGAATAAAACAGGACTGAACTAAATGGAACAACAGATTAGAATAGACAGAACAGTACAGAATGCTAGTATATAATTCAGGAGCATAGGCAAATAAATCAAATAATAGAACAGGTCAGTATTGAGCAAAACAAAACAAAATCATGCCGTGTGTAATGCAGTACAAAAGGGTATGCATTTAAGTATATGCATTTAAATAGTATGGCACATAAAACGGTACAGTGTATGAAGATACAATATCTAGACAGTGTAACTTATACACCAAGTCAGAAGTTCCAAGTTACTCACAAACTGTTCGCTTATCTTCCATTCACAGAAAGTCTGATAATTTCCAGATATTGTCTCAATCACATCCTTGTATATCCTGAATAATCATCATCAATCATAGACAGATCAGAATTTATCCATTCATGTCTTATTCATCATCTTAGGCGTTTATCGGATTACCTAAGATAGCCTAATAGCCTATTACCCTTTCATTGGGTTTCATCTGAGGCTATTACATTCTTTAATTAGGCTTAGTAGTTATCAGGATTATAATCTAAGTAATTTAGACTCTAATCATTATTACTTAAGTACTTATTTAACCTTAGGAGCAAATTAGTAATTTTACCATTCTTGTCCTGGACCCTGTTGCGGTCCTCAGAATAGTCCACATATCTTAAATATAAAGTTCTAAGTCTTTTGGACTCAAATCGTTATCAGTAAGTACTTATTTAATCTTAGGGGCAAAATGGTAATTTTACCATTCTTGTCCCAGACCTTGTCGTGGTTTTCAGAATAGTCCACATATCTTAAAGATAAAGTTCTAAGTCTTTTGGACTCAAATCGTTATCAATTAAGTACTTATTTAACCTTAGGGGCAAAATGGTAATTTTATCATTCTTGTCCTGGACCCTGTCGTGGTCTTCAGAATAGTCCACATATCTTAAATATAAAGTTCTAAGTCTTTTGGACTCAAATCATTATCAGTTAAGTACTTATTTAACCTTAGGGGCAAAATGGTAATGTTATCATTCTTGTCCCGAACCCTGTCGTGGTCCTCAGAATAGTCCACATATCTTAAATATAAAGTTCTAAGTCTTTTGATCATCAGGACACATTGGTCATTTCTCATTTTATACGTTGACTGTTCCGGAGTCTTATTTAGCCCTTCAATGTTCATAATTATGCTTATGACAATTTATGAGATCAGATTGGCCTTTATTTAGCCTCTACTTTACACTTACCATGCTCAGGGACATTTCGGTCATTTTACAGTTTGTGAAATTCTGACCTCGATTCGTCATTTAATCATGTGTACAGTTTCACGAGTATCTAGGCTTCTATCGGTATCAATTTCATCCCATTTGGACTTCGTATAGCATCAGGGGCATTTTGGTAATTTCACACTTTCACGCGTCATGTTTTTCAGTATCCCGTTTGTTAGTACGGACTCCACCGTTGAGTCTAGAGTACCCAACACAATTAAAATGGAGTATCTTTTGTTTTTATTTGGCCCTAGGTACCATTAGGGGCAATACCGTCATTTACCATTTGCGTGCCTTTATTTTTCGGGACTTGATTTCATAAAATGGACCTCATCATTAAGTCCAGAATGTCCAACATAGTTAAAATGCATTATTTATTTATTTAATTTGGGCCTCGTTTGGCCTATTTAATGTCCAAGGGTAAAATAGTCATTTTACCCTATTAATAAATAATTAAAATAATTATTTTATTATTTATTTATTTTTCAGGGGCTTATTTGAATTAATTCTTTAAAATCTGGGCCACAATAGAAATATTCAGAACAGTTGGGGTCATAGTGAAATTTAGAAAAATTCTAGTTTATTTTCCTTTCAATTAAGCACTTGGACTGTTGGGTTTACTAGGTCAAACCCTAGACCGAACCCAATAGTCCTTGAACCAACCGGTCCAAGCTAAGTGAGAGAATCGGAATAAGATAGCTCCCTTAATCCCCTTATCCACGGTTTGGCTATCCTCAAACTTGATTTCAATTTCATACGGTTGTAACCAAGCAGCCCCAATTGAATTTTAAAATTAAAACATTTTGCCCTAAACGACATAGTTCCATTTGCCCTTTATATCCAGTCGGGTTCTGACCCAACCCAAATCCGATCCGACCCATGTCTGGCACTGTTCCTCGTCTTCCTCATGACAATGAACAATAACCCTAAAACTGAAAATCTGAAAAGCTGAATTCGTGAGTTTTTGGCCGTGTATTTCCAGTATTATTCATTTTAAGGTGTTCCTAGGGGCTAAATATACACTTTGACATTCGTTTTGTGGATTGGAACGAGCTCAAACGTTCGGTCTATGATGGGATAACTGAGCCTGCAACTGACTCTTAAATCCTCATTTCATCACTAAAACTCGCGTGGTTTGGCTCAAAATGACCCTCAGTCCATTGGCTGCAAGCCACATTCCAAGAATCAGATCTGAGGCTCAATCTCAAGGAATTCGTTTCTCAAACAGCGACTGTAAATAGGATTTTCTTCCCTATCTCTTGCCCGTTTGAAATGATTCCAACGGATTTGGAATCCTTAAGGGATCTTGTTTCAATCCTAAATGAAACAATGGAGTTCTGCTTCGGTCGATTCAGACCCAACTCTAAGGTGGTCATCCATGGAGGTTGGGTGTACGGTCCACTAATTTAGGGTCCAAATTTTTCCCTATTTCTTACCCTCAACATTTCAGTTACATGCATGCAATTAATAAGACTGAAACAGTAAGTAAAACTAAAAGGAAAATTATGAGTTTTTGGTATTTATACCTTGGTCGACCACTGCTCCTTTATGGCTCACAACTGAGCTTCTAGATCTTGTCCATCTTGCAAGTAGGGTTCATTCCTTCCTTTTTCTTCTTGTACTCTTTCAAGAAGACTCTCACACATGCATGCACATGCACAATTTCTCTAGGTTCCTCTCTTTAGATTTCTCTCTCTAGATTCTCACTCTACTGATTTTTGCACACACATACTATTCTGATTTCACACACACACCCCATATGCAGAACACATACATATATGCATATATTAAACCATATATATATATATATAACTATTTCCCCCTTCCTTTTTGTCTTTTGCATGAAAAGAGATTGGTGGGGGTTGGTGGTCCAATGAGGGCTGCCTGATGCTTCTGATTCAACAAATCTGTGCATATATATATATATATATATATACACATATAATTATATTATATTTTTTTTGTTGGCTGCATGAAATCTCAATGGCCCATTTGGGAGGTAGGAGGAGCTTATTTTGTATGTATATACATATTTTGTGTTACATAATGCATAACATGTGGGCAGCCCAAGTGGCTAACTTTTTGGATCTAATTTCCTTCACTATTTTGGGTCAAGGGTTCAAAACCCCTTGGCCTCACCTTTTTGGCCATTTTCCACATTTTGGGCTTATGCCTTGTTTGGTTGGCGCAGAATTCCGTTTTGGCTATTTCCGTTATATTTTCTTTTCCAGTGCTTTTTTTACGAAGCAGTTTCTTCTGCTCACTTCCTATCTCGGTTAGCTTCGATGTCAAAGGCCCCGTGTCGGTTATTATTTCTTTGTGATTTCCGTAGTTAGCTAACTCGAATTCTTGTAGTGTTAAAATGACACAATTTCACCTAATTAATTGATAATTAGGTTCGGGTATTACACCCTCCTCTCTTGACGGGTTTAATTATTTTATTAGTCTATCGTGACCGTCGAAAAATTCCTGATTAACTTTCTTAATTATTCTTTATGTCGTTTCAAATTAATAATTAGCAAACTAATTATTAATTAATCAAGGTCGGGGTGTTACACCACATATGTACACATTTCATAGAATTATAATGATCATGACATATTATGAATGTCAGAGTTGTGCTTAGTCACAACGTACATCCGATGCTTTTTCTGAGATTGACAGGACCTACGGGTCGAAGTCCATGAATGGACATATGGCAAAGAAGTTGTGATATAAAAATTGAGTATTTTGACTAGGGGGTATGCTAGGCCCCAAAAGACCGAAGGTATGCCAAGCCCTGAATAGAATGTGTATTAATTAAGTTTGATATCATACCTCTTATTGGATTCATAGGATGATCATATTGTTCCCTATGAATAATCATATGTTGAGAGCTTATCCATTAATTTACGATTGATCGGTTATCTATTTATTGTGGCAGTATATCTATTATGTAACACCCTGACCCAAAGTACCCTAATAAACTGCACACTTTGCGAGATTTTGAAATTGTAGTTCAAAAATTCACTACAAAAAGATCGAGGAGCAGTAATTATATATAAATATAATTATGTATATATATACATGTATGTGTATAATGATGTACATATAAATATACATGTGTATTAACATATGTAGAATACACATACTAGATATGTATGTGTGTGTGTGCGATAAATGTATATGAAGAATTATATATATATATATAGGTATAAGATGAAGTAAATGCAGTAGTATATATATATTATATATATATATATATGTGTGTGTGTGTGTGTGTGTTATATGTTGTTGTTAGAAATTAAGGATTGAGTGTCGGCTGTGTGTGTGTGTTCAAAGTGTGTACTAGTGTGTGTGTGTTAATATAAAATACATATATGTTACAAAATATCACCCAACCAATTGATGTAAAGTTGTGAAATGAAAAGAGAAAATTAAATGGATCAGAAAGGAAGTCAAGGAAGTCAAGGAAGGGAGGAAGAGAGAGAGAAATGAAGGAAATGAGAGAGAAAAGAATACGGCCATAAGTGTGTCTATATAAACCAGGCACTAAGCACGCATTTGAGAGAAAATAAGAAACTGAAAGAAGTTTTGGGATATTCAGAAGTACAAAGCAAGGGAGAAGAAAGGGAAAATAGCAAGAAGAGGTGAGAAAATCATAAAAACTCACTACTTCCCTCTCTAGGATTTTACATATGTATAAACTATTTAAGTCTTGATTCATGCATGTATTATATCTAGGATATATATATATATATATATATATATATATTCTTAAATGAGGCATGAAATAGAACCCTAAAACATCAGACCTATGAAGAGCAGCCATGGATGGACCTTGCTTGGAACAGGTCTAAGACCATGTAAACCAAACCTTATTTGGTTAGTTGAGACCGCAAACAGACTTCCAAAGTGTCCTAAAAACACTAAGACTCGACCTTGAGACTCAAAGGAAACCCTAGAAATTGGAGTTGTAGGTACGGGTTTTAAAACCCAACCTCACAAACTCACTATAAAACCCACTTTTAAGAATGAGGATTTGAAGCCCCTTAAACAAGGAGCAAAACAAGCCAAGAATTACCTGAAATGGTCCAAAAACAACCATGAACGATTGAGTTGAAGGTGTGATTATCAAACCTTTAACTGAACACCAGAGCTCAGTTTAAGCTCTTATATGAATGTCAAATCAATTCTTAATGTTTCAGAAACATTTTAGAGTAAAAACAGAAAGATTTAAGCAATCCAAAACACACAAAATTGAAGGTTTAAAACTTTGGAGATTATGGCAATAGTGACCCTAGGTGATGAAGAAGACGATGAGTCAACTCGTCAACTTGTTTGAACCCAATGAATCGACTCGAACACGTGTTGGGAAGGGGGTAGCCACCGCATAAGTGGAACGGTGTCGTTTGGGCTTAAAGGTTTTAAAATTTTAAAAACATGGATATGGACTGTTTGGTTACACGGCTTTGGGCCTGATTTGATGACCTTGATACAAATAAGATAAGCCTATTCCGATTTTGAATCCTTATCCATCGTTTGGATCAGGAATTCCTTGAAAAATAAAAGGGGTCATAGACCTTGAGAATCGAACCCTCAACTTTCCGCATGACCAAGACCCCAAACCCACTTGGACAGGCAAGCCCGTGGGTATAAGTGTCACAATATATATATATATATATATATATTATATAAAAGTGAAAGTTAAAAAAAAACTAAAAAGGGGCGCAGCCCTTGTGATTCGAACAACCAACCACTTGCAACCCAAGAACCCTAAAACCTCCTCATTTTTCCACTGAGACAGGCACGACCGTGCTACATATCTCGGCATATATATATATAATAATATTAATTTAATTTAATTAATTAAATAATGGTAAATTAACTCGATGTCCAAATTAAATATGTGAATAGTATATTTTAACTATTTTTGACATTTTGAAACCAATTGTGAGGTCTATTTTGCGAGACGGGACCCCAAAAAATAAAGACACGTAAATGGATAAAATGACCATTTTGCCCCTAGTGCCCCTAAAGCCAAATGAAAGTCCGAAAGGGTCTAAATTAACTTTTTTCGACGTTCCGGACTCAATGGTGAGGTCCAAATTATGAAATAAAGTACGAAAAATATGACATGTAAATATGTGAAGTTATGAAAGCAAACCCTAAAATTTAATGAAGCTACCAGATAAAAGGTATACGCCTAAGATAGAAATTAGGATTTAATTTTGATCTAAGTATATGTTAAGAGCATCAATAGGACATATTTGAAGTGAATGTGAAGTTAATAGATTATTATGAATTGTTCTTAGAAACTACAGAGGAAGAGGGTGTAACACCCCGACCTTGCGTAATTAATAATTAGTTGTTAATTATTAATTAGCACTGACTTAATGAATGATTAAGGGAATTAATCATAATCCCGACGGTCATGATAGACCGATTAAAATAATTAAATATGTCTGGAGAGAATTGTATAATACCCAAACCCGATTACTGATTAATTCGGTGAAATAACGCCGTTTTAACACCAACGGAATCCGAATTAGCTAACCCGGGAAATCCCAAATGATTAATAAATGACATGGAACCTTTGACACTGAAGATAACTCAAATAGGAACTGACTAGAAGAAACCGCGTCAAAAAAGGAACTACAGAATGAAAGTTATGTAGCAAACATTGAAACTGAATTAATGCGCAGCCAAACAGGGCCTTAGCCCCAAAAATGTGAAAAATGGCCAAATTGGTGGTCAAAGGGAATTGAACCCTTGACCTTTAAGTGAAAAGAAATTTTACCCAAAAACTTATCAATTGGGCTACCCACACCTTTGTGCATATACTTGCAACTTATTTGTATGTAACACTGAATTATCCTAATCTCCACCTCACATTGGACCAATGAGGTTACATGCAAACCCCACATGATTGCTCCCCTCAGCCCCATCATTTCTCTACCCTATACTGAACCCTACAAGTGATATACATATATGTATATGTATAGGAATCCTATTAGAGATAGATATGAATTATATATTGGGTATAGGAATTATGCACACCATGAGAGAGGGATTGAGAAATCAGAAATGTATGAGAGGGCCAAGGTGTGTGAAGAAACCATATGTATTCATGGTGGGTTGACAGAACGGTTAGAGGAGAGAGTAGACACCATTATTGGCCTTGTGAACAAGTGTATACAAGTTGTGTATCCATGGAAAGAGATGCATCAAGAGGAAGGAGAAAGGAACTGAGGGAGACCCACGACTGATTGTGAGGCTCTGAGGTGCCAAAGGCACAACCGAGGGGTTTGGACTGGGCTATGGAGGATCGGTGATCATCCAAGAGGTAAAACATTAAAACTGCTCTAAAAATTTCCTGTTTAAATTTTGGATCTGTTCCTGATATTTTTAAGCCATATAAATTGTAAATATGCACTACTATGAGGCCTGGAACTGTCATGAACTAACTGAAAGGGTCGAATAAGGCTTGAAACCCAAAACTGTACATCGGTAACCATGAATGGCCACCTCCAAAACTGGGTCTGATTTGACCCAAGCTAAACTGAATTTGGTTGGTCAAGACCTAATCTAGAGGTCACAAGGATTCCAAAAATACTGACCCGCGACCCAAAACCGAATGGGAAAACCCTCAAACCTGAACTTGCAGGTCACGGGTCCAGGACCCATTTTTATCAACAAGGCTTTAAAACTTGTTTGAAACACATGAACTGAACCACCATGACCTAGGGATCCCAACAAGCCAAACCTCATGAGATTTGGTTGAGAAATAAGGCCCCACGACCGAACTGAAATTGTGCGCAATAATCGGTTCTACCGAACATAATCCATGGATTCGAAGCATGAAAATGATGTTATGTTGTTGGAATTGCTCCCAGAAATGTTTTGAAATCAAAACATGTTGAAAGCCGCGCTTGAAATGGCACGAAAATAGAGCAAAGCCGGACCTGCACTTACGGCAACAGCGCCCTGCGCGTTGGAGAAGATGGAGTTGACTCGCCAACTCGTTCGAGTTGGGCCGAGTCCACTCACACACGTGGCAACGCAAGACTATGCCACCGAATTAATGAAACTACACCGTTTTGGGCTTAGCTGATTTGTTTTAAAATCTGATTCTGCCTGTTTGGTTACGGGTTTTAAAAATTTAAAATCAAGTTTTGGGAATAAGCCATCCGTGGATAAGGGGGGCAATTGAGGTTAAATGGAATATGTAATTCCGGTTTTCTGAAGGGTCAGAACCGGTTGGTTTTTAAGTGTTTTGAACCGGTTCACTTGGTAAACCCTTGAACCCTGTGGGTTGAACCCCTAATTTTATGTATTTACATTTTGACCCTGAAACTTTCTGAAAATTATGAATTTGCCCCAACAGTTCTAAATATTGCACAGTGGCCCAGATTTTGGGAAAATTATACATTTAAGCCCCTGCCAAATTAATTAAATAATAAAATAATTATTTAATTATTTTATTAATTAGGTAAAATTACGATTTTACCCCTGGACATTTAATATGTCAAACGGAGTCCAAATAAATTAAATAAATAGTGTATTTTCACTATTTCAAACATTCCGGACTCAATGGTGCAGTCCAATTTTGGAAATACAGTACCGAAAAATACAAACCTGTAAGTGATAAATTACTGTACTACCCCTGATGGCACCAGACCCAAATAAAAATGAAAGACAGTCTATTTTGACTATGTCGGGCGTTCTGGACTCAACGGTGAGGTCCGTTTAACGAACTGAAATCCCGAAAAATACAGACACATAAAGTATAAATGACCATACTGCCCCTGATGCTTCCCAGTGTCAATTAAACATAATAGATAGTCCAATTTAATTATGTCGGACACTCTGGACCCAACGGTGAGGTCCATTTTATGAACTGACGTACCAAAAAATATGACACGTGAAATTACCAAATTACCCCTGATACTGTACGAAGCCCAAATGAAGCCCGATTGGGACGAAACTGATACCGATAGAAACCCGAACACTGGTGAAACTGTATACCCGAATAAATGACGAACCGGGGTCAGAATCTTACGAAACGTAAAATGACCAAAATACCCCTGAGCACTGTGAGTGCAAGATAAAGGTCAATCTGATCTGATAAATTATCGTAAGTATAATTATGAACACTGAAGGGCTAAGTAAGACTCCGGAACTGTCAACGCGTAAAATGAGAAATGACCGATGTGTCCCAATGGTCTAAAGCAGATACCGAACGAAGTCCAAAGGACTTGAAAATTCACATATAAGATATATGGGACATTCTGAGGACCACGATAGGGTCCCGGACAGCAATGGTGAAATTACCATTTTGCCCCTAAGGCCAAATAAGTGCTTAACTGATAACGATTGAAGTCCAAATGACTTAAATCATAATCCTGATGACTGCTAAGCCTAATTAAAGAATGAAATAGCCTCGGGTGAGACCCAGTGAAAGGGCGATAGGCTACTAGGCTGTCTTAGGTGATCCGATAGATACCTAAGATGACAAATGAGACCTGAATGGATGAGTTCTGATCTGTATATAATTGATGATTATTGTTCAGGATATACATGGAGATGCCTGACGTATCTGGAGGTTATCGGATTGTTTGTGCAAGGAGATAACCGTAACAGTTTGTGAGTAACTTGGAACTTCTGGCTTGGTGTATAAGTACACCGTCTAGTTACTGTATTTTGATTCACTGTACTATTTTATCTGCCATACTGTTTAAATGCATGCTTTTAAATGCATACTCTTTATAATGTATTACACGTGACATGATTTTGTACTGTCCTGCTCTCCTGTTCAGTTCGGGTCTGTCCTGTTCCGTTGTATGGTCTGTCCTGGTTTTGTTCTGTACTGTTGCGTCTTGGTGAGTAACCCTGACTCCTGAATTGGTGTATAAGTACACTGTCTAGTTATTGTATTTTAAAATACTGTACTGTACTGTTTTATCTGATACACTGATTTCATGCTCTTTGTCATATCCCCCTTACCCACCCTGTGCGGATTAGGGGCATGCGACCGGCCAGTTAGGCACCCATCGGTTTTGTTTCTTTTTTTTTTTTTTTTAGAAATCAAAATGCCGACGGTAATCCTAACCACAGGCCATTCATCAGTAACATCCAAGTACAATGCATTCAATTAATATAAGTTGCAGAGGAACTAAAGGAATGCATAACACCTTGGCAGAGCCATTAATACATCCATGGTTAACTATTACATCATTGTGCTACAAAAGATACGAGTCTTAGGTTTCGGTACATCACATTCAGAAATGGAGTTAGGTACAAAAATGGTTAATTCATAAGTTCTTCAAAAATAGTTCTCCGGGTCTCCAACCCGATAATCTTGATCGCTTGGGTCCCTCACCTGAAAAATGTTAGGGAAGGGGTGAGCTTTAAAAAGCCCAGTGAGTAACACGGGTCCCCTGTCATGGGTTTCAAACCATTGTTGTTTATAAAATAGGTGGTTGAATCAGGCATTTCAGAAGATATAGTTAAATACATTTCTTTGAAACAACATTTTAAACAGGGATACAGTTAAATCATCAGAGCGTCAGAACAGTTCAATCACGAGCAGAGCAAAACAGTATAACAGGATAATAGTACAGTATGCACAATTTAAACAGTGCAATATGCTCTTATAGTGTTCAAGACTGAATTTGGTACCATGAGTCAGTTGTTCCTTTAGTAAAAATAAGGATAGTTTCATTTCGATACGGAACAGTGAAATCAGACAGGGTAAAATATAGTCATGCATTGAGTAGAAGCATGAAAGATAGTATATCAGTAGGAACAGTACAGTACAGTATTTGAGTAGAAGCATGAAAGACAGTATATCAGTAGGAACAGTACAGTACAGTATTTAAAAATACAATAACTAGACGGTGTACTTATACACCAATTCAGGAGTCTAGGTTACTCACCTCGTGCGGTAACGGGACTTAACTGAGAAGCCTTTCTCTTCTTCTTATCCTTCTTTATCCTAGAAAATTTATGAACATTTCGTAAATCTCACATGAATCTTAACTTGGTTTATTTTAATTCAAAATTCAACCTGAGTTAGACTATCTCGCTGTCTATGTGTTTTTATGATAATTGAAAATCACCTTTGCATCCAATCTTTCAAGGTTTCCGTGTCTTCTTGTTTCTTTAATTTAGCCTCTACAACCATTGCCTTGGTAGGCATTTTGTATATAAACGGTCGAACGGAGACTACCTCGGTTGTTTTGGCTATCCTTATATGCCGTTCGATAATCTTTTATTGCCATAATAGTTGTCGCATGAACTCCTGTTGCTTCTTGTCAGCTAGTCTTTCGGCTTTAGACATAATGGTAAATTTCTTGTTTTTCCCTTCCATGACTGGCTTGAGTTTTTATCCTATAGCATAATCCCAAGATGTCAGGATGTGTACTACCTCTAGGCAGTCCGGTCATGAAATTATTTAAGCTTTCATTGGATTAGTTCTTAGTTCATTCGGATGTTATCTAACTTGATACAGGGCTAGGGGTATTTTGGTCATTTCACAGTTGTGAAGTTTGATTCCGATTCGTCATCCGATCACGTGTATAGTCCCATACGTGTCAGGGTTTCTATTGTTTTCAGTTTCGTCTCAATCGGACTTTGTTTGGGTTCTAAACAATGTCAGGGGCAATTTGGTAATTTCATGTATTATATTTTCGGCACTTTATCTGCTAATACGGACCTCACCGTTGAGTCCGGAATGTCTGACATAGTCAAAATAGACTATCTTTTAGTTGTATTTGGGTTCGGGTATCATCAGGGGCAGTATGGTCATTTATTCCTACGTGTTTGTATTTTTTGGGACTTGATTTCTCAAATCGGACTCCACCATTGAGTCCGGAATGTTTGAAATAGTGAAAATACACTATTCATTTGACTTATTTGGACTTCATTTGACCTATTAATGACCTAGGGGTAATTTGGTCATTTTTATTTAATTAATAAATTAATTAAATAATTTAATTTATTATTTATTAAATTATCAGGGGTATAAATGAATTAAAATTTCAGAATCTGGGCCAGAGTCAAATTTCCCAAAACTGTTGGGGTTTTTATGTAATTTCCAGAAAATTTAAACTGAACCAAGGGGTTCAGTCCATATTCAACTGAACCAGACCGGTCCAATCCGGTTCTAACCGGTTCAGGGTAATGTGCTGACGTCAGGCTGACGTCAGCCCTCAAATTTAAAAATTTAATAACAGTTATCAAAACGACACAGTTTGGTTTATGGGTTATATCCGTTTTATCTGGGTCGAGGCCCGACCCGAAGACCCGATCCAAGACCCGTTACTGTTCATCGTCCCTACCCGTATAGGGCCACTGTTGCCCTAGAAATTTCAGACATTTTTCCTTCAATTTCAGTGGAGTTTTATGCATCGATTCTTACTAGTTTTTGTTCCAATTGACTTCTGGGAGTAAGGTCATTCGTTTGGCATCAGTTTCAAGCATCGAATTCAACAATGGAGGTCTGTTTCAACCGATTATCGTGGAGAGTTACAGTTGGGTCATACGGCCTTGTTTCTCAACCATTTTGCATGAGGTTTGATCCTCTGCAACCCTTACAACATGAGCTTCCATTCCCAACTCATCAATCTCGGTTTAGGGGTCAGATTTAAAGATTTCATTTTTGGGCCAAAAAGAATAGTGTCGATTTTGAGGGTTTAAACCTAGGTTTCTAGGTCGCGGATGGTGTTTTTCAAGGTCCTACAGTGTTCTATTTCATGTATTGACCATTAAAAGGCCATTTGGTTGAGGTCGGATCAGACCTGCAACTCAAGCTCCATCAATGGGGGTTTTTACAATTTCTGTGTTTTAGGGCAGTTTTATAGGTTCAAATCATTCACAACCAACCCAGTTCTCAAGTTAAAATACTACACATGCAATAACAGATCCTAAAAGCTATAAAACAGTAGCTGAATCTAGTAGGAAAATTTCCTAAAAATTTTGAACACTAACCTTGAACAGTGGTCTCTCCCTCACGGCTGTGCTCAAATGGAAGCCTCAACAGTTGGATCTGATCCCCTCCGTACAGTCCTTGGCTTCCTCTAAGCTCCTTCATTGGCTCACCAATGCACACACACACTTGTGTATATCTCTCTCTCTCTCTAGGATTCTCTCCCTCTAACTAGTTTCTCTCTCTATAGTACAGTGTACAAGGTTCTCTACAGATCTGATTTTCTTCCCTCCATGCATATATGGAGATGGTATATCAATAATCACATTTCTCTTGCCCCTTCATCTCCCCAAATGCATGATTATCTTGCATGAAATCTGGTTGGAAGAGAGGTTTCATCATGAGACTATAGGCATGATGGCTATGGCATAGGGTGATGCATGCTGATGTGTTACATGTTTGGTTATTGGTCACTTTGGGGAAAGGCCAAATCTGATTGCTATTTAAATATATATATCTTTGCATATATATGCACAAAGGTGCTCTTAGCTTAGTTGGTAAATTTTTGGTAACCCAAATTCTGCCCAGTTTGGTCAAGGGATCAAATCCTCTTGGCCACATTTTTTGTTATTTTCCATACTTCGGGCTTAGGCTCTGTTTGGCTGCGCATTAATGCAGTTTCACTGTTTTCTTCCTAACTTTCATTCTGTAGCCTATTTTTCGACGCGGTTTCTTCCGGTCAACTCCTAGTTAGGTTAGCTTCAGTGTCTAAGGGTTCAGTTACAGTAATCAGTTTCTCAGAATTTTGAAATCAGCTAACATGGGTTTTGTCAGTGTTAAACAGTTGAATTTAAACGGTTAAATGCCAGATCAGATTTCAGAAAGAGTTTTTCATTACATAATTTAATAATTAAGTCTGGGGTATTACACTCTTACCCAAATGCATGATCTTTACTCTGTCTGGCTTCTCTGTTCTGTACTGAAACCGCTGTTTTTAACTGGTTCTAAAAGAACAACTGACTCTTGGTACCACCTCAGTTTTGAGCACTATATGAGCATACCGCACTGTTTAATCTGTGCATACTGTACTGGTTATTCTGTTATACTGTTCTGCTCTGCTCATTACTGATCTGTTCTGTTACTCTGACGTTTTAACTGATCTGTTCTGTTACTCTGATGTTTTAACTGATCTGTTCTGTTACTCTGACGTTTTAACTGATCTATTCTGTTACTATGATGTTTTAACTGATCTGTTCTGTTACTCTGATGTTTTAACTGATCTGTTCTGTTACTCTGATGTTTTAACTGATCTGTTCTGTTACTCTGACGTTTTAACTGATCTGTTCTGTTACTCTGATGTTTTAACTGTACTCCTGTTTTAATACTGTTTCAAATGAACACCGCACTGTTTAATCTGTGCATACTGTACTGTTTATACTGTTATACTGTTCTGCTCTGCTCATTACTGACCTATTCTGTTTGATCTATTTGATCCGTTCAGTTCTAATCTGTCCTGATCTGTTACATTTGATCCGTTCTGTCCTGACCTGTTCTGTTTGATCTGTCTAATCTGTTCAGTCCTGATCCGTCCTGATTTGTTATGCTTGATCTGTTCCATTCTGACCTGTTTGCTCTGTTTCGGTCTGTTCCGTTCTGTTCTGTCCCATCCTGTTCTGCTCAATACTGATCTATCATGTTCTTTGATGATGTACCCGTACCTCTGACTGACATACTATTTCTGCTCAGTTCTGTCTTGTTCCGTTTCGTTGATGACATACCTGTATTTCTGGTTGACATATTGATTCCGCTCTGTTCTGTTATGTTTTGTTCGGCTCTGATTGCTATGTTCTGTCTGTCCTGATCTGTTGTTTTATTTTGTTCAGTCCTGCTTTATTCTACTGAAACTGCATTTACAGTAGATTTATAAAACTGCTATTTCAGAAACAACTGAACTACCCTTGTGCTTTGTAAACAACAATGGTTTGAAACCCATGACAGGGAACCTGTGTTACTCATTGGGCTTTTCGAAGCTCACCCCATTCCCTAACATTTTTCAGGAATGATATCTATTGGATCTGATGGCACTGATCTGTGGAGACTGGATTATTAAGGATTGAATCTGTTTAATCAGGTGAGTGATGTACTACGACTGACTTGACTGATATGTACTAGATATAGACATGGCTCATGGATTTAAATGGTACTCTAGAGATTATAGTTCTACTCTGTTGTTATATGTCGAATTATAGATATGCTCTGAGGTTAGAATTGTTAACTGTTGGATTTTAGACTGGCTCTGTGGTACATAACCTTACGGTGAATACATGAGTTGTATTCCCTTGACAAAAAAAAAAGTTTTAAATTCCGCTGCATCTGACCCTATAGTCGGAGTGCAATTCACTGGAAAGTTCAGAAATTGCCTTCGGTCGGTCGCGTGGCGGCTGACTGGCATCACGTCCTCGACATCCGCGTAGGGTGGGGTTCGGGATGTGACAAGGTGGTATCAGAGCAAAGGTTGGGGAAAATTAAGATTTCTGATACCACAAGAGTGGTATCAGAGCAAAGGTTGGAGATAATTAAGATTCTCATAACTGAAGTTGGTGAAATTTTGGAGATCAACTAGTATCACAGAGCAATATCAGAGCATTAGGTTATGAATTAAGGACCACAGAGTACCCGAGCCATAAATACTGAGTTCCACTTTTGGAGATCTGACGTGGAATTGTAAAAGTCTTCATAATAGACAATAGGCCTGTAATTCTGAGGTATCTGAGGACTGAATTTTCTAAGTCTGATCTGAACCGTTGTGATTTGAGGTTGTAGACTCATGATACTTGGAGACATGTCCATACGAATGATTATGGACATAGCAACCAAAAGGAAAATGACTGTATGTCTGTTAACTCTAGCAATGATGCTTGTGACTGGGGATATCAGATGAATCACTTGTGGGATCATATGCGATTGAATGATCTTAGTGGATGATTTCCACTTATTTGAGGATGATCGCCCAGTAAATGGGCCTGATGATCGAATATTGACGAGACTATGCAATTGTGGTTGTAAAATTTGACCGAATAAGAATATCCGTATCTGATATGAAATCTGTATAAAACTGATATAAACTATCTTCTTGATGGTATCTAGACTGATATGACAGTCTGAGAGACGAATTAGAAAGGGAAACTATGACGATAGAACCTCCTAGATATGACCAGCCTGTTTCTGTTGATCTCATTGAGACTATACACTTTCACTCCAACTGTCATCCTTTGGAGAATTTGCAGTCAAGTGTCTTGCTCCGACCTTTAATTAGGTAGCCACCTCTCGTGTTTCTGTAAGAACATTTGATACAGTCAACATGTTCTGTTACGAGATTCAACCTTGCTTTGTCTCCTATGGCATAATAAAAGCCTCATTGTGGGTTTACTGGATCTGACCTGACATCTGAAAAGTTTGGGAATTAACAACTGATGCCAATTGGAGACATGTCAGTAAAAGTGATTACGGTTAAACCTCGTAACATTTTATAGAGGTGCCAAATGTTGGATTCCTTTATGGATAAACCTGACTGACAGATGACTATTTTTCCGATATGAGCAACTAAGTTTTGAGGACAAAACTTCTCTGAAGGGGGGTAGATTGTAACACCCCGACCTTGCATAATTAATAATTAGTTGTTAATTATTAATTAGCACTGACTTAATGAATGATTAAGGGAATTAATCATAATCCCGACGGTCATGATAGACCGATTAAAATAATTAAATATGTCTGGAGAGAATTGTATAATACCCTGAACCCGATTACTGATTAATTCGATGAAATAACGTCCGTTTTAACACCAACGGAATCCGAATTAGCTAACCTGGGAAATCCCAAATGATTAATAAATGACATGGAACCTTTGACACTGAAGATAACTGAAATAGGAACTGACCAGAAGAAATCGCGTCAAAAAAGGAGCTACAGAATGAAAGTTATGTAGCAAACATTGAAACTGAATTAATGCGTAGCCAAACAGGGCCTTAGCCCCAAAAATGTGAAAAATGGCCAAATTGGTGGTCAAAGGGAATTGAACCCTTGACCTTTAAGTGGAAAGAAATTTTACCCAAAAACTTATCAATTGGGCTACCCACACCTTTGTGCATATACTTGCAACTTATTTGTACGTAACACTGAATTATCCAAATCTCCACCTCACATTGGACCAATGAGGTTACATGCAAACCCCACATGATTGCTCCCCTCAGCCCCATCATTTCTCTGCCCTATACTGAACCCTACAAGTGATATACTGTCACGACCCGAAACCCACCCTATGCGGATCTCGTGTCGCGGGGCCGACCCGAAGGCCGTCCCTACTTTTTTTTCATTCCTGTATCGTAGTACTAATATGCAAAGTACTAAAACCTCAAAACAATAACAGCGGAAGTCTTATCAGTAATAGTACATCAGCGGAAGTCTTTCAATACACAAGGTTAGCGAAAGTCTTTACAATACATAATATGGTTCTACATAAACAAAATAAGAACCAAACATGACCAGCACCCGAGGGTGGTGAATACATGGGAGAACTAAAACATAAACTGATGCATTTCCCCAAATGTCCTTCTATGTCTTTAAACTCCTACCGGGGTCTCGCGGCATCAGTACCTGAAATGGGGATGAGGAGGGTGGAATGAGCTACAAGAGCCCAGCAAGTAAATACAGATCTCCGACACTGGTATCGAGGATCATAAAAGAATATGAATCCAAGAACAAGAATATGTTAGCCAATCATAAGAAATAAGATGCTATGATAGCCAATGGGAACAGTTGCCATAAGGGCCAATAAACAATAGAACACAATGTACAATTAGGAGTAAGGGACATAACATCAACATGAAACTCTTAACATGTGAACAGTGGCAAATGAACAGTGGAATCACAATGTGTAATCAGTAGGAATGGCAAAACAATGTCCTGGAATTCTCGACGATAATACAATAACAAGAAAGTACTGCCATTATAATTGATCAACAATAAATCAATAAAGGAATATCTCACAATACAAGATAATCACAAGAACAATGTAATTCAACAATTATAGTTGAGCAATCGTATAAGAGATGCTTTTGTTCTGTGTCAGGGCTTGATATGCCCTCGGTCCTTGGGGGCCCGGTTTACCCCCTTCAGTGCATTCCAGTGTATGGCCATATGTCCGTTCACGGACTCGACCTGAAGGTCTTCAGTGAATTTAAAAGCATCGGATGGATATTGTGACTGAGCACAAATCCAGTATACATAAACATTTCATGATCATAAATGATTCCATAGGAGTATATAAAAATGGAATATCATCAATTCAATGGAAACATAACAATAGGCATTTCAAAACACGGTTCAACATGATAACAATGGTACAACAATAAATCAATGTCCACCAGATAGAACAATATCACGTTGTGGAGACAATAACATCAGATACGCGCAGGAGTACAAGTTTGGCAGTAAAAGAATGAACTTGGCTTGATAACACCACATGGAAGAGAAAGGGTATCTACTTACCTCTAATGCATTGCTAAATCAGTCTCCTGTAGGTTTTCCTTTTCCCGTTGAGTTCCCTATATATCAGTAAATACGTTTCAGAATAATTTCTATTTACCAAATTCTATGCCTTGCTATGATCAGTATTTCTAATACTTATTTAGACTTTTATATGTCCGTTGTTCTCGGAACCTCTTTTCATAATTTTGACATTACCAATAGATTCGGAAGGTTCAGAATAATAAAAATTCACTAGTTATTTAATTCAATTGAAGTCCATTTGGCTCACCTATGAAGCAGGGGTATTTTGGTCATTTTTACATGTCTTTATCTTTTGGGGCCCCGTCTCGTGAAACGGACCTCACCATTGGACTTAGAGCATCCGAGATAATAAAAATTGACTATTCATTTGCCCTATTTGGACCTCGTTTGACCCACTTTTGAGTCAGGGGTATTTTTGTAAAATTAACATTTCTCTGTTGGACCTTAGTGGAATTATCTATAACTTTTGGGGTCAAAATGTAATTATGCAGAGTTGCGGTCTGAACCAGTTGGTTCAGAACTAGAAACCCTAGACCGGTTCCATTCCACTGTGAACCAACCGGTTCAATTAACTTCAGAGAACCGGATTGAGATATCCAATTCTCTCACCCTATCCACGGTTTGGACAACTCCAATCCAATTCCAATCCCTTATATCCATGACCAAACAGGCCCAATTGATTTTAAATTTACATTCAAAACGACACAGTGTTGGTACCTGTATTGCAGTCAGTCGGATCTCAACCCGACCCGACCCAGACCCGATCTCATCCTGACCCGAAGAAGCCCCCGTTAATCCGGTCGTCTTCTCCGGTGGGTTTTCCGGCCACGGTCGCCGGAATAGTGCAGTTCCTCACGGATCTTCATGGTTTTACGTCCAAACTTTACTGTTTTTCTTCCCAATGAATTCTAAGATTGTAAGAAATATTTTAGGACTGATTTTAACCTCTAACATCACCGGTTTCACACACCCATTCCCAGTTTCCGGCGTTGCACCGGTGAGGGAATAACTGGACACAGAATGGCCATTTCTTGACCATTTAAGCTGATTCGAAGTGCGTTGGGTCCCTGGAGACGTTTCCTATCCATATTATGGTTCAAATCTTGATTTGGTTTCACCTATTTTTAAATCACCATTTCCAGCCGTAAACCCAGTTCTGGTTTTTCTTGTTTTTCTTTTCTATTTCGTGTCCTACCAATTCAGTAATCAAAGTCTATGATAACAGGGAGTAAAACTAAAGAGGTGAAGATGAAATAGGTTACCTATTTTAGTTGCTGATTTCCTTCAACTGCTTCAATCGGTTCTCTCTCTCTCTAACTTCTTGCGATTCAGTTTTATCTCTCTTCCAATCTCTTTCTAACTCTCTCTTCCTTAACCCTTTCTTTCTTCCCTTAACCGACCCCCCCCAGTCGGTGGCCCTTGCCACCTGTAGCTGCGGTGGCAGCATATCCATGCACAAACAACACCTCACACATAGCTTTCTCTCTCTCTCTCCTCCTCACACGTTGCACCCTAGCCCTCTCTTGCTGATTTCCCACTCGGTGGCTTTGCCACCTCCTCATCATGCAAGGCCCACATGGCACACACTTTACATACCTATTATATATATATATATATATGCAACCGTATACACATATATACATATATAAATAATATTACATTGATACATTATGTATGTATAGATATTACATATACATCTCCATTTAATTTTGTGCATGCACGTATTACATACGAGATTCAAATGTTGGTTTATTCGGGTGTTTAAATATTCCGATTTAACTTTAAACTTTGTTCTTGTAATAAATTCTCTTATAGTCCGGGGTTTCATGTTTTGGCCCAACCCAACTCAGGTCGGTATCGCCTAGCTCGGGATACGTGTCATATCCCGAGTCGGGATATTACATTCTTACCCCCTTAAAAATAAGTTTGTCCGCAAACTTAGCAGTTCTAACTCGGTGGTTTTCGTGGTTCTTCTAACATCACGGTATAACTTAAATAGGCTGTTACATTAACTAGATAAAGATTTTCTGCTGAGAATCAAGTTTTACCGTCACATTAGATCAAGTTTTACAGTCACATCAAATCAAGTTTTACTGTCACATCTGTAACTGTACTACCCTCTTTATAATTCCATGTATGCTTCGAAACCTTCTCATGAAACACAATTTCCTTCCTATGGTTCTTTTCGGCTTCTGTAATTTAAGATATCTTTTGATGAAGGAAATTTTAAAATTTCTAAACGTAGCTTGACAAAACTCTATCCATTCAGTCTACTAATATATCCAATGTATATATATCATTTGAAATGATATTATGTGGAACTCATAGAGTTCGCATCGGCTTCTATGTATCATTTCCTCTACAATAAATCTGTGATTCTACTAATCGTTCCTTGACCTCAAGTTAGCTATGTAAGAGTATTTGTATTCCTAGTCTATATTTCACATGTCCTGTATCTAACACGTTTCAATGATAGTTCTCTTGACGGTCACATAAGCAATGAGTCAATGGTCCAGGCGTTCAGTTTCTACATTCAGTTAGTAACATATGGAAACACATTAAATGTGTAACATAACATAGAAGATAGACCAATCATAAGTAACCCTAAAAGTATCATTTTCCAATAATGTATTTTGATTAACTGTTACTCATCACCTGTATCACCTTTCAAGGTGTCATTCCTCTATCTAGATATCACAATTAATTTATTACCTTTTCAAGGTACTTTCATTTCATTTAGATATTACTGTCAAATTCACTACTTTTCAAAGCGTCATGTTTCCAATTCTATATTACATTCTATCCCTCAATGAGCACTAATCGTTTCCCTCGTTTATTATGAAACATAATTTAATTCTCACAGATTCTCACTGTATAAAAAATCAACAAGTTCCTAATCCATAAATAGAATTTCAATTCTCAATAACTCTCGTAATATAGATTGATCGTTCAACCCTAACCATCAAATCTATAGACTAGATATAGTAATTTAATTCTTAAGGCTCCCTTAGTGCAGAACAATCATCAACCATAACTCAATAAATATCCAGTACGTGGTTCCATAAGATAAAACAATCTCAGGGATTTCTAGATCCAATATTACTATGATTCCTTCCAAGCTTAACTACTATCTCCCATTGAAACCTCGTTGATTTATCTATATCTTACTCAAGACTCTTCATATTTCCCAGTACGTCATCAATTTATTTAGAATATCAACTCCCCTGTACTTACCCCCTTAAGATCCCTTATATATATAA
Organism: Nyssa sinensis; assembly: GCA_008638375.1. Classification (NCBI taxonomy): domain Eukaryota; kingdom Viridiplantae; phylum Streptophyta; class Magnoliopsida; order Cornales; family Nyssaceae; genus Nyssa; species Nyssa sinensis. Next base: position 25,712,105 of record CM018032.1, read on the forward strand.
CAATCATCAAATTGTAACCCAATGGATATTCATTATGTACCTTCATAAGACAAATAATCATTACGGATTATTTATTTCATTATTGCTATGATTCCCTCCAATTTCCCTTAAGTATGACTACTATTTCCTACTCAAGTTTCACTTATCTGTCTATATCAGTTATCGAAACCTCCTTCAGTATTGTCAATGTCAAATCTCAAGAATTCTCATCACTTATCCTTAAGTACACTGCTATCCTTAGGGGTCACTAGTCAATAATCATCAATTTTCATTTTAATATGTAGTCGTTTTCCAAGACTAGGTGACTGTTGATATCTTAACTTGCTTTTGTCTTTCGACAGCCCCAATTCATGTAATGTGTTTCAATACACCAAGTTCTTTCTTAGATCAGTTAAGCTATTCACTTATGATCTGTACCTCCTATATTCTATGTATATTGTTCATTTCTAATGATTCCCCAGTGTATAGTATCCAGTGATAATGACTCTTTCAAGAGTTGACATTTATTCAATCTCGTCTATCCAGTAATCATTCTTATCTATAACAGTATGTAATTCATTCTAAAGATTATAAATCTTATATTTATTCTATCATTGTTCCCTGAAATTTATTAATTATGAAATCACTTGGCTCATCAATGTCTTTTAATTTTACAAGTGAATAATATGTTAATCTAACAGCCGTATATCTATGTTACATACTCTACTTATTTCATGCATAACATCTATCATCAATTATCATCCCTGAACAGTTAACATATAACCTCAGAGTTCTGTCTCTATGTTCGGCTAGCAGTAAATGTTGAAATTATAATCAGTATGTAGAGTAATATTTAACAATATTGAGCATTTGTAAACAACTGTAAATAATACCTGCGACTACTGGTACAGTAGCCTAATCATCTCTCAATTCGCTGTAAAAGATCAATGGTCAGAATTCACATATAAGTCTATCTATCATGTCAGGATTTACTCTATTTGGCATTAGTAATACCGGTGCATCAATCTCATCTCCCATGAACCATTATTACAAAACTGTTTCAACTCCAAATCTTTTTGATACCACTGAGCTTAAGAATTTGACTTAATGCTCCAATCATTTCCTAGCATCATTAGGTTTGGTAGGATAGATGTCGTGATATTGTAGCATTCTAATCCTCAAGTCCTCTGGGGTATACGTCGTTCTAACAGTATCATAAAGGATTTGTAGTATCCAAATTGGGTAAGGTAGCACTGTCTGTTTCTCAGTTACCCTAGTTACATGATAAGGCGGCCGTTCCTCATCGGTAACAGAGGTCCTAATAGCACATCAGTGACTGTTAATTTTCCACATTTTCTCTTTTAACCGTTTACAATCACAGTTATCCATTTTCATAATTTATATTCACTCCTAATCTTCAGTCTCGATTTCTTCTTCATCACTAGACCTAACTTCCAAGTATAGGTCACTTGTTAATAATATTCGTGATTTTGCTCCGTATCTCGTGTTCTATGGTCAATATTTCTAAACAATAATCCTCAAGGTAACCATCAAAGTTCTCGTGTTTCTCTGTCTAACATTTTCCAATATTAACCTTGCAGATGTAATAGAATCAGTAAATCAATAATCCAAATGTTCAGTTACTAAGTTCAGTTCGGCAATTACCTAGAAACACAATCAAGTGCGTAAGGATCTCTTAAGATCTAAACAGGTTATAAATAATTGGAAGGGTACCTGTGGCTATCTGGGTAGTAGTTTAATCTTTCCTTGACACCAACAAGACTGGTGACGTAGGGGTGGCACTGGCCGTAGCCTTAGCTTTCCGAGGGCAATTCCTTGTTCACCCTGTGGGGTGATCCTTAACGGTGCCACTATTTCGATGTACATAGTTGTCTGTTGGGGTGAGCTTGAGGCAGAGATTTGAGAATCTCTTCTATAAGGCGCTCAATTCAGTCTAATTGATCCTTCCCTATCCCAATATTCCTAGCATACACCATTGCTCTAAACCATAAGTTTTAGATAAGTATGTCCATAAAAGTCTACTCATCTATGGTCTAACCGCGTCAATATAATCTATTGAGATATTCCTTTTTGTTAACCTTGTCTATAAGATAACCATCAATGCTCAAAATAACAATCAATGTTCACATGAAATCTATATCATAGAGACTTCAATTCTATCTATTGATTCTAACTCTAAGTGATCTATGTGATTCATAATTGTCGATGTATTCCTTGTGATAACCATGTCTATAAAGATAACCAGTAAAGATAATCCGTAAATTGTCTAATCAATCAATAAGAGAATGATCAAGGATCGTATTAACTCTATATAAAGAATGTCAGTTATATCTATTCATTCTATTTCTAGTCCTGTCTCCCATGACTCACAATCGAACCTATAGCACTGATACCAAGCTGTCACGACCCGAAACCCACCCTATGCGGATCTCGTGTCGCGGGGCCGACCCGAAGGCCGTCCCTACTTTTTTTTCATTCCTGTATCGTAGTACTAATATGCAAAGTACTAAAACCTCAAAACAATAACAGCGGAAGTCTTATCAGTAATAGTACATCAGCGGAAGTCTTTCAATACACAAGGTTAGCGAAAGTCTTTACAATACATAATATGGTTCTACATAAACAAAATAAGAACCAAACATGACCAGCACCCGAGGGTGGTGAATACATGGGAGAACTAAAACATAAACTGATGCATTTCCCCAAATGTCCTTCTATGTCTTTAAACTCTTACCGGGGTCTCGCGGCATCAGTACCTGAAATGGGGATGAGGAGGGTGGAATGAGCTACAAGAGCCCAGCAAGTAAATACAGATCTCCAACACTGGTATCGAGGATCATAAAAGAATATGAATCCAAGAACAAGAATATGTTAGCCAATCATAAGAAATAAGATGCTATGATAGCCAATGGGAACAGTTGCCATAAGGGCCAATAAACAATAGAACACAATGTACAATTAGGAGTAAGGGACATAACATCAACATGAAACTCTTAACATGTGAACAGTGGCAAATGAACAGTGGAATCACAATGTGTAATCAGTAGGAATGGCATAACAATGTCCTGGAATTCTCGACGATAATACAATAACAAGAAAGTACTGCCATTATAATTGATCAACAATAAATCAATAAAGGAATATCTCGCAATACAAGATAATCACAAGAACAATGTAATTCAACAATTATAGTTGAGCAATCGTATAAGAGATGCTTTTGTTCTGTGTCAGGGCTTGATATGCCCTCGGTCCTTGGGGGCCCGGTTTACCCCCTTCAGTGCATTCCAGTGTATGGCCATATGTCTGTTCACGGACTCGACCTGAAGGTCTTCAGTGAATTTAAAAGCATCGGATGGATATTGTGACTGAGCACAAATCCAGTATACATAAACATTTCATGATCATAAATGATTCCATAGGAGTATATAAAAATGGAATATCATCAATTCAATGGAAACATAACAATAGGCATTTCAAAACACGGTTCAACATGATAACAATGGTACAACAATAAATCAATGTCCACCAGATAGAACAATATCACGTTGTGGAGACAATAACATCAGATACGCTCAGGAGTACAAGTTTGGCAGTAAAAGAATGAACTTGGCTTGATAACACCACATGGAAGAGAAAGGGTATCTACTTACCTCTCATGCATTGCTAAATCAGTCTCCTGTAGGTTTTCCTTTTCCCGTTGAGTTCCTTATATATCAGTAAATACGTTTCAGAATAATTTCTATTTACCAAATTCTATGCCTTGCTATGATCAGTATTTCTAATACTTATTTAGACTTTTATATGTCCGTTGTTCTCGGAACCTCTTTTCATAATTTTGACATTACCAATAGATTCGGAAGGTTCAGAATAATAAAAATTCACTAGTTATTTAATTCAATTGAAGTCCATTTGGCTCACCTATGAAGCAGGGGTATTTTGGTCATTTTTACATGTCTTTATCTTTTGGGGCCCCGTCTTGTGAAACGGACCTCACCATTGGACTTAGAGCATCCGAGATAATAAAAATTGACTATTCATTTGCCCTATTTGGACCTCGTTTGACCCACTTTTGAGTCAGGGGTATTTTTGTAAAATTAACATTTCTCTGTTGGGCCTTAGTGGAATTATCTATAACTTTTGGGGTCAAAATGTAATTATGCAGAGTTGCGGTCTGAACCAGTTGGTTCAGAACTAGAAACCCTAAACCGGTTCCATTCCACTGTGAACCAACCGGTTCAATTAACTTCAGAGAACCGGATTGAGATATCCAATTCTCTCACCCTATCCACGGTTTGGACAACTCCAATCCAATTCCAATCCCTTATATCCATGACCAAACAGGCCCAATTGATTTTAAATTTACATTCAAAATGACACAGTGTTGGTACCTGTATTGCAGTCGGTCGGATCTCAACCCGACCCGACCCAGACCCGATCTCATCCTGACCCGAAGAAGCCCCCGTTAATCCGGTCGTCTTCTCCGGTGGGTTTTCCGGCCACGGTCGCCGGAATAGTGCAGTTCCTCACGGATCTTCATGGTTTTACGTCCAAACTTTACTGTTTTTCTTCCCAATGAATTCTAAGATTGTAAGAAATATTTTAGGACTGATTTTAACCTCCAACATCACCGGTTTCACACACCCATTCCCAGTTTCCGGCGTTGCACCGGTGAGGGAATAACTGGCCACAGAATGGCCATTTCTTGACCATTTAAGCTGATTCGAAGTGCGTTGGGTCCCTGGAGACGTTTCCTATCCATATTATGGTTCAAATCTTGATTTGGTTTCACCTATTTTTAAATCACCATTTCCAGCCGTAAACCCAGTTCTGGTTTTTCTTGTTTTTCTTTTCTATTTCGTGTCCTACCAATTCAGTAATCAAAGTCTATGATAACAGGGAGTAAAACTAAAGAGGTGAAGATGAAATAGGTTACCTATTTTAGTTGCTGATTTCCTTCAACTGCTTCAATCGGTTCTCTCTCTCTCTAACTTCTTGCGATTCAGTTTTATCTCTCTTCCAATCTCTTTCTAACTCTCTCTTCCTTAACCCTTTCTTTCTTCCCTTAACCGACCCCCCCCAGTCGGTGGCCCTTGCCACCTGTAGCTGCGGTGGCAGCATATCCATGCACAAACAACACCTCACACATAGCTTTCTCTCTCTCTCTCTCCTCCTCACACGTTGCACCCTAGCCCTCTCTTGCTGATTTCCCACTCGGTGGCTTTGCCACCTCCTCATCATGCAAGGCCCACATGGCACACACTTTACATACCTATTATATATATATATATATGCAACCGTATACACATATATACATATATAAATAATATTACATTGATACATTATGTATGTATAGATATTACATATACATCTCCATTTAATTTCGTGCATGCACGTATTACATACGAGATTCAAATGTTGGTTTATTCGGGTGTTTAAATATTCCGATTTAACTTTAAACTTTGTTCTTGTAATAAATTCTCTTATAGTCCGGGGTTTCATGTTTTGGCCTAACCCAACTCAGGTCGGTATCACCTAGCTCGGGATACGTGTCATATCCCGAGTCGGGATATTACATATACATATATGTATATGTATAGGAATCCAATCAGAGATAGATATGAATTATATATTGGGTATAGGAATTATGCACACCATGAGAGAGGGATTGAGAAATCAGAAATGTATGAGAGGGCCAAGGTGTGTGAAGAAACCATATGTATTCATGGTGGGTTGACAGAACGGTAAGATGAGAGAGTAGACACCATTATTGGCCTTGTGAACAAGTGTATACAAGTTGTGTATCCATGGAAAGAGATGCATCAAGACGAAGGAGGAAGGAACTGAGGGAGACCCACGACTGATTGTGAGGCTCTGAGGTGCCAAAGGCACAACCGAGGGGTTTGGACTGGGCTATGGAGGATCGGTGATCGTCCAAGAGGTAAAACATTAAAACTGCTCTAAAAATTTCCTGTTTAAATTTTGGATCTGTTCCTGATATTTTTAAGCCTTATAAATTGTAAATATGCACTACTATGAGGCCTGGAACTGTCATGAACTAACTGAAAGGGTCGAATAAGGCTTGAAACCCAAAACTGTACATCGGCAACCATGAATGGCCACCTCCAAAACTGGGTCTGATTTGACCTAAGCTAAACTGAATTTGGTTGGTCAAGACCTAATCTAGAGGTCACAAGGATTCCAAAAATACTGACCCGCGACCCAAAACCGAATGGGAAAACCCTCAAACCTGAACTTGCAGGTCACGGGTCCAGGACCCATTTTTATCAACAAGGCTTTAAAACTTGTTTGAAACACATGAACTGAACCACCATGACCTAGGGATCCCAACAAGCCAAACCTCATGAGATTTGGTTGAGAAATAAGGCCCCACGACCGAACTGAAATTGTGCGCAATAATCGGTTCTACCGAACATAATCTGTGGATTCGAAGCATGAAAATGATGCTATGTTGTTGGAATTGCTCCCAGAAATGTTTTGAAATCAAAACATGTTGAAAGCCGCGCTTGAAATGGCACGAAAATGGAGCAAAGCCGGACCTGCACTTACGACAATAGCGCCCTGCGCGTTGGAGAAGATGGAGTTGACTCGCCAACTCGTTCGAGTTGGGCCGAGTCCACTCACACACGTGGCAACGCAAGACTATGCCACCGAATTAATGAAACTACACCGTTTTGGGCTTAGCTGATTTGTTTTAAAATCTGATTCTACCTGTTTGGTTACGGGTTTTAAAAATTTAAAATCAAGTTTTGGGAATAAGCCATCCGTGGATAAGGAGGGCAATTGAGGTTAAATGGAATATGTAATTCCGGTTTTCTGAAGGGTCAGAACCAGTTGGTTTTTAAGTGTTTTGAACCGGTTCACTTGGTAAACCCTTGAACCCTGTGGGTTGAACCCCTAATTTTATGTATTTACATTTTGACCCTAAAACTTTCTGAAAATTACGGATTTGCCCCAACAGTTCTGAATATTGCACAGTGGCCCAGATTTTGGGAAAATTATACATTTAAGCCCCTGCCAAATTAATTAAATAATAAAATAATTATTTAATTATTTTATTAATTAGGTAAAATTACGATTTTACCCCTGGACATTTAATATGTCAAACAGAGTCCAAATAAATTAAATAAATAGTGTATTTTCACTATTTCAAACATTCCGGACTCAATGGTGCAGTCCGATTTTGGAAATACAGTACCGAAAAATACAGACCTGTAAGTGATAAATTACTGTACTGCCCTTGATGGCACCAGACCCAAATAAAAATGAAAGACAGTCTATTTTGACTATGTCGGGCGTTCTGGACTCAACGGTGAGGTCCGTTTAACGAACTGAAATCCCGAAAAATACAGACACATAAAGTATAAATGACCATACTGCCCCTGATGCTTCCCAGGGTCAATTAAACATAATAGATAGTCCAACTTAATTATGTCGGACACTCTGGACCCAACGGTGAGGTCCATTTTATGAACTGACGTGCCGAAAAATATGACACGTGAAATTACCAAATTACCCCTGATACTGTACGAAGCCCAAATGAAGCCCGATTGGGACGAAACTGATACCGATAGAAACCCGAACACTGGTGAAACTGTATACCCGAATAAATGACGAACCGGGGTCAGAATCTTACGAAACGTAAAATGACCAAAATACCCCTGAGCACTGTGAGTGCAAGATAAAGGTCAATCTGATCTGATAAATTATCGTAAGTATAATTATGAACACTGAAGGGCTAAGTAAGACTCCGAAACTGTCAACGCGTAAAACGAGAAATGACCGATGTGTCCCGATGGTCTAAAGCAGATACCGAACGAAGTCCAAAGGACTTGAAAATTCACATATAAGATATATGGGACATTCTGAGGACCACGATAGGGTCCGGGACAGCAATGGTGAAATTACCATTTTGCCCCTAAGGCCAAATAAGTGCTTAACTGATAACGATTGAAGTCCAAATGACTTAAATCATAATCCTGATGACTGCTAAGCCTAATTTAAGAATGAAATAGCCTCGGGTGAGACCCAGTGAAAGGGCGATAGGCTACTAGGCTGTCTTAGGTGATCCGATAGATACCTAAGATGACAAATGAGACCTGAATGGATGAGTTCTGATCTGTATATAATTGATGATTATTGTTCAGGATATACATGGAGATGCCTGACGTATCTAGAGGTTATCGGATTGTTTGTGCAAGGAGATAACCGTAACAGTTTGTGAGTAACTTGGAACTTCTGGCTTGGTGTATAAGTACACCGTCTAGTTACTGTATTTTGATTCACTGTACTATTTTATCTGCCATACTGTTTAAATGCATGTTTTTAAATGCATACTCTTTTATAATGTATTACACGTGACATGATTTTGTACTGTCCTGCTCTCCTGTTCAGTTCGGGTCTGTCTTGTTCCGTTGTATGGTCTGTCCTGGTTTTGTTCTGTACTGTTGCGTCTTGGTGAGTAACCCTGACTCCTGAATTGGTGTATAAGTACACTGTCTAGTTACTGTATTTTAAAATACTGTACTGTACTGTTTTATCTGATACACTGATTTCATGCTCTTACCCAAATGCACGATCTTTACTCTGTCTGGCTTCTCTGTTCTGTACTGAAATCGCTGTTTTTAACTGGTTCTAAAAGAACAACTGACTCTTGGTACCACCTCAGTCTTGAGCACTATATGAGCATACCGCACTGTTTAATCTGTGCATACTGTACTGGTTATTCTGTTATACTGTTCTGCTCTGCTCATTACTGATCTGTTCTGTTACTCTGACGTTTTAACTGATCTGTTCTGTTACTCTGATATTTTAACTGATCTGTTCTGTTACTCTGACGTTTTAACTGATCTGTTCTGTTACTCTGATGTTTTAACTGTACTCCTGTTTTAATACTGTTTCAAATGAACACCGCACTGTTTAATCTGTGCATACTGTACTATTTATACTGTTATACTGTTCTGCTCTGCTCATTACTGACCTGTTCTGTTTGATCTATTTGATCTGTTCAGTTCTAATCTGTCCTGATCTGTTACATTTGATCCGTTCTGTCCTGACCTGTTCTGTTTGATCTGTCTAATCTGTTCAGTCCTGATCCGTCCTGATTTGTTATGCTTGATCTGTTCCATTCTGACCTGTTTGCTCTGTTTCGATCTGTTCCGTTCTGTTCTATCCCGTCCTGTTCTGCTCAATACTGATCTATCATGTTCTTTGATGATGTACCTGTACCTCTGACTGACATACTGTTTCTGCTCAGTTCTGTCTTGTTCCGTTTCGTTGATGACATACCTGTATTTCTGGTTGACATATTGATTCCGCTCTGTTCTGTTATGTTTTGTTCGGCTCTGATTGCTATGTTCTGTCTGTCCTGATCTGTTGTTTTATTTTGTTCAGTCCTGCTTTATTCTACTGAAACTGCATTTACAGAAGATTTATAAAACTGCTATTTCAGAAACAACTGAACTACCCTTGTGCTTTGTAAACAACAATGGTTTGAAACCCATGACAGGGAACCTGTGTTACTCATTGGGCTTTTCGAAGCTCACCCCATTCCCTAACATTTTTCAGGAATGATATCTATTGGATCTGATGGCACTGATCTGTGGAGACTGGATTATTAAGGATTGAATCTGTTTAATCAGGTGAGTGATGTACTACGACTGACTTGACTGATATGTACTAGATATAGACATGGCTCATGGATTTAAACGGTACTCTAGAGATTATAGTTCTGCTCTGTTGTTATATGTCGAATTATAGATATGCTTTGAGGTTAGAATTGTTAACTGTTGGATTTTAGACTGGCTCTGTGGTACATAACCTTACGGTGAATACATGAGTTGCATTCCCTTGACAAAAAAAAAAGTTTTAAATTCCTGCTGCATCTGACCCTACAGTCGGAGTGCAATTCACTAGAAAGTTCAGAAATTGCCTTCGGTCGGTCGCGTGGCGGCTGACTGGCATCACGTCCTCGACATCCGCGTAGGGTGGCGTTCGGGATGTGATAGAGGGAAAGCGCACTACTAGCACTGACCCTAAAGGCAAAGGTGAGTAATCCTGTATTTGAAGTGGAGATTTAACTCCATGGATTTGAAGAAGTTTTAAGTTCAAAATATCTGAAGCATTTGAATATCAAATTAAGTATTACATGATTCCTGTTTTAAAACATTTCTATACTTATAAATCCTATTGTGACATGCTTAGTGAATGGTTTCTACTACAGTTTTACTTAAAAATATATTTCAACATATCTAAGTTTAAAATGCCAAATCTCTTTAAATATTCTGAATTTGCATATTCCAAGTATTTGAAGCCCTATTGAAGAAGTTATATGTTACATGTTTTAAAATGCAACTACAGGAAGGTCATGTTTTAATGCTTTTAAATAGCATCTATTTGTAAGTGTTTCATATCTCCTATTGCCACTGGTAAGCAAGATGAAGAGTGCATAAGCACTAAGAAGGATTTTGGGTTCTTCGAAACTCCATTGATATGATGAATGCCAAGTGGCAGGATCTAATCCCCCAGGCATGAGATATCTCCACGAGAAACCCTATCTATTCTATTAGGGAGTAAGTATAAGCCCTACCACATCGAGGGACCAAGCAGCTGCTCCTGATCTGTTTAGTTGAGTTTTCTCCATTGTAGATGGAAAACTGGAATCTGGTTCGAAACGGATTCTACTAATGAAAGTGATAAGATTATATGTTTGAAAATGAAAGCTTGAATACATGTTTAGCTTGAATACTTTAAATGTTTCAAAGCTATCTGTTTTAAAGAATGCATATATTTTGTATTTGAAGTATACAAGCAATTGGTAGTGATTGTTTTATAAAATCTCTTATACTAACCTCTACCAATTAAAAACCCATGACAAATGTTGAAATTACTCAGAAGCTTAAATTAGCTTACCCGAATTTTTATCCGACCCCCTTTTCAGGTGACTGACAGCAGTCCTAACTTGGATGATAATGATGATTAGAGTTTTGCCCATTTTGAGGAAGGGCGTAAGCAGCTATTTATAGGACTAGCAATCTTTTTTGGGAAGCACTGTGGAACTTTAATAGTCACTTTTGTATTAGAAGATAGAAAAACTGTTATGTATTAAGCTCTACGGGGCAGCTGATCATATATTAATTATAAAGTCTTTAAGTTTATCTTATGCTTCGAATGTATAATCATGTGTACCATTCTGAAGAGCGGCAGTACTGGGCAGATGTGAGAAAAAATTAAAATAAGAAAAGAAAAGAGAAAGTTTTTCACGCTTCTATAAACATAGGCCGCACTGCCGTCCGATACCGTCGCTTATGTGAGCCTCGCCCTAAGGCCCCCAGGCCGAAGGGTAGTGGTAACGAAACGAGATTCGTATAGGGTGGGTTTCGGGTCGTGACATATTGTTTTGACAGACCCCCATTAATGATCTCCTATTCATTGTATCATTTGTTATCCATTATTTATGACTATTTATCATGATCTCTATTGTCTTGATTGGCCATTATGGCATTTTACCTCTGATTGGCTATTGCAGCATTTTATTCTATGATTGGTTATCATATTTCATATCCTTGTTATCTTGGATTACATTCTTTTCTATATTGACCCTAACCCATGGCAGAGATGGGAATTTACTTACTAAGCTTTATTAGCTCATTCAAACTTACTTATTTGTTTCAAGAAGGGACGTTGCGAGTAAGAAATAGGAGCATATGAGCAATAAGAAAACATTTTAAAAACTGTAATAGAAATGATATCATAGTTCTCCCATGTATTCACCACCTAAGGGTGATGTAATGTTGGTTCCCATTTGATATATGTAGAACCTTATTATGACTTCCGCTGTATAGCTGCTTGAAATTTTTATGTTACATGTTGATATCACTGATACAGTTAAAAGAAATAGTAGGGACGGCCAAAGGGTCGGCCCCGCAATCCCCATATGGTGGGTTTCAAGTCGTGACAGCTTAGTATCAAAGCTAAGCCTTAGGTTCTAGTGATTCATAAGAGACAGGACTAGAGTACTAGCACTATTAAGTCTAATAGTCAGTCAATAGATACTACTTAATTAGTATGCTAGACTCATACATGAACATTGATTGTTATCTTACATGAATGTTGACTGTTTATCTTTCACAACAATGGTTAACACCAAGATTATGCCAATAGCTACGGATCGACTAGACTGCTTAGAGAGTCTAATGGAAAAAGTCATCAAGGCTCTACCTAGAAATTAGGCCAGTATGAGTGAACCGATACGACAGGAGCATCCTATCAACATAGGCGGTCGAGAAGGGAACGATAGGGATCAGATATTCCCATACAAGTGGTTTCAAGATATGAAACCATCATCTTTTGATGGCACGCGGGGAGCCACAGCAACCAAAGAGTGGCTATTAGAGATGGACATGATCTTTCATATCTTGACATGTACGAAAGTTCATAAGGTGGCATATGCCACGTTTATGTTTAAGGGAGCTGCTTATAAATGGTGGCTTCTAGAGGAGGCCAGAGAATCGAATATAGACTGGCAATGATTCACTATGATCTTTAATGAGAAATACTTCCCCCAGGAAGTCAAGGATCAAAAAACTGCTGAGTTCCTGGTATTGCAATAGGGTGGTATGACAGTAGAGGAGTACGAGGCCACATTTACTGAGCTAACCAAGTTTGCTCCAAACGTCATCAACATAGAGAATCTGAAAGCCCAAAACTCGAAGGTGGGCTAAGATGGACCATCAAAGACCGACTCAGGCCCTAGCAGTTGACCACTTATAATGAAGTGGTGGCAACTGGTAAAATTATTGAGCAAGGCGGTGAGGAATTTGCTAAGAGGATAGTGGACAAAAGATCGGGAGGTAACCGGAACTAAAGGCAAGGACCTTCATTTTTCAGGCAAGGTTCCTCATTTACTAGGCCTGGAACCGAATCCCGAAACACGAGGCCCAGTTAGAGGAGGGCAAGTTACAATGAAAGGGGTGCAACTAAATGCCCTAACTACCAGAAAATCCACAAAGGGTAATGCCTCAAGGATAGCAATGCTTGCTACTACTGTGGCCAAATTAGGCATTTTGCAATAGAATGTCCCCAGACCAACAAAACCGCAACCAGTGTTGCATCAATCAGAGCCCCAATACCTACGGCCCTGGTGACCAGGTCTCAGACCCGCAAGAATGGGCCAAATGGGTCAGGGAATATACAACAGTAGGTAGGACTGGTTTTCTCTATCATACCAGGAAATGTTCAGGCTACTACTTCTGTAGTCGTAGGACTCTTCCAGTTTGCTCACAACCTACTCATGTATTATTTGATACTGGCTCTATGCATTTGTTTATATCCCTTGCATTTCTTGCTAAGTTGAACTTCGAGACAAAACCCCTAGGCTATCTATTGAATGTTTCTATGCCATCAGAGGAATCATTATTCAGGAGTGCTATATATAAAGCTTGTGAGATACAAATTATGGGTACACAACTGTTCGCTGATCTGATACCCTTAGAAATTTATGGGTATGATGTTATTGTTGGTATGGATTGGTTGGCCGCAAACCATGCCACTATAGACTGTGTGGCCAAAAGAGTTCTTATTCAGAACCCAGGATTTTTGAGTATTGAGTTCGAGGGGACGAGAGTAGCTTCTTCGCCCTATTTTGTCTCTTCTATTCAGGCCAAACGTTTGCTTTGCAAGGGTTGTCATGACTTCTTATGTAGTGTCCTGGACACTAACTCACAGCAGCCCACATTAGATCAGATCCCCATTACTAGGGAATTCTCTGAGATATTTTTGGATGATCTGTCGGGAATGCCTATTGATAGAGAGATTGAATTCAATATTGATGTACTACTAGGTACTACACCAATATCCAAAACCCCGTACAAAATGGCACCAGCAAAGCTAAAAGAGTTAAAACTTCAGCTACAGGAACTGCTAGACAAGGGTTTCATATGACCCGGTTCGTCGCCATGGGGTGCCTCGGTATTGTTCCTCGAGAAGAAGGATGGGACTATGCGATTATGTATCGATTATCGGGAATTGAACAAGTTCACCATCAAGAACAGATATCCACTACCCAGATAGATGATCTATTTGACCAGTTGAAAGGGGTCTAGGTATTCTCAAAGATCGACCTGAGGTCCAGTTATCATCAGTTGAAGGTTAGACCTGCTGACATCTAGAAAACGGCATTCAGAACCCGATATGGACACTATGAGTTCCTTGTAATGCCTTTTAAGGTGACAAATGCCCCAACAGCATTCATGGACTTGATGAATAGGGTTTTCAAGCCGTACTTGGATGATTTTGTGATTGTTTTCATTGACGACATCTTGGTTTACTCTAAGAACCAGGAGGAACACGAAGATGCATCTAAGAAGAGTCCTGTAGAAGCTATGGGAGCAAAAGTTGTATGATAAGTTAAAGAAATATGAATTCTGGCTCCCTAACATTTCATTCTTAAGACATGTGATCAGCAAAGAGGGGGTCTCAGTGGATCCCCAGAAGATTGAAGCTATTACTAGTTAGCCCCAGCTAACTAATGTCATGGAAGTACGTAGCTTCATGGGTTTAGCTGGCTACTATAAGAGATTCGTCAAGGACTTCTCCAAGATAGCTACGGCAATCACCTAGCTAACCCGGAAGAATGTTCCATTTATCTGAATTGAGGAAAGGGAGTAGAGTTTTCAAGAGTTGAAGAACCGTCTGATTACAACTACAATTCTGATAATGCCAGATGGAATAGAAGGCTTTGTGAGCTATAACAATGCCTCATATCAAAGCTTGGGGTGCGTTCTGATGCAAAAGGCAAGGGTAGTGGCTTATGCTTCACGGCAACTGAGGCCACATAAGAAGAATTACCCGACCCATAACCTCGAGCTGGTAGCTATTGTCTTTGCACTCAAGATATAGAGGCATTATCTGTACAAAACTACGTGTGAGATCTACATCGACCACAAAGGCCTTAAGTATTTGTTTACACAAAAAGGACCTCAACATGCTCTAGCATCTCTGGTTAGAGTTGATCAAAGACTATAAGCACAGTGTACAGTATCATCCAAGAAAGGCAAATGTAATAGCAGATGCTCTCAGTCGAAAGTCATCAGAAAGCCTTGCCTACTTATTGACAACACAACGAGAGTTACTACAAGAGCTAGAGATGATGGAAATCAAAGTGGTTCTGCCTGGTTCCAAAGCAATATGTGCCAATGTGACAATCGGTCCAACGATTGTAGACAAGATCAGAGAACTGTAAACTCAGGATAAGAAGTTAGCCAAACTCCATAGGGGAGCCAAGATAGGAGAGAATTCAGATTTCGCTATCCGATATGGGGTGTTATACTATCACGACAGAATCTACGTGCCAAATGTACTTGAGATTAGAAAAGAAATTCTTGATGAGGCACACAGTTTGAGATTTGTTATACACCTAGGGAACACTAAGATGTACCATAACATGAGGAATACTTATTGGTGGTCAGGGATGAAAAGGAAGATAGCTGAGCACATTGCACATTGTATCAAGTGCTAGTAGATTAAAATTGAACACCAGAAGCCTAAAGGACTTCTACAGTCACTTCCAATACCTGAGTGGAAGTGGGACCACATCACTATGGATCTTATGTCAGGATTGCCTAAGACATCTCAAAGGAATGATACTATATAGGTGATCATAGACAGACTGACGAAGACAACCCATTTCCTCACAACTAAGACAACTCAGACTCTAGAACGGATGACAATACTATATATCAAAAAGATCGTTTGATTAGATGGAGTTCTAGTATCCATTGTATTCGATCGAGATCCAGGGTTCGTGTCTCGGTCTGGAGGAGTCTACAGAAATCAATAGGCACAAAATTGAGTCTTAGCACTACTTACCATCCAAAGATGGACAAACAATCCGAAAGGACAATATAGACTCTAGAGGATCTACTACGATTCTGTGTCATAGACTTCAAAGGAAATTGGGATGATCAACTGCCATTGGTGAAATTCACATACAACAATAACTACCAATCTAGTATTGGCATGGCACTATATGAAGCACTGTATGAGAGAAAGTTTTGGTCTCTACTATGCTGGACAGAGGTAGGTGAAAGAAAGTTATCTGGGCCAGAGATAGTGGAACAAACCACCGACGAGATCCAGCTGATCAAGAAACGCTTGTTGGCCACTTAGAGCCGACAAAAAAGCTATGTTGATACTCAGAGACGAGAACTAAAGTTTGCAACATGTGATTACGTATTTCTGAAAGTATCACCTATGAAGGAAGTGGTAAGGTTTGGCAAAAAAGGGAAGCTAGGGCCACAATACATTGGACCGTTCAAGATCATCGGATGAGTCGAATTAGTGGCATATCAACTTACCTTGCCATCAGAGCTAGCACATGTGCACGATGTTTTTCATTTTTCTATGTTGAGAAAATGCTTGCACAGTCCAGATCAGGTAGTGGAACACAAGGCTCTAAATGTCCAAGAGAATTTAAGTTACATTGAGCAACTAGTGCAGATCTTGGACCGTCGAGAGCAAGTTCTACGAAACAAGACCATCCCGTTAGTGAGTATTGTGGAGGAACCACTAGATCGAGGAAGCTACGTGGGAACGAGAGGATGAAGTACATGCCAAATATCCTCATCTTTTTACATCATGAGACATGCCAAGTTTGCGGACCAAACTTATTTAAGGGGGGGAGAATGTAATACCTCGACCCAAAATGTAACCGAGCAACTAATGTAGACCCAAACTGTTAGGGTTTGTTTTTCAATATTTAATAAATAGCCTGGTTTTGGAATATGAACAGTCTCAAGCGTCTGGATAATACCCGAACAAAGCAATGAGTATATATCAATATATACGTACGTATATATATATATATATATGCATATGTGGGTATGAATATATATATGTATTAGTATGCATGTATATATGTGTTATATATATGTGTGTGTGTATGTGTAATCATGTGTGTGTGTGAATGTATGTGTATATGCGTGTGTGTTATACATGTATATCTACATATATATATATATATATAGATATGAGTGCAACAGATGTATTGTGTGTATGGGTATGTTGTGTATATATATATATATATATATATATATGAAAGCAAAACAGGTGTTGCAGTATGTGTTTAGGGTGTGTGTGGAAGTGGAGATGTTGACATCAAAGTTATATATACATAATATATATATATATATATATATTATAATATTAAAAATATCATATGAATTTACGACAAAGAAACTATCAGGATGGGGAGGAGAGAGAGAGAGAGAGAGAAAAAAAAAAAAAAAAGAAAATGAGGAGAGGCTGTGGCAAAAAGCCTATAAAATGGGCATGCTTCGTGTAATATCCCGACCCGGGATACGTCACGTATACCGAGGTAGGTCGGTTAAAACATGTAACTTAAACGATAAGATATGAATGTCATAGTATTCTCATGGAAATGAAAGACTGGAGACTGTAATCACAGAAATGAATGACCAAGGCTGGGTAACACCCGAGCATCACAGGGCATTGCATCGAAATGCGTGCATGCACGCATTCCCATGCATGCATACGTGAACGTAGATACATAGCTTGATTTAAATCAGTGTATGCAAATATGATTTAAAATAGAATTAGACCTCCACATATGCATGTATATACATGTATAAAAAAAAGTGTATTTCATGTGTATATATGTATAATATATAATGTATTATACATGTATGATGTAATTATGTATATATGTATATTTACATAAGAAACAAAAAGAAAGGAAAAAGGAAAAAGGGGAACTGCCTTGGGCAGTATGCAAGCACCAAAGAGAGTGTATGTGTCGGCTATGTGAGAAATGGGTGTGTTATATATATATATAATATGATATATATATATATATATACATAAGTGCCCCATAAGTCTCCAAGCCATTTAATGCAAAGGTTGCATTTGGCAGAGAGAGCACAAGTTCTAGGTCAAGGAAAGAGGCCATAGAAGGGGGAGGAACCGAGAGAGAGAGAGAGAGAAGAGAGAGAGGCGGTGGAAACTCTCTCTACAAATATAAGCCTACGGGTGTGGGTTTAAAGGCACAAACAAGACCAAAGTTGAGAGAACATCTTGGCAAAGAATTCAGGAGCTTAAATAGGAAAGTTGGAAGGTCACAGTGGGCTAAATCCGAACACCCAGGTGAGTGGTTTTAATTCTGTTTTTACAATTTAAAGCATGAAGCTTGTATGTAATTATATAGTCTAAACAAGCATGAAATATAGGTTTTAATGCAAAAAGAATCATGAAAAACGGTTGAGAAACCATGGAGAAATATGGAGTTGCAGGTTTCATGGATAATTTCGGGTTCTATGAATTCATGCTTAAAACCTTGATGTTTGTTTATGAAAATAGTCCTTAGAGGTGCAGGAAACCATTTCTAATGGATTAGGGTCAAAACAGTGTACAAATAGTCACGAAATAGGAAGGATATGGGTCACCGGAAAGTCGGCCGGAGATCCTTAGGCTCTATTTCGTGAAGTTATGAAGGGTTTTAAAGGAAATGGAAAATGGATTTGAAATCCTTAGGAGAAGGGGAAGAAAATGACATTTAAAAAGGGCCGAAATCTCACCGGAAAATGGGTCACCGTCGCCGGAGAAGGTGACTGTGCACGCCGGAACCCTACCGGAGACGTGGGGAAGACGACCGGAAAAGCGTGGGGGCTATCGGGTCAAAACTGGGATGGATCCGGGTTCGGATCGGGTCGGTACCCGACCGGATATGAAACGGACCGAAGCTGTGTCGTTTTGGGTTTCTAATTAAATGGATTTGGGCATGTTTGGTTGCAGGAATAATAAATAGAAATTGGGTTTTGGGGTTAACCGAAACAGGGATAAGGATAGGGAATTGGGTTATTGAAATCCGGTTCTTGAATGAAGGTGAACCGTTTGGTTCAGGGCAAGAGTGGACCGGTCTAGGGTTTTTAGGTCTGAACCAACTGGTTCAGACCGCAGCTTATGGGAATTATAAACCGGCCCCAAATAGTTTGGGAAATTTCACTGTTGCCCAAAGTATAAAAAATTAATTAAATATTAATTTTACAATAATGCCCCTATTCCAAAAAGAGGTCAAACGAAGTCCAAACGACACAAATGAATAGTCAAAACCTATTATCTCGGACGTTCTGAGTCCAATGGTGGGGTCCGTTTTACGAGACGGAACCCCGAAGGATAAAATACCGTAAAAGTGCAAAATGACTATTCTGCCCTTTTAGTACAAAAGTCCAAATGGAATTCCGCGAAAGCCTAAACCGACTTTCTTCGGCATTCCGGACTCAATGGTAAAGTCTAAAATAGTATTTGAAATACTTATGATAGAAAAGCATAAACTTTGATGAATAGTGTTTATTCTGAAACGTATTCACTGATATATAGGGAACTCAAAAGGCAAGGGTATACTCACAGATTTCTAAGATAGAAGCACGATAGAGGTAAGTGGATCACTTTCTCTTACATGTGGTGTTCCCACAAGCCATGTTTATTCTTTTACTGCCAAACTCGTACTCTTGAAAGTATTGATATCCTTGTGTTCCACTTTTCGATATATTCTATCTTGTGGACATATTATTGACTGATGTATCACTGTTATCATGTTTCACTGTGCTTTGAAAGCACCTATGTTATTGCTATCCACTTTGTGATATTGTTCTATCTAGTGGACCTTGATTGATTGCTATATCATTGTTATCATGTTGAACCATGCCTTGAAAGGCCTACTACTGTATCCTCATTGAATGAATGATATTCCATTTTTATATTCTATGGAATTACTATGATCATGACATGTTTATGGACACGGGAGTTGTGCTCAGTCACAACAACCATCTGATGCTATCTGATTAAATAGGACCTACGGGTCGAGTCCGTGAACGGACAAATGGCAAATTATTGGAATTGACTGGGGGGTATGCCGGGCCCCAAAAGATCGAGGGTCTGCCAAGCCCTGAAACAGAATAACAGCATCTCTTATGATTAACAGAATTGATTGTTGAATGGCACTGTTTCCTTATAATTCTTCAAGTCTCGAAAGACTTGCATTGATTGATTTGATTGTGATCGGTTCATTGTGGCAGTACTTCATTGTTGTTATATTCTCATTTTACACTATTACTTGTGATTGTGTATTGTGATTACTTTTCATTGGCCCTTGTGGCAATTGTTCCATTGGCCCTCGTGGCAATTATGTTCATTGGCTATCACAGCATCTCCTTCCTTATGATTGGCTATCATTATCTATTCATGGATACACATTGATCATCGATACCAGTGTTGGAGATCTGTTTTACTTACTGAGCTTTGTAGCTCATTCCACCCCATTTACCCCCATTTCAGGTGATGACGCTGCGAGACCCCAGTAGGAGTCTGAGAGCGTAGGGGGATATTTTGAAGCATTGTGTCAGTCTATGTTAGTTCTCCCATGTATTCACCACCCCCGGGTGCGTTATTAGTCTATTTTGATTTGTAGAATATGGCAGTATTTTAGATATCGCAAAGTTTAAAAACTTAGCTATATATATAATAGTTATGTTTTAAAAAATCTATAGAATTAAGACAAAGAAGAGGGACAGGATGGGGAAAGCAAGAGAGAAAGGAATGAGGAGGGCTGGACACTTCGCATGTCTTAGATAGAAAAGAAAAGCAAAGAAAAAAAGGGGAGAAAGCAAAGAGAGAAAAAGGAAAGAAAGGCAAGAAGGAGTACTAAACTTCTGCAACCAAACTACAGAGAAAAGGTGAGCGTTTCTCCTTAGCATTTCTTCAAATTTCTTGATTCAGTTCATGGTTAAATTGCATATATATACTTTAGAATTAATAAAGAATAGAAAAGAAAGAGAATTAGAGGCTGAAGGACCCAAGAAACCTAGGAAAAATAGAAAACCTCATGACTGACTTCAAAAGTTTAGGTCTGAAACAACCCTCATAAAATCCATTTTTATTGTTCAGGATCAAAACTAGGAACCACGAGGGTTATGAAAACCCTTGGCCGTGACCAAGAAACTATAAAAATGACCACCAAACCTCGAGTTGCAGGTTTTGGTTCTTTGGCCAAATCTCAAAAAGAAGCCTTTAAACTTGATTCTTAGAATGAAAAACAAAACCCCATAACCTAAGGATCATTACAGAAGAAACCATAGTGAAAATGGTTAAGAAACAAGCTTGAACCATGTTGAATAAACTTAGGCCATGGAAGCTTCAATTGAGCTTCACAGCGGATTTCGAACCACCAAACCAATAAGGATATCTGAGTTAAGACCTTAGAAGTTGATTAGGTTTAAAAACAAAGGAAATAGAGGCCTTGAACGCCACGAAATAGGCTTAGAAATATTAGGGTTTTCAGGGAACAGTGGCGCCTTCATAGAGGAAGATGATGAATAGTGAAAGAGAAAACGGTGTCGTTTTAAGTTTATTTCAATGAAACTACGTCGTTTCACGATGATTGTTTTAAAATTAAAGTCTGAATTCAGACTGTTTGGCAACAAGTGTAACGGATTAATTTAATACACGTGACTCGGATAGGGATATTCTATCCCCGTTTAAACCCTCTATTCACTATTTGGATTTTAGGAAATTAGAAAATAAAAAGGGCTGCCGCCCTTGAGAATTGATCCCTCAACCATCACAAGTGTGGGAACTTATGCTCCACACGCGGACCACTGTGCCACTAAGGCACATGTGTCCATGTTTTACCAAAAATAATATAAAATATTATTTTAAATAATTAAATTAAATAAATTGAATTAAATATAGTAATGAATCTCAATACCCGAATAGATTAAATGAATAGTATATTTTTAGTATCTTGAGCATTCTAAACCCAATGAAAAGGTCCATTTCACGAGACGGGGTCCCAAAAAATTAAGACCTGTAAAAGTGCCACATTACCATATTACCCATAGTGATGCTCAAAGCCAAATTGAGATCTGTAAAAGCCTAAACTTATTTCCTTCGACATTTTAGACTTAACGGTAGAGTCCATTTTCTCAAATAAGATACCTATAATATCGATGTGTATGAAATTGACTAATTTTAGGGCATTAGGCCATATGTAATATTGACCTAAGAACTGTCTATTGATTTATAGGGACTTCAAAGGGAAAGGAGAAAGTGACTAAATACTGAGGTAGAAAGGACTATTAAAAGGTAAGTAAAACCCGATCTCTTATATGTGGTATTCTTAGCCATGGTTATTCCTTTTGCTGCCAAAGTTGTACTCTTATACATACCGATGCTTATTGATTCAACAGTGTGAAACTTTTTCTATCTTGTGGACATTATTTGACTATTATATCTTGATCATAAATGCTTGTACGCTTTGTACCATGTCTTGAAAGGCCAACTATTATGTTCTCACTAAAATAAATGATATTCCACATATGTACACTTTTCATGGAATTATAATGATCATGATATATTATGAATGCCGGAGTTGTGCTCGGTCACAATGTCCATTTGATGTTTTTTCTGAGATTGACACGACCTATGCATCACAGGACCTACATGTCAAAGTCCATGAATGGACATATGGCAAAAATGGCATGATACATGCACCGAGTATTTTGACTAGGGGTAAGCCAGGCCCTAAAAAACCAAGGGTGTGCCAAGCCCTGAACAGAATATGCATTAATTATGTTTGATATCATAGCTCTTATTGGATTCATAGGATGATCATATTGTTCCCTATGAATAATCATATGTTGAGAGCTTATCCATTGATTTACAATTGATCGGTTATCTATTTATTATGGTAGTTTATCTATTGTTTTGACAGACCCCCATTGATGATCTCATGTTCATTGTATCCTTTGTTATCCATTATTCATAACCGTTTATCGTAATCTCTATTGTCTTGATTGGTCATTATGGCATTTTACCTCTGATTGGCTATTGCAGCATTTTATTCTATGATTGGCTATCATATTTCATATCCTTGTTATCTTGGATTACATTTTTTTCTATATTGATCCTAACCCATGGCAGAGATGGGAATTTACTTACTGAGCTTTGTTAGCTCATTCAAACTTACTTATTTGTTTCAAGAAGGGATGCTGCGAGTAAGCAATAGGAGCTTATGAGCAATAGGAGAGCATTTTGAAAAATATAATAGAGATGATGTCATAGTTCTCCCATGTATTCACCACCTAAGGATGATGTAATGTTGGTTCCCATTTGATATATATAGAACCTTATCATGACTATTTTGACTTCCACTATATACCTGCTTTAAATTTTTATGTTACACATTGATATCACTGATACAGTTAAAAGAAACAGTTCGGACGGCCAAGGGTCGGCCCCGTGATCCACAATCCACATAGGGTGGGTTTCGGATCGTGACAAAAAGTATCTCAATCACTGATCTGAGCCAGATGGAAGTGAAGGTGGAGGTGGAAATACACGACTGAGTGCATCTGACAAGCTTGGGATAGCTCCTTACTAGAAAGCCATCTCTTCCATCATCGGCAAAAAGAAATCAAATCCAATCTTGTTATAGTGTTGCTCCAAACACTATTGTAGATTAGCTTTGCTGATCGGCTGATTGGAGATGATGATGCTCATGTTGATTCATGAAGTTTGGAACTAAAAGGATACCAGAACTATGGTGGAGTGTGGTCAACAAGGAAGTCCTCAACTTGTATCTACTCTCCTAACTACTGCTGTTGAGGCAACTATAGCGGCTATTGTTACTGGTGCACTTGAACTAGTATTGGCTCCTTCTCCTCATCATCACTAGACTATTCTAGGGGAGTAATGGCGTGTGGCCAGGACTGTGAAAGATTCTGACGAGTGATCAGACCAAGCGAGAGTCTAAGGGTATCAGCAGTAAAAAACGGAACTCGTTGATAGTGCATATTCAAGTGATAAGGCTGCCAAAAAATAAAAAGGTTGCACGTCGGGTACCAGTAGTAGACGAGTCGATAATGCCTAAAATGTGAGACGGAGAATCGATTGAGACAGTAGCACTAATAACATATAGTAGTGTAACATGTGATATCATCGGTGTATTTATGTGGCTAGTCGGATGAAGAACACTACACACTATCAAATTGAGGATCCGATAACCCTCATGCAAGTAACCCTACTCAAATGTGGCGGCTTTCATAAAAAAGTATGTGGAACTGTTGGCTCAGAGGGTAGACGCTAATAGCTCAAAAGTGGGAGGGATAGCTAGATCACAGAATGGATAACCAGACTACTTAACTCGGGGAATGCCAAGAGTTTGACCAATGAGATTAGCGATGAGTGAAAACTCAACACTGCAAACTATGACCGGGAAAGCTCCCTAGTCATCACAAGTACCCATAACAGAAATGAGGGGTAACCATCCATTAGACTCAAACATACTATACATGAATGTCTCACATATATCATCGGGTGTGGATGCTTTATCAACAAGAATAGGATGGGACATAATTGTAGCTGCCGGTATCTTGGCCATCTGGGATGGAAAGAATTCCAAATCCTGAGGTACAACACCAAGATGAATGGCATAGGAAAAATGCTCATGTGCCATGTGTGCTAACCTGGACGACATGATCACACTAGAATATGACTGAATAAGAATGAGAAAATCATAAGAATTATGCTACGTCCAATGCACTGATCTAGTAGTCTACATTAAACTTACTGTCTAGATGTATAACAAATGAAAGACAAGAATAGTAAAAAGGGACCCCGATGACTTACTAATAAAATGAATGGTGGGAATCTGAAAATGATCGGTGAAAATTATGTCATCGATGCGTAGATCACACTAACCAGAGTAAAATATACGAATAAAAAACATCAGAATAAAAAATGAGCGATGTAGTATGAGGAATCAGAGAGAAAACTAAGAAAAATCATAAGAAATTTGAAGAGATTAATGATTTTGTGCGTTTTTGAAACTGATCAATCTCTAATTCGAAAGAAGCAGGACCTTTAGTCAAACAAACCTTCATTCGAACGAGAGTAATTCATTAGAACAAGTAATAGTTCACGCCCAAATTAAATGCACCTTCATTTGAACGAGCACTAGTAGGTGCCTTTCTTTTAGAAAAATAGAAAGTCCTGCTCTGTTCTATAATTCCTCTGCTCAGCACAACTTAACAAAACAAATAAGGGAATTTTTTGCAAGAAATTTTTAGTTTTTAGCAAGAAAAATCTAAGAAGAAATCGATTATCTACAAAGCTAAATAAAATACCAATGTTTTTGAGTTGAAAAAAAAAATTGTAAAACAATTTAAGTGACATAGAAAGAATGAGATATGTTCTAAATTGAATCAAAATATTCAAGTAATCCTAGAACACTTAAACTCATGCAAGTTAACTCTCTACTCACTCAAACATGGTGATTAGACAATGGAACAACATCATCCATGAAATGTTCTTATGTCAAAGTTGACTCTATGGTGTTGAATGATTTAAACTTCAATAAAAGCAAACAACCATAGTCAATCAACTTAGGAAATTTTGACCATTTCTAACCAAAACTCCCTCTCAACACAAAGTCATTTCGCAAATTTGAATTTTGCATATTTCTCCCTTTTGCAAGGTGACTTTCACACTGTTCAGTAGGTTTCTATTTTCAAAGGACATCCAATGCTAGCATACATACTATCTCAAAGGTAGTTGTTTCCTTCCGATCATTTGATCTTTCAATTTTAGTGTGTGTGCCATTTTATTTTTAGGCTTTTTATTTTAAGTCTTTTGATATTTCCAACCTAAGTCAATCCTTCTAGCCATGTACTTATTGAAGCATAAACATAAAACCATTAAGTCCAACTTATCTACAAGCTAATTTCATGAAAGAAGTATGCAAGACTAAAGACTATGAGAACACAAGTGGATTAAAAGATTGAATGCAGTCAAGTGACTAAGACTAAGTGAAGATAAAGATAAAATGAAGTGCACAAGTCATAATCTCAAGCACTTAAAATGCATCTTAATTCACTTTTTTCCCCAAAAAAATGGTATCATCATTACCTATGAAGATAAAAGAAAAATGTTTTTCAATTTTTGAATTCATCAAGGAAGGAAATGAACCTAACATGAATTAAAAGCAAGAAATCCAACAAAAATGAAACCATAGACCTAGAATAGATGAAAATTTTAAGATCACCTAGATTATGGAAAGATGAAAAATTCTTCAAAAAAATGATTTTCAAAAAAAATTGAAGTAAGAAGTAACAAAGTAATTCATAAGAAGACTCTAAGATAAAAGATTACATTATGATCCCTAAATTGCTAAAATCCATCTTAATCATCTAGGAGAGAAATTTTATTTTCTAGATGAAGAAGCAACATTTTGAACCTTGGTCTTATCTACCTTGGATTGAGGACTAGGATTAGCTCGAGACTGCTCAAGATTGGTCATGTCAATGATCTTTTGAACCATACTCCTAGATTTTTTAAAATGAGTGTTCAATTGTTGTTTCATTAAAGCTATCCTTATCTTGTGCTCTTTTGACACCATTTGGTGTTATGTTTTTTTTCTTTCCTAGAAAACCTACATTTCTTTTTAAAATGACCACCTACCATGCAATAAGAGAAATGCAAATGGTTTGGTTGAAATGAAAGATGAGGTTTAGGTTGAGGTTGGGATTGCCTCTTAAGTTATGGTAACTTAACCTATTTTTGCTTAGGATGAACAAATATCATCGGCTTCAAGGTAGAAGAGTTATTGTGTGAAGAATATAATGGTTTGTTTTGATTCGAGAACTTATCATATCCAAGGCCACTTTTGTCATTCTTAATTTGGACGGTATTGAGCATTTTACCTAGCTTTTTTGACCTATCCTCGTGAGTGACTTTGACATCCTTGGCATGCTTAAGTTCTATTTCTAGTGACTGGACTTTAGCACTCAAACTCTTTTTTTCACTTTCATCAGACTCGAGTGAGGATTTTAGGCCGCTAACTTCCTCGATTAGAGAGTTCCTCCCTTGTTCTAATGACTTGAGTTTACTAAGGAGGGTGTCATTGTCCTCCTCAAGTTGACTCATCAAGGCATGATCAACTTGCAAGGCACTCTTCTCTTTTTCACTCGATTTGAGTTTGATAGCAAGTTCCATGTTAGACTTCTTGAGATTGATGGATTCATTAAACAATTTTTTATAATCAACCTCAATATCTTCTTCTTCTTCATTCTCACTATCACTATACTCAAGATTCTCATTATCCTCTTGTTCATAATCATCATAGGATGAAGAACCTTCGAGGATATCGGTGATAATTGTGAAAGCCAAAAATTAGCTCTCCTCTCCTTTATTATCATCATCATCTTCCTCCTCTTCCTCACCATTGGTTAGAGTTTTTTTCATTGCCCTACTATTGTTTGATTTTCCTCTTTTCTTGTTTGGGCAATTAACGGTTATATGGCCAAAGTTATGGCAATCATAGCACTCTATGGGCTTGGAGGTGGATTGAGATAAAGGTCTCCTCCTATCACCACTGGAGAATCCTTTTGGACCTTGCCTTTTGGGTTATTAGAGTTTCCTAAGGATTTTCTATTAGAGTTTTGGTTTCCCTTATGATTATAAATTCTTCCCTTTAGGAATTTATTAAACCTCCTCACAAATAGGGCTAGGTCATCTTCATTCATGGACTTGCGGTCAATTTCAACATACCCTTCAAAATCATCTTGGGTTAATTTTAAGGCTAGACTCTTAGTCTTCTTAGATCGCCTAAAAGTTAGTTCAAAGGTTTGCAATGAACTTACTAACTCATCAACCACAAGTAAGTGTATATCATTGGTTTCCTCTCTGGCAATGACCTTAGGTTGAAATCTCTCGTGGAAAGATCTCAAGATCTTTCTAACAATTCTAGTCTTTTCAATCTTTTCTCCTAGGTTAAATGAGGAATCCACTATGTTACTCAATTTAGCATAGAATTCGGCAAACGTATCTGAATCTTTCATCCTAAGTGATTCAAACCTAGAGGGTTAACATTTGTAGCTTGGACCTATTGACCACCAACGTACCCTAATAAGTAGTCTTAAGTATATCCCATGCCTTTTTTGAGGTCTCACAAGTCATGATTTTATGGAACTCATCGGGAGTTACTACATTGATTATAACATTTAGATCTTTTGTGTTATAGTCATTAATCCTAAGTTCAAGTTCATTCCACATGTTAGGTGGCTTAGGAATGGATGAGACTTCCATAGTGATAGTTGTGATCGGTGTGGTCCAACCCTTTTAGATTGCGAGGGACTCCACTCAAGTGCATACTTTAAAACTAAAATCAAATCAAGTGGAATGTTTTCATAATGATTCAAACAAATGGACAGACTCAAGCCCAAGGAACCAAGAAAAGTCAAGAGAAGACTTTTTATTTTCCTTATTTTGGATTTTGAGTAATTTAGGATAACTTTGATCATTGGTCATAAGCTCATACTATTTGAAATGATCAACTAAAACAAATCTTAAAATGATTTTTCAAAATAACACATTGCTGCACTTCAAGTTTTGAAAAATCAAAAGGTTTTGAAAATGGAACATGGTGAAAAATAATGAAGAAGGCACTTTCTATCAAAACCAGTTGATCAGTTCCACGAGCCAGTCACTAATTCTTAAGGCTTATGTTTATACTGAACAAACTAGTTGATCAGTTCTTAGAACTAGTCGACAAAGTAACATTTTCAAAAACATAGTCTGAACATATTTTCAAATACAGTCGACCTATTAGATGATACAATCAACTAACTTTTAAAGGCCAAAAACAATGTTCATCAGAACCAGCCAACCGATCCTAGTTGATTGAATGTTCTTGAACACTTGAACCTCAATCCCTATGGACAAATCAATTGAGTTGACCAATCGACCCGTTCTTAATCTAGTCGACTGGTTGATGATTCAGTCGACTGATTCTGTCGATCTGGCAATCGAAAATTCAAATTTTGAACTAGTAAAAAATGGAGGAATAGCTCCATTTTGAAAACAATGGTCATATTCATTTGAGGAGTATAAATATAAGTTCTTTAAAGCATTTATTGGTATCTCTTTACAAGCTTACACTTCTACATCTATATTCTTGACTTTAAATTTGACTATTGAAAACCTAGATCAAAAAATTCTACTCATCTTAAATATTCTGAGCTTACATGATCTATCTACAGAAAATGAGTATATATTGCACAAATCTACTCTTGAAGAAAGTATTTGTTGGTAAATAAACTTTGTATATTCTCATTACGATGATATTTGCGGGTAGTGTTACCATTGTAAGGCAAAAGGGAATATTTTGTTGAGTAAAAAGATAGGAGTTCTAATTGTAAAGGTTTAACATCTACCTGCAAGAATATCAAGATAGTGAAAACACTTAAGTAAGGATGCTTGACTTGAGGACGTAAGAAGTTTTTCGAACCTAATAAAAATCGTTGTGTTTGCTCTCTTTCTCTCTCTAGTCTTTTACATACTTGTACCTTTTTTGAATATATTTTTAAAAACCTATAAAAACTGTTCATATTTACTAAATATCCTATTCACATCTCTAGGATAAATATCTAGAGAATATCTAATGTACGGGATTTGGGAGTAATTATAGACATCAAGGATTTATCCAAACCAGTGCACTTTACAGCAAGGGATCTAGTTATCAAAAAAAAAAAAAGTGAAACGGGGAAACACCTCCCATCTTGTAGGGATTCCCGTGCCACTTAAAAGGCATAGGGCTGGCATTTAAGCACAAGAACGTGTATTACACAAGCAATACTGTTGGATTCTTGGTTGTTGTTGCTTCTTTTGACTCTGAGCATTCTTTTTGGGCTTCAACTGTTAAGCAAATCCCATCATCCATCTTGTGCTCTTTACTCTTTCCCCATAATACACTGTAAAGCCCTCCAACCAACAAAATTCCTCCTAAAACACTACAAGCACCAACCAGAAATAATCATAATACAATACATATAAGAAGACTGCTGAATTGAAGGTTAAGCTTGGGTTTAACGAAGCAAAGTAAATCACCTTCCCAAACTAATTATATCGCCTAAGAGCAATGCTGAACTGAAGATTGTAAAAACCAGAGCCAATGGTGTTGACATGGCAAGGAACACCGGCCCCTTCTTCTCAATTACCCATGCTTGTAAGTAGTATGTAACACCGGTCACCACAATTCCCTGTCATGACTTCATTAGTTAATTTGGCCATCTCTTTAAATAGATTTGACTAAAGTAAAATCACATTTTCACTGTGTTTGGATAACTAGAAGGGAAAGGAAAGGAAATAAGAACATAGTTCGAAGAAAAGAAATGACAAATGTAATCCTTCATCTTGTTAATAAGGAAGGAAAAGAAAGGATGGAGGAAGCAAGGGAAAGAAAAACATTTTTTTTAATGACATGTGAAATAGGTAACAAAAAAACAGAAATCAATAGTTATAAAAAAAAAAAATAGGAGTAAAAGGGGTTAGTTACGAATTCCCTTATTTTTTAACTTCTTAAAAAACAAAATGAATCAGTTACCGGTTAAGAGTTTCCTCCCTCTTCCTTTTTTTTTTCTTTGAAACCAAACATGTAATAGTATTTCTTTAATTTTCCTTAACTTCCTTCCAGTTCTTTCAATTTAAACCCATAAAAAGGCAAAAAGTGCATCATGGATCAATGATACTAAGTTTATCAAACAAATCGACCCTTGGGGATTTCATTTATTTTTCAAATCATATGCAAACTTGAAATCGAAAATGATCATAAGAAGCTTAAGTGAAGATTGGGTATTAAATTATGAAATCAAACAAATTGATCAACAGTTGTGAGATGCCAAATTTACCATTCCTTTCCTCTACCTCCTTGACAATCATATATGGCAGTAATCAAACAATTTAAGTGGATAATATAAGAATGAGAGATGTGAAGGTTTTCATTTTTGCTTACACAGTAAGCTATGGCAAGGAGTTTGACATTCCAACCCAGCTTCCACTTATAAGGGTCTCTTTCCAAAGCAATGGCAATGACAAATGACTGAATGGAGCTTAAAAAGCACTGCAGCGTTGTGAAGAGAAGCTTCGTGGGGTAGCTTTTCATTACTCGAGCCTGTAATTTCAATCAAAAATCAATTGAATTACTCACTGGGACAGGATGGAAGTATGATAAATTACTTATCTAGCATGCTTTGACATCCCATGAATATGCAGTCAATTAAGTTTTTTCCCTTAAGGAATTGAAATATTGATCCATCCACAAAGATGAAACAAACAATCACAAAAATTGAGTTATTACTTGAAATACCAAAATTCAATATTCTGTGGATTTATCTCTGATGATGACTTTCAAATCTTGCAAATTCTGATATTTTCCCGAAGAAAAAAACAGAGGAACTCAACACCTATCAGAGAAATGGGAGACGGAAGATTCTAAATTAACTGTTCCTTTAGATGCTTAATAAAAGGGAAAGAGGTTACCTGTAGTACAAGCCAGAAGCCCCAAAAGCAGTTGGAAGTGAGCATGAGGAAGCAACCCTTTATCCATGTTGTGCCAGAAGGAACCTGAAGTTGATGTTGTTGGCCGTTTTGGTGTCCGAAGAGGTGATGATGAAACAAGAGTTTCAAGTAAGGTCCCCTACAAAACGCGATGGTAGCTGATCCTGCCATGCAGATTGCTATACCTCCAACCTTTGCAATCCCAGATATTGTCTTCAACTTCACTGTTTCCATTCTGTAATACAATGTTGCGATGTGTGTTTGTGTTCAAGTTGAATAATTGTCAATATGATGCAATCAAACATACCCATTGGGAATTGGAATTTAAGAAATTATATTTTCTAATGACCATTAGAAGAAGAAAAAAAACTTGTCTACACTTCACGTGTAGGTGTGCTCTCAAGAGCCTGAGTCACTGTCAGTAGCACAAGATCATTCTTCACTACTCTAATATGCTATGTTTGTTTGCCGGCTTAGATTGGAGATTAGATAAATTAATTTTCATGATTTTGTGAATTTGGTGTTCGATAAAAAATAAAGGGACTTAGTAATAATACCAAAAGTAAATAATGACCTATAATATGAATAAAATAACAAGAGAAGAGAGGTAGAATTACAAATCCTATCACCATTAGTGAATGAGATAATTAATATACCCTTATCCAATCCATCAAACAAACATAGTTGGCTCATGGTTCCATATCTTATAATGCTGTGGTGCAACTTAGTTGTTTATGCCAGTGCTGCAACTGGGATAAAGGAAAAACACTGTTTGGAAGTTGGAAAGACTTGGGCAAAGGAAAGGAAAATGCTTAAGAGCGGCTTCCATTCTAAAGCATTTTTCTTTCCTTTTGCTCATGCTTTCTAAGATGCAAACAAAGCTAGAACACATTGAAAATCAGGGGATTTTGAAGGACCAGCTTTGAAATCCCTTTATTCAACCAATTTCTATTCTCTTTTACAAGTTCAAATTTGTAGATGTCAAACTCAAACCAGACTTTAGGATGAGAAAAAAAAAACTAGTTTTAGTGCATGGGAAAATGTGAAACTAGTTTTTGAGGTATTTGGTTACATTTTTTAAAAAATGATTTCACACTTCCATGCATCAAAAACATGGTTTGGAGAAACTAAAAAAATCAGCTTCTGAAAATTCGTTTACCTTCTTATGAATTTTACCTTCATACCCACTACTTATACATCACTTAATATGTATAATATAAAGGGTAAAAAAGAAAATTAACAGTAAGAATCAGTTTTATATAATTTTTACCAAACACCCAAATAACAAATTGATTATATTATTCAAAATCTATTTCCTAATAATCAATTCCTTAGAATCTATTTACCAAAATATAAAACTCTCCCAAACAAACTCTAAAATTAGGAAAATAGAAAAATTAAGATAAAATCAAAATTGTATCTATTTGCAATTGAGTTCAAAATTGAAATCTAGATAAGATACGAAGAAAATAACCACAAATGGTGTCTCAATCCAAATTCATGCATGAAGTAATTGAAGAAATATGAAGAAAAAAAGCTTTCAAAAATAATAAAAATGTCCAATTGAATGCCTAAATGAATGATTTGTTGGGCCATCTCAGGGTCAAGATATGGGGGTTTCAGCCCTATGAGGTTTAATTATGTTGAGGTGATTGGATCTAAAATATTTTACAAAAATATTTTTAACCACTTTTATGCAGAAATTTGACTTCGATTTTTTTCTCTCACATTCCTACATGAATTCTTTTGCTACTCATTTTACATCACTTTTAGCTACTTCAACATCACCCCTAGCGACAACAGAAATTGTACAAAAATGGAAAGCCTCAGCCCCTCTCGCCACCCTAACAATCAAAGTATGTCAATCTTATTAATTCTATGGTTGGATCAATGTTTTAAAACCCTAACCGGACCTGCCGGTTTAACCGGTTGAACCGTCGACCGGTCCACAAAACGGTCCGGTTTAACCCATAAACCCGTTTTAAGTTCAAAATCGTTCTAAAAATAGAAAACTAGCTAAAACCGGATGGTCCGACCGTTGAACCGGGTGACTCGGTACTGGGTCACCGTTTCACACCGGTTCTTGGCTTATTAATAAAAGGCATCAATTAGGGCAAAAACAATTCTCCCTCTCGCTTCTCACTTCACGATCTCTGCTGTGCCTCCACCTCCACTTCCACCTCCCTCTCCCCGTCCTCTAGCTCCACCTCCGCCATTAAAGAATGGTTCAAGCAGAAGTCCTCCTTCCAACTATGAAGGGCCAAACGATTCTCCCAACCAATCCCCCCCTGCGAGTAAGAGTCCAACCTCAGAGCCAAAGCTCAATTGGGGGAAGAAAATTGGAATAATGTTTGTGGGAATCGCAGCAATATTGTAGGTTTGTGTGGTGGCGTTCTTGGTAATCAAGAGACGGCAGCTGTTAAAGAACGATGACAGATTTTGAAGAGAATTGCATTATGAATTTTCATCATCTGCCATTGTTTATAATGGAGGAGGAGGGTATATTGAAATGAGATTCTTTAGTCAGCGGCAACTGGATACAAATTATAAATATGGATCATACAGATTTTAAAGGATTCATCAGAATATTGGTATCTCCATTTGGGCTGTCACTGTTGTAAATGGGTAATTCTTGCTTGGCATTGTTTCACCATTTGTTTGTTCATTTCTCTTTTGATTTTTCTTACTTTGTTCATCTACACAACTTATAAATCAAAAAGCAGAAGAAACCATTTTTCACATTGTGTCAAATTGTGTTGTGACTTGTGAGTGCTCTTACTTTATTTTTTATTTTTTTTTTCTCCTCTCTCTTTCTAATCTATATAACTATGTGACATAGGAATTTATGGAATGATCTTCTATTTACAATTAATGTTTTCTTCTCATTTCTCTTACTAGTGTGCATTTAACTTGTGAATTTGAGCTACATAGCTATGCTATTTTTATGAATTTTGTTCTTAAAACAATATTAGAGAAAGAATATATGTTCTTAAAACTGATATTGGATGCTTGCTTTGAAATTATGGGGAAGCTTGTGGAGATATCGTAGAGCTTTGTACTAATTGTTGTATCTTCTTTTTTTGGCTCCCCTTTACCAAATTATTAAAGAGGGAATTAATAATAGGAAATAGAGAAGAAAAAAATTGCTAATCATGTTACCCACACAATTTGTGTTTGTATCTTTTCTTTTTTTTTTTCTATTTAGTTGAAGACTAAATTATTGGATTATGCTTGGATTGAATGTTAAAATGATTTTTGTTATGGTCCTTGCGATTATGGAAGAATGGCAATGAAGTTTCAACTTTCAACATTGTAATAAGGTATGTCTACTATATTTTTTTCATTTTTTTCTTGAAGTTTTACATATTAAGAAAATTCATATTTTGTAAATTTTTTTTTATATAATTTTTAGTAATTTTTGATTTTTTGTATAATTTTTTAAATTTAAAATATTAATAATATATATTATTAAATTTATTAATTACATAATTATGACATCACGGTTTGATTCCGGTTGAATCGATAACCCGTAACCCGGACATTTTTCCAGTTCGATAAACGGGCTGGGTTTGAAAACATTGGGTTGGATAAGTAGAAGGGTAGAGAAAGAAAAAAATAGTATTTGTTAAGAGAGAGAAGAAAGGGAATGATCTTATTACTTGGATAATTAATTAGGAAGGAAAGGAAATCTGATAGGATTGGTACAAACATGTCAATATTCTAAGTAGTGAAACAATCACAAAAACAAGAATAAATTCTATAAATTCGTTTTATTAATGAAAATTAAATAATAAAAATTTATTACATCATATTTATTAAGATAGAAAACTATTACTCTAATCATGAAACGATGACTACTAAGAGCGACACTAATGCATTTGTCAATTCTATAATTTGACATTGATATAAAAGTTACTGCTCCAATAGAGTGCTATTTGGCTTGCCCAAAAAAAGTAATGTCATTTTTAATGTCATATTGGTCATCAAGAGTAGCTAGTGTCAATTTATACCATGCTATGAAATACGCTAGTATATTCCAAACAGGATGAGGTCTACGCTACTTTTTTATAGTAAAAATAAAACGGATGTAGGGTTCACCCTACTTTTTCAAGAAAAAATAGTTGTATTTAAAAATGACATTTTACCATTGAAATAGAATTGCCAAAATCTGGCATTTTTGAACTACAACAATACCAAAATATAAATTTGACTTGAATGAAATAACATTTAATATTAGAGATGCTTTCAGCTAATCCTAATAAGAATCCTTTTTTTAGGGAGACGGACATTTGTCCCATCCAAATCATGGTTTTGGTGCATGGAAAAGTGTGAATCTAACTTTTAAGATATTTAGTTACATTTTTCAAACACTGGTTTTACACTTCCTCATCTACTAAAACCATGGTTTGGAGAAGCTAAAAACACAACTTATGTTTAGCTTTTACAACTTTTACTTTTGGACCCACCACTTATGCATATACAATATAAAAGATAAAAAAAGAAAATTAACAGTTAGAATCACTTCTAAATAATTTTTACCAAATAAAAAATTGATTATATTCTTCAAACTTCATTGTTCAATAATTAATTCTTTAGAATCTACATACAAAAATCAGAAACTCCTCCAAACTAGCTCTAAGGTTAGAAAAATAGAAAAATTAAGATAAAATCAAAATTAGAACTTTTTTCAATTGAGTCCAAAATTAAAAACTAGATAAGATAAGAAGAATATAACCACAAATGGCATCTCAATCCAAAATTCATAGTGAAGTAATTGAAGAAATATGAAGAGAAATTACTTTTCAAAAATAATAAAAAGTCCAATTGGACACCTAAACGCGTGATTCGTTAGGCCGTCTCGAGTCAAAATATGAGGGTTTCGGCCCTTTCGGGTATGGTTATGTTGAGATAATGCAGAACAAAAAAATGTAAAAAGAATTAAATACGTTGAGTTCCTTGAAATCCAAGTAACACGAGGATTACTCACACAAGTAAGAGAATAAATTCTTCAAAATTTGAAATTAATATTTTATTGATAAAAAGCTAAAGGAAAAAAAATACTAAAAAGCCCCTAAAATAAAATTTTCAATCCCAAAATCCATGATACATTTTTTTTATCTAAAAAATTAATACAAAAAAGTTCAATTGTTAGCTTTTATCTTAATACCGTTAACAAATATTAATGATTAGACTAAAATAACATTCAATATACATTTTTAAAAATACTAAATAGTTGATAAAATAAATTATTCAATACAAAAAAAACATAATATTTTTTATTTATCTAGATGGCCTAAAAAAGAAATTTTCACTTCATATAATGTTATGATTATTTTTTTTTTGGATTGAAGAAGTTATTTTATATATATTTTTAGTATTTTTTCTCAAATAAATCTTGAAGACTATTTTAGTCTAATCAATAATATTTTTTAATGGTGTTAAGATGAAAGTTAACAATTGAGTTTTTTTGTATTAAAAATTTCTTTTTTGGCTCTTTTAGATATAAAAAATGTATCATGAACTTTTTGAATTGAAAATCTTATTTTAAGGACTTTCTAGTATTTTTTTCAAAACTTAATGATAAAGACATATTACATCATATTTATAGAGTTAGAAGACTACTATTTCGACTAGAAAATCATAACTCACATTCTTTTCATAATCCTAATAGAGTAAATAGTCCTATTTAGAATAAAAAATAATAAAAATAACATATATTTATCTAAAATAATAATAAATTTGAGATAATCTCAAATTTTGAAACTAAAAATCCTACAGTGACTCTTAAACAAATTTTCTTATTTTTGGAGTAATATATTTGTTCTTCATCAGTCTCTCTTACTCGGAAAGAACTCGTCCTCGAGTTAACAGGATGAACTCGACCTCGAAATCGTATGTAACCAATAAGAATATAACTATCAAATTGAGATGTTCCGTAGTTATGCAAAATTATTTCAAACAAAGCAGTATCATTCTCCTTATCAAATTCTAGTGCTTTGTTATTATTTTTATTACTGTCTATGCATGTAGATTGATTCGGGCAATAGGAGTTGATGCTGCACTTTTTGACTCGCAACACGTGAGGGCTCCGTGACTTGTAGAACACTCAGAAAGATGATCAGAGGACCACCGGATTGGCTCCGGCGGTAGCCACTCCGATGCTTAAGTAAGTAAGGGAATTGAAAGACTGTATTGAAAGCCAAAGAATGAGCATAAGAAAATAAAGCGTACCTCTAGGGTTTAATATATAAGCCGTGGTTATCTTTATTTGATTAGGTTTTGCCGCCACGAATATAGGGATTTGATCATCGGAGATTTGCAGTTACCTTGTGGAGCATTGAATCGTAGATGGAGATAATCATAGATAGTAGTTTCCGTGTTGAAGGCTGTTTCCTTATTCCCTGCTTAACGGTTGTTAAGGAAACTATATATGCAGCGTTGAATAAATATTGTCCAGAACAGGAGGTCTGGAAGATGTACATGAGAATATCCTGAATGCTTCATCTGCACTGTATGACCGAGTTTATCGGTTCTGAATGATATATAAATAAGAATGCCCTGAAGGCTTGTGGCTGCTCTGTATGATAGACATGGGAATACCCTGAAGGCTTGTAGCTGTTCTGTATGACCGAAGTATATGAGCTCTGTAGGATCGAGATTTGTTAATCTGATGGGCACACGTGTCTCAAAGTGATTGGTATGTCTGTTTGTGGTATATCAGCTACTCCCCCCCCCCCCCCGAGCCCTTGTTAAAAGCTAGGGATTTAACTAGGGTTGAGGGTTTTGTGAAGAGTCATACATTTTGCCTTCCCACTTCTCGAGACGTCGATTTAACGTGTCATTTATTGCGCAGCCGATACTCGAGAATCCATCATTATTCTCAACCGTTGTGTCGGCTCGTCTTGGAAGGCTCATATTTCGAATGCGTATATAGAGAGAGGGAAAGGTCTTTCGCACCTTTCTTCTGCATCTATCTCTACAGTACCAGACCGTCATTTGACATATCTTGGAGTTTTGGAGGATCTCCGGTGTTGATAACCCTTTCTTGATCTCAGGTTCGACTTTTAGTCCCCTTCTTCATTCCTTCTCGTTTGTTTCGTCTCTTTCTCTTGTTCGCCATGTCTGGCTTAGAATCACACTCTGGTTTGGGAAGTCCTTCTGAGACTGATCCTCAAATGCAATTAGTGAGTGTTGACGAAAATAGAATGGTAGTTCCTCCCTCTAGTCCGGGGGTTAGGATTGTCGATGCTTTTTATGATCCCCCGAACAGGACTGGCAAGACCTCTGGTCGGTTTGGTCGCAAAGAGAAGGGTGAGAGTGTAATTACTGAAAGTATGTTGAAGGAGTTATGGGCGAAGTTCAAGCTTCCCAAAAATGTTACTTTCAGGGTCCCAGATTCTCAAGATCGCCCGGGCGATGTTAGAGATGGAGAAATCTGTGCCTATCTGGCCTGGTTTGAACTGGGTCTTACACTCCCCTTTCTTGATATAATAAAACAATTCTTTTGTTGGTTTGATCTGTGCCCCGCAGACCTGAACCTTAACAGTTGGAGACATCTGTTGAGCTTTATCGTATTAGGGCATATGAATAATGTCGAGGTGTCCCTTGACCTGATCCGTAGCAATATGGATCTAAAACTTTAAAAGGCGGAAGGCCTTTATTATATGTCTTTTGATAGTGGGTTCAGACCCCTTACTTCTGTGCCCTCCTCTAACAAGACCTGGAAGAAATGGTACTTCTTTATTAAAGGAGGATGGGAATTCAAGAACTTCGAGGGTCAACCTTCCACATTCCCTCGAACCACTAGGCCAAGGGGTGAGACTGAACTTTTCCGTGGCTGCGTTGACTCCGTTTTGTTTGCCAATTTATTGAACTGATCAATTTCTGTGCTTGCTTTGCAGTTAAGAGTGCGTGGAAGAGACCAGATTTCTCTCCCGTGGTTCAGAAGCAGTATAAGAAGCTTTTGAAGCCCAGCATTAGGGATCATTCTTCTATTGTCAACCCTGATAAATTAATGGCTGCCAGGGGTAGTGTTGAGGAGATTGCTGATAATGTGATGGCTCAGTGGGAGTCCGGGCCATCACCGCCTGTGGTGGGGGAGGCTTCTTCTCTAGTGGTTCCTCCCGTTCCGAAGAAGCGGAGGCTGATTTCGTCCTCTCCCGGGCCTACTGAAAGGGAGGAAGAGGCTCCCGTCCCTATCACGGTGGTTCCTCCAATCCCGTCTCGTCGAGCAGGTAAGGAGGCATCATCATCGGTGGCTCCTGATGTTGCTGGTCAGGGGGCCAAGAAGATTCTGAGTGACTTCTGGGCCAAAGGCTTAGTTAAAATTAAGCCTTAGGCGTCGGGGAAGCTTCTTGCTGACTTAACCGCTCTTCAGGTTAAGGTGAGCTCGTCAGGCCCGTACTTCTCTTACCTTTAAGCGTTTATACTGGTGTTTGAGTCGTTTTCTTTGTGTTATGCAGACCTTGCATATCCTTTCTGCTTTGGTGGAGGTTTCTCCATCTGTGGAGGAGCTTGACCAACTTAGGGCCAATCTGGACGAACTGGGACTCCAGTTGGGTACTGCTCGGTCGGAGGCTCACGATTCTGCGGAGAAGCTGAAGGAGTGTCAGAACTCATTGATAGTGATGGAATCGGAGAAGGACCTTGCCGTTGATCGGGCAAGGAGGTTGCAGGTGGAGCTGAATGGCTTGCGGTACCAGCACCGTAGACAGCTCGATGAAGCCGTGGAGCAGGCATTGGTGGACAATGAGGAGGAGATGAGGTCGAAGCTGGAAGGAATGGCCCATCGTTTGATTACGTTTGGGTTTAATAACTTCCGCTCTCGGCTTCTTGCCAAGTTTCCTGACCTAGACGTTTCCTCAATTGTGCCGCCTGGATCTGAACGTTCAGAGGTTAACCAGGACGAAGTGGCTGATGTCTTCCCGGCCAACCCCACGGAAGTGGTTGTACCGACTGAGGTGGTTGATACTGCATCTGCCGAACCTTCTCCTGTCGTTGATCCTGTTCCTGCTGATCAGGCTTAGGATCTATATTTTGTTATCTTTCAATGTACTTGAGACATACATTTGTTTAATGGAACAGTCTTTTGGTTAATGCTTGCTTCTTTGGTTATATTGCTCTGTAGCATTTGTGCATATCTTTGAGTTATGTGGCTCTGTAGTGCCTTAACATGTAGTTGATGGTAATAATCGTTGCAAGTTGCATTGCTCTGGAGTTTAGTGTATACCAGATCAGATTTTCCTCTGTAGGTAGCTGTGTTCCGAACTTCTTTACTTGCCTTAGGTCAGTAATTGGAGACTTCTTTTTCGAAGTATTTCAAAGCTAACCGTTCTGAATCCGGGGACATAATAATAAGTAGATACCTTCGTGATTGTAGTTTGGTTGATCAGATCTTCTGCCTCCAGACCTTTGGTTGAAATCAAGAAACGTTATAGTTGATGGACCTCTGTTGTACACGTGGCCCTGTAAGTGTTAATGACATGGAGAAACCTCACGTCATATACGTGGGAAAGATTAAAACGCCTGTGTATTACGTGTATGGCCCTGCCTTTTGTTTCTCCCGAGAGGGTGGTTTAATACTCCATTTATTGCACCTCCGCCGTTTGAGATTTCGAAGCTAGCACTTCGCTTAACCGTTGTGACGGTTCAACTGGGTGGCCTTTGGTCTTCCAGTGTCTATATATATGGAAACGAGGGCATATGGTTGTGCTCAACCCTTTTGCTCCCCGAATTGTTTGTAAGAGAGGTTTTTATATGCTGCCGGAGTTCTTCCACTCGTCCGGAGATGATGGATGATTCCTTGCCTGAGTTGGGAATAATTAAACTGTAGCCAAAAGTTAACCCTCCCCTATTTTCAGTCTCCAAGGAAGGATTGAAGGAGGCACAAGTCTTCTTGTTTCCTCTGGTATCTAGTCGAGATTTCTCCGATTGGTGGTGGCCTCTCCCTGATTCAACCGAGGCCTGGAGCGTTGGTGATGAAGACGAAGGTGAGTTGCCTCCTCTTCCTCACGCCCTGTTAGAGACCCTTGCTCCAAGTGGCTGGGGTGAAACAGACGGTGTGAAGAAGAAGATTGAAGGTGGGTTGCCTCCTCCCGCTTATAACTCGGCAGTGACAACTGCTCTGAGGGAGATGAATGGGGGCCGCCTTCTCCCTTTTGTGACTTGGCAGGAACCCTTGCTTCAATTGGCTGGGGCGTTATGCCGATTACAAAGGTGGAGAATGAAAAGTCTCCTGAGGCTCAGAGCCCTCATCATCCGTTGGTCATGGGACCAGTGATAGTGATGATGAAATGGCCTGGGCACTACTTGATGCAGACTGGGGTTCAGGGTTCCTTCCTTTCAAATGGAGCCGATGAAGGCGGTTTTGAAGGTTTTGGATCTTGTGCCCCTTTATCATCCCAGGAGAAGAGCCATTATGTTGCCAAGCGTAGCTTCTGTAATAGCTTCTGTAATAGCTTCTGTAGTAGTGTCTTTGTACTGATGTAAATCTTTTGAGTTATCAATAAAGTTGAATTTCTTCTTCTCAGATCTGATATTTTCTGTGAATGTGCTCTTTTTGAAACTTAAGCACCTTCTTATGCATTTCCGATTGTTCTGAAAATAAATCAAAGAACTTAGAAAAATGCCAGAATCGAAGTACTTTACCTTTGGTTGAAACCATAGTACTGGTTCGTTTGACAGATAAGCCAAATAATATAAGTGTCAGATCCGAGGTGTTTCGATCTAGGAAACTTTAGGTGATAGATGCTCGGAACTTCCGCTTCGGATAGACTGGATCACAGAATCTGCTAACTGAAGACGGACCAGGCTCGGAAGGCCTGTGCATTAAAGTAGTCTAGGCTCGGTAGGCCTGCATATTTTATGAACTAAGTATTTAAGATCCGTATAACATGGACCAGACTTTGAAGGTCTGTGCATTATAGATGGACCAAGTCAACACTCGTACATTATGGACCAGGCTCTGGAGGCCTGTGCATTGATAGATGGACCAAGTCATAAGACTTGTGCATTAATAGATGGACCAGGCTCTGAAGGCCTGTGCATTTATAGATGGACCAAGTCATAAGACTTGTGCATTAATAGATGGACCAGGCTCTGAAGGCCTGTGCATTTATAGATGGACCAAGTCATAAGACTTGTGCATTAATAGATGGACCAGGCTCTGAAGACCTGTGCATTTATAGATGGACCAAGTCATAAGACTTGTGCATTAATAGATGGACCAGGCTCTAGAGGCCTGTGCATTTATACATGGACCAAGTCATAAGACTTGTGCATTAATAGATGGACCAGGCTCTGAAGGCCTGTGCATTTATAGATGGACCAAGTCATAAGACTTGTGCATTAATAGATGGACCAGGCTCTGGAGGCCTGTGCATTTATATATGGACCAGGCTCTGAAGGCCTGTGCATTAATAGATGAACAGTTTTATGGAAGTAAAAGATAACATCTTTATTGATAATACTTCCGCAAGTGTTCTACGTTCCATGGCCTAGGAACAGGTTTCCCAGTCGTGTCTTCAAGCCAGTAAGTGGTAGGTCGAACGACCTTCGTTACTTTGTAGGGGCCTTCCCAATT
This sequence comes from Nyssa sinensis, assembly GCA_008638375.1. Classification (NCBI taxonomy): domain Eukaryota; kingdom Viridiplantae; phylum Streptophyta; class Magnoliopsida; order Cornales; family Nyssaceae; genus Nyssa; species Nyssa sinensis. The sequence goes on from CM018032.1 coordinate 25,755,108, forward strand.
TGGTGACAACTTTCCCATGGTGGGATCCTTGGTGTTCTGAAAGACTCTTCTTAAGACGAAGTCTCCAACTTGAAAGTTGACTGTCTTGAGTCCTACCTTGGATTTGTTGACCATTCTTTGCTGATAAGCTTCCATCCTGATGCTGGCTTGATCCCTTTTCTCTTCGAGCAAGTCCAAGTTTTCCATCAGCTGCTGATCATTGGATTCTTGCTCGAAGGCCTCAGTCCTCAGAGTTGGCATACCGATCTCAACCGGGATTACTGCTTCTGTTCCATAGGCTAGTGAGAAGGGAGTTTCAGAGGTGGGAGTTCTTCTGGTTGTTCTGTAGGCCCAAAGGACTCCAGGGAGTTCCTCTGCCCATTTTCCTTTGGCCTGTTCCAACCTCTTCTTTAACCCGTCAAGGATTGTTCGGTTGGTGACCTCGGCTTGCCCATTTTCTTGCGGATGGCCTGGAGAGGCAAAGTGTTGCCTGATGTTGAGATTTTCGCAGAATGCCTTGAAGCCTTTACCAGTGAATTGTGTCCCATTGTCCGAGATAATTACATGTGGTATGCCGAACCTGCAGAAAATGTTCTTCCAGGTGAAGCTTTCGACTTCCTTTTCTGTAATATGCGTTAAAGGCTCGGCTTCGGCCCATTTAGAAAAGTAGTCGATGGCCACCAAGAGGTACTTCCTGTTTGGAGGTACTCGTGGTAACGGGCCTACAATGTCCATTCCCCATTGAGCAAAGGGCCAAGGACTAGGAATCGGGATGAGCTCGTGCTGAGGCTGATGTTGGTACGGGGCAAATCGCTGGCATTTGTCACACTTCCGAACATACTCTTTAGCTTGTTTCAGCATGCCGGGCCAGTAGTAGCCCTGTGATAGAGCTCGGTGGGCTATAGTTCTGCCCCCATTGTGATTCCCGCAAATTCCCTCGTGAATTTCAGCCAAAACATATTGTGACTCGTCTGGAGCCAAACACTTTAACAGAGGTTGAGAATACGACCTCCTGTAAAGTTTGTTGTTCAGGATTAGGTACCGACCCGCTCTGATTCGGATTCTCCTGGCTTTGTTTTTATCCTCTGGAAGGAGCCCGGATCTTAGATACTAGAGGATTGGGGTCATCCAGCTCTGGGGCTGTTCGTCAATTTGAGCAACTGATGCTTCCTCAATGCTGGATCCTAGCTGAAAAGTGATTTTAACTGTGGAGTCTGTTTCTGACTTGAGGCGGGAGGCCATGCTGGCCAGAGCATCTGCTCTACAGTTCTGGCTTCTCTCAATCTTCTGGATAGTGAAAGTCTGGAAGGAATGCTTTAAGTGGTTCACTAGTTCGGAGTACCGAAGCATCCTGTCATCCTTAATTGCAAATTCTCCCAAAACTTGACTTACTACCAGTTGGGAGTCAGAGAAGACATCGAGGTTCTGAGCTTCGCATTCCAGGGCAAGCTTCATCCCTAAGATCAGGGCCTCATATTCGGCTTCATTATTAGAAGCTCTAAATCCCAGGCTGACTACTTTTTCCGATGTGAGTCCATCAGGGGACTGTAGTACCAGTCCTACCCCTGATCCTTGATCGGTTGACGATCCATCAATATACAGCAGCCAGGTTCCCGTAGTTTCGGTGATTTGCGCTTCGTTCTGCAGTGCCGGGGTGAACTCGGCTACAAAGTCGGCTAAGGCCTGCCCTTTAATGGAGTTTCGGGGTACATATGCTATGTCAAACTCCCCTAGCTCCACAGACCACTTGACCAATCTTCCCGATACCTCAGGTTTCCTCAATATTGACTTTAGAGGATAGGCAGTTGGAATCTCAATTGGATGGGCCTGGAAGTAAGGTCGAAGCTTCCGAGCTGATATGACCAAGGCATAGGCCAGCTTCTCTACTTCTGGGTATCTTTTCTCCGTGTCAAGTAGCGCCCTACTGACGTAGAATATAGGCCTCTGTACTCCTCTGTCCTGTCTGACCAATGCGGAGCTGACCGCGTTCTCAGAGACTGCAAGGTACAGGAGCAGCTTTTCTCCTTGTACTGGTTTTGACAGGAGCTCTGGAGAGGCTAGATACTCCTTTAGTTCTTGGAAGGAATGCTCACATTCTTCTGTCCATTGCAAGGCCTTGCTGCCCTTTAGAGCTTTAAAGAAAGGTAGGCAGCGATCGGTGGACTTGGATATAAATCTGCTCAATGCGGCGACTCTGCCGTTCAGTGCCTGAATCTCCTTTCTGGTCTTTGGCGACTTCAGTCCAATCAGGGCTTGGATCTGAGTGGGATCTGCTTCGATACCTCTTTGAGAGACGATGTACCCCAAGAATTTTCCCTTCGTAACTCCGAAGGTACATTTTGAGGGGTTGAGTTTCATCTTGTGCTGTTTGAGGATATCGAAGGTCTGGGCCAAGTGCTGGAGGTGGCTACCTTTCTGGAGGCTCTTTACCAGCATGTCGTCGATGTATACTTCCATGGTGCTGCCAAGCAGTGGGCTGAACATCTTGTTCACCAACCGTTGGTAAGTGGCTCCAGCATTCTTCAAACCGAAAGGCATCACTCTGTAGCAGTAGAGTCCTCTCTCGGTTATGAAGGCAGTCTTTTCCTGATCTGGAGGGTACATCTGGATCTGGTTGTATCCAGAGTAGGCGTCCATGAAACTCATAAGTTCATGCCCTGCAGTGGCGTCAACCAGTTGATCTATTCTTGGCAGTGGAAAGCTGTCCTTGGGGCACGCTTTGTTGAGGTCTGTATAGTCAACACAGACTCTCCACTTTCCGTTCTTCTTCTTGACAAGCACAGTGTTGGCTAGCCACTCGGGATAGAAAACTTCCCGTATCATCCTGGCGTCCAGCAGCCTCTGGACTTCTTCGTCTATAATCCGATGCCGTTCGGGAGCGATCGGCCTTCTCTTCTGTCTGACTGGGGGGTGATCTAGATCTATCATCAGTTTGTGAGTTATCAGATTAGGATCTATTCCCTCCATGTCCCTGGTCTCCCAAGCAAAGATAGAGAGGTTGTTCTTCAGAAACCTGACTATCTTTTCCTGCTCGGTGGGCGTAAGGTCTGGGCCGATGTACAAATAACGCCCCTCTACTTCTGAACTGACCAGTATTTTGATGGGCTCGCCAACAGGCTTGGCTCGGCTGTCACGTCCCCTTGGGCTCAGGGGTTCTTCAACGCCGAATGGGCAATCTTCCACCTCGGGAGTGTGAGTGAAAACCGGATCTGCACAGTCCCGAGTATACTGTAATTGCTATTTCGGAGCTGTCTCCTTGAGGGCAATAGCGTGACATTCTCGTGAGGTTGGCTGACATCCTCGGACCGAGTGCACGCTCTGATTGTGGACGTACTTCAGACACTGATGAAGGGTCGAAGTGACTGCCCCTATCTGGTGTAACCAGGGTCTCCCGATGATGACGTTGTATGGAGACTTCATGTTCAACACCATGTATTCAGAGATGGTGGTCTTCTGCCCTTCACCTTCCCCAATAGTGGTAGGAAGGTCAACTCTCCCCAGTGGGGTGCTGAGATTGCCATCAAAAGCTGCCATTACGGCAGTGGTGGGCTTGACGCTGTCCTGGTCTATGCCCATCCGCTTAAGCGGTTCATAGAATAGAATGTTAACTGAGCTGCCAGTGTCGACTAGGACTCTTCTAGTCTCGAAGTTGGCGATTCTGAGGGTGATAACAAGGGCATCACTGTGAGGGCAGTGTACCCCTGCTAGATCTTGCTCGGTGAAATGGATCTCTGGCCCTGACTTGAGCCTCTTTTCGACGTTGGAGACCTGCAAGAAGTTTGGGGCGGTTCTGGCCTCCCGAGCATATCTTTTTCTTGCCCTGTTGGACATTCCTGTAACAGGGGAGTCAACATGGAGGACGTAGATAACATGGTTGTTCTGCCTCTGAGGCTCATTCCGTCCTTCCCGCTGCTCTTGCCTCTGTTCGGGCCTCTTATCTGGCCGCTGTTGAGGCTTGTCTTCTTGGGGGTTCTGCCTTCCGTCTTGTTTGACGAACTCCCGAAGACGTCCCTTCTTTATGAGCTGTTCTAACTCATATCGGAGGGTCCTGCAAGTGTTAGTAGTATGTCCATGATCTTTATGGAAATTGCAATACTTACTTTGGTCCCGCAGGCTAGGATCTCCTTTGATTGGCTCTGGCCACCTCAGGTTCTCCCGATCTCAGATCTGCTGGAGTACCTGGTTCGGAGTGGTGTTCAAAGGCGTGAAGTTGGTGAACTCCCTTGGTGCGGAGTTGTACACAGCTCTGGGAGCTGTTTTCTTCTCTGGGCTCCTGGCCCTCTTTTTGTTGGAGTCTCTTCTGTGATCCTCCTTCTTATGATCCTCCCGCTTCGGATTATCCCTCTGGGTCTGATCCTTGCCCTTCTGGGCTGAGCGGTTGGCTTCTTCCAGGTTGATGTATTTTTTGGCCCGATCCATCAATGCCGCCATATCGGCTGGAGGGCTCTTTGTCAAGGAATCTCTGAAGCCACCTTGGGCAAGCCCGGCAGTAAGGGCCGCAACAAGGAATTTCGGGCTGCAATCCGTGATCTCAGTGAGCTCGGTGTTGAAGCGGGCAATGTAGGCCCGGAGGGATTCCTTCCTGGTCTGCTTAACATTCAGCAGGAATTCTGGCCCCCTTCTGAGCCTCCTGCTGGTCATAAACCTATCCAAGAACTGCCTACCGAGCTCGTAGAAGCTGGCAACGGAGTTCGGAGGGAGGTTGTGGAACCACTTCAGAGCTGTTCCCTTCAGGCTGGTGATGAACGTTCGGCACATGAAAGCATCTGAGGCTCCGTGAAGGGCCATCGTATGCTGATAATGAGATAGGTGATCTCCTGGATCTCCAGATTCGTCGTAGAGAGTGAATTTGGGCAACATGAACTTTCTAGGCCTCTCTTCGGACATGATGGCGTGAGTGAACGGAGTGGCTAGTCTTCCGAGCAGCCTGGCCAGTTCGTCCTGCTCTGGAGGGTTCTGAGGTCCTCTTAAGCCGATTGTCCGGTCCATAGACTCGGCAATCTCCTCTACCCTTCGCGGCTCTCTGAGTCTGACATCTTGTGAACCCTGCCTGACAGCCTCGGCTTCAGGGTAGTAGGGTGGAGTGCGCCCTTCGGATGGAGGAGGAATCCGAACCGGTGGGACTGGTGCTGCATGATAAGGTTCCTGTGGTGCCGGGGGTGCTCCCGAAACCCTAGGAGTTGGGGCTCGAGTAGTGCTCCGGTAATGCACGTCGGGAACAAAAGCGGATGTTCCCCAACCAGGGACTGTTGATGGCTGTGGATCTCGGCCAGTGTGAGCAATGCCTGAGGGGTGCCCAGGCTGGTTAGTGGAGGCCTGCCCACGAAGTTCTTCATTATCTGTGGCAACCGGGGGTTGCGTTCCTGCAACGAAGTTGATCGGCGGGCTAGGAGAAGCCGCCGCTCGGTTCTGCGTGAGCGTTGCTAGCGTTCTAGTGATGGCCAGCAATTACTCCTGCACCAGTTCATTGTGTCGTTTTATTGCTTCGATCTCTTGTCGCATAGGGTTGGCCGCTGGTCCCCTCGTGCGAGGAGCAGGCGGCTGACGCTGAGCGTTTTGCGAACTCTGAGTATTCTGTCGTGGTCGGAGATTTGGTGCCATGGTTTTTCGGTGGGGAAAAAGATGAGTTTATGAATAAAGCACGTAGAGATTAGTCGTTCCCACAGACGGCGCCAAACTGATGCTGCACTTTTTGACTCGCAACACGTGAGGGCTCCGTGACCTGTAGAACACTCAGAAAGATGATCAGAGGACCACCGGATTGGCTCCGGCGGTAGCCGCTCCGATGCTTAAGTAAGTAAGGGAATTGAAAGACTGTATTGAAAGCCAAATAATGAGCATAAGAAAATAAAGCGTACCTTTAGGGTTTAATATATAAGCCGTGGTTATCTTTATTTGATTAGGTTTTGCCGCCACGAATATAGGGATTTGATTATCGGAGATTTGCAGTTACCTTGTGGAGCATTGAATCGTAGATGGAGATAATCATAGATAGTAGTTTCCGTGTTGAAGGCTGTTTCCTTATTCCCCGCTTAACGGTTGTTAAGGAAACTATATATGCAGCGTTGAATAAATATTGTCCAGAACAGGAGGTCTGGAAGATGTACATGAGAATATCCTGAATGCTTCATCTGCACTGTATGACCGAGTTTATCGGTTCTGAATGATATATAAATAAGAATGCCCTGAAGGCTTGTGGCTGCTCTGTATGATAGACATGGGAATACCCTGAAGGCTTGTAGCTGTTCTGTATGACTGAAGTATATGAGCTCTGTAGGATCGAGATTTGTTAATCTGATGGGCACACGTGTCTCAAAGTGATTGGTATGTCTGTTTGTGGTATATCAGGAGTCAACTGAGAAAAGTTCTTGGTTGTCTTCATTTTCCAGAAAAAGAGAACGTGCAAGAGGGAAAAAATGCACATGTATAAGTTTTGAACCTACTGTGAATGCCCTCTTTCTTGTTACCGCAGCCAACCATCTTGTTTGTTTTTTCCCATACTTCTCTTTCAGATTCTAACATAAGTTTTATTCCATCAAGATAAATAGAACCTTTCAAGTTGAATCCTATGAACTTTGGATAGCTATCCGGAATCTTCAAAAGAAGAGAACTTCCTCTTCTTGAAAGCCCCACGGATAACAGCGCAGTTTCACCAGAAATATATTATGATGCTTCAAATTCATCCCCATCTGTAACATTGATTGTACTTACACGGATTTCTTATTTTTCTGCCACAATATTTAAATTAATATTGTCTTCCTCTTCCATTAAAGAGCTTATAGAATATTCTATTTTCAATAGCTCCACACTTTTATCTATTAATTATAAACTTTTTTTTCTTCAATTTTCTTCACAATAGGAGTTGTTGTCACACATTGAAGATCTTTAGCGTATGTCTTGACACGAAGTTCATTGAAAAATGGTAACTAGTGTTTATTAGCCATTTGTATAGGAAACTTCCTAGTAATCAGTTTATGCACCGAGATTGGCGATGGAATCTGATTAGAGATTGCACATTTTTCTAATGAGCCACCACATCTTTGTAGCACGGGTATAACAACAAATTTCCCTCAAGAAAACCCTTTGGCATGATTCTTTCTAATTGTAGAGTCTCTGTTGGCTTTGAGACTGAATTCCAAAAGTATCTCGCGAATATCAACAAACAGATCATTGAATTACTGCCTATGTTCTTAAATCGTACCTAACATATATAGTCTTGATCTCATGACCAATGTTAATGTAATTCTTTATTTTGTCTCCACCAATTGCCATCAAGTCAGGAGAATCCTCGTTCTGATACCAATCAACGCAAAATAGAAAACGTCAAAGAAATTGAACATATCGAATTACTTGAAATCCATATAACAAGGAAATTACTCATCCAAGCAATAGAATAAATTCTCCAAAAATCAAAATTAATATTTTCTAATAAAAATTTTAATGATAAAGACATCTTATATCATATTTATAGACTTAGAATACTACTATTTTAACTAGGAAACCATAACTTATATTCTTATCGTAATTCTAATATAATAAAGAGTCCTATTTAGAATAGAAGATAATAAAAATAATAGATATTTATCTAAATAACCAATTTGAGATAAGCTCAAATTTGAAAACTAAAGAATCATATAATGATTTTGAAACAAATTTTCTTATTTTTAAGTAACTATATCTGTCTTACATCATGATGTGACAGGACCCAAAATATTTTACAATAACATTTTTAATCACTTCTAGAATGAAATTTGACTTCAATTTCTTTCTCTTACATTCTTTCATGAATTCTTCTGCTACTTATTTTACATCATTTTTAGCTACTTCAATAACACCCTTAGAAATTGTACAATAATGGAAAGCCTCAGGCCCCTCAACACCCCAACAATAAAAGTATCCTAAGGGAAAGAAAAAAGGGAATGATCTTATTGCTTTGGATAATTAATTAGGAAGAAGAGGATGGTGCAAATCCATCACAAGCAAAATAGGATTTGGACGACTGAACTCAATTATTTTTTCTTTATTTCCATCCCCACTTTTTATTCAAGCAAGGTGGTGCATAATTTTTTGTCCTTTCTTTTCCTCCGAATCCCTCAATCTAAATCTCATACCCCAAGTTTTTAGAGATTTGATTTCTCTTAAATGGAATTTTTTCCAAGCTCATCTCATACCATCTGACCAAATCGTTAGTGGCTAGGATTGGATCTGCTTAACCACGGTTGCCCGACTTGCCATTGCAACGTAGAAATCCATTTCTGATGTGACAAATAGGCATTGATATTTGGAGGATGCATATGACAATGATTTAATTAAGGATCTTAGCAAAAAAAATCAGGTTTCGTTTATGGCAAATGGAAACCATGTGAATGAAAGATTCTAGACTGTTAGATCATGATATCTCTGTGAGTTTCACAAATCAGATTGGCTGTTTGGTCAGCATACCACCACTTGGCTGACCATAGCTGTAATATTCGATTCAATTAGGGAAAATAATTTACGTTAATGTTTGTTTTTATGAAATTAATTATATATTAATTAATTAAACACCTTAAATTGAAATTGGTAACCCGTGAATATTAAAATTAGTGCACGAAGTGCAATTAGGCAAATTAGCGCGACACACGAGTAAAACAAATTTAATCAATAATTTTTCGATAGATATAATATATTTTTGGTAAAAATAAAACATGATGTAACGTGTCAAAAATAAAATTAATGACATGAAAAGGAAGCATGCAAAAATTAAAAACACGACAAGAATACCAAGAGATTTTAGGACAATTAAAACACAATTTCGAAAATTCAAGAAACACACCCAAAATACCAAATAAGGCATAAGAAAAGAAAAATAGAGAAAATAAGGCCAAAAGTGTTGGCCTAAAGACTTAAACCCAAGACCAAAAAAGAAGGGAGAATCTTATGCTAAAATAATAGCCAACTTGACTGCAACAATTTTATATTATATATTTCACAAGATATATATATATATATATATATATATATATAACTCATATAAAATCCCATGATTGCATGCTCAAAAGCAGAGCTATCTCTCATCCAGTTACACCTCAGCAGATATATATATATATATATATATATGTGTGTGTGTGTGTGTGTGATATATATATATATATATGTGTGTGTGTGTGTGATATGTGTATATATATGTATAATATGTATGCCTTTCATAGTGTGTATGTGTATAAGGCATAACAAACCAAGTGTTATGTATGTGTGTGTAATGTGCTGAGAGAGAGAGAGAGAGAATTGTAGAGAGAGAAAGTGAAGAAGAAGGAAAATGAAGGAGGAGGAGGAGGAAGAAGAAGTTGTGCATGAATGCAATTTTGGGAGCTACTCTAGGAAATTCAGTAACTTAAGCCCAAGAAAAAGAGATCACCAATTTTGAAGGTAAAACTCGCAAACTTAGTTTTTCTCTCTAAGAAAAAAAAGAAGAGTATAGCACTGTTTTGTATGCATGTGACAATGGTGTGTGATACCAGAACATAGGAGTAAATTGGGATAGTTTAAGCTAAGAATTTTGTGACTGCCATTGTTGGACCTCTAAAAGAGCATGTCTGAACCAACTTGTGTTAAATGCATTTTTGTTACTTAGGATTGAAACTAAACTTCATGAGGGTTATAAAACCCTTGTGCCGCGACCTAAAAGCCCAAAAAAATACCCTTAAAACCTGAGTTACAAGTTTCGACCCTAAAGATGAATGCCACAAAAACAGCCCCTAACCTCTATTTTTAGAACGAGGAATAAAAGTCCGTGATGTGATGATCATCATGGAGGAAACAGAAGTTAAAAAAATCAAGAAACGATCTCTAATGGAGCTCTGAAAGTACACAGCCATTTAAGTTCGATAGAGATTTTGGGATTAAAACAACCCATGAAACAAATGCCAAAATGTCCCTTGATGTGCTAGAAAAGCAATTGAGTTGCACATGAACGGGTCTAGACTTTAAGTAGAACGGCGTCATTTTGACGCGAGGCATCGTTTTGACACGAGGATTTAAGTAAAATATTAAATGAAACATCACCACATTGATGACGTCATGATGATGCATTGGTGAAGCAACAAATCGGGTGGACCGGTTGGTTCACCTCTATATATGACCGATTCACTTAAATAAGGACCAGACCGAACGGTTTAGAGTTTTTAAGTTTAAAAAATTATACTTTGACCCTTGAACTGTCATTTATTACTTTGACACAATCTTTTAAGAATTTATTCAAATAGGCCCTTGGAAAAATATAAAATATTATATTTTTAATTTTAAAATTCTAAAAATTACTATAGTACCCCTAGATTTAAGAGAAATTATGAAAATACCCCTTAACATATGTAAAATGGCCAAAACGCCCTTAAAAAGTGGGTAACACTTCACGGTAGCATAAAATGAGTTAGACAAAGCCAAATTAAGATCCATAAAAAAATAAACGTATGTTTTTTTGACACTCTGGACCTAACGATGGGCCCCACTTGGCCAACGATTAGCCCTGCTCGGGCAAATTAATTTTTTAAATATATGAACAGACAAACTGAACTAATCCCAAAAATGTCCTAAAAGCCAAATAAAGCTACCAAATGACCACCAAAAATTATGAAGGTACCTATCCTAAGGTTTTTCGACATTCCGGACTCAACGGTGAAGTTCATTTTACCAAATAAGATACCTAAAATAGTGAGAAAGGGTAAAGGAGTTAATTAAGTTACAACCTAAATCGCACAAGTCCATAGACTTAAAATATGGGCCATAAGACTAAAAGACCATAAATCTATCAATAAAATTAGATTAAGTCTATGAATAATATTGAACTAAATAATGTTTCCTGATTTATAGGATCATCAAAAGTAAAGGAGAAAAATGTTTGATTCCTCTTGAAGGGAGGATGAACCATTTTTTAGGTAAGTAAACCTGAACTCTAATATGTGGTATTTCCTTAGCTATGTCACAATTATATTTCTTCAATGTTGTCAATTTGTACTCTTATACATACCTGACATTTATTGATTCCACAATTTGATGCATGTTCTTCCTTGTGGATATGTTAAGAATTCAATTGCCAATATCTTGATGTGATTGCTTACACATTTTCTATACCTTTGATTTGGATATTGGAAAACTGTTATGTTTCTTATAGTTGAGAATTTGATATTCCACGTATATGTACATTCCTTATGGAATTCCGTCGATCATGATATTATTATGAGTGTCGGGAGTTGTGTCTGTCACAATGTCCATCCTGATTCTATAGATGTTGATATGGACCTATGGATCAGTGATTAGGAATGATACCCAACACTTAGTCTTTGGAGGACACGATATATGACAAGAGCTCTAGTGCTATTCAAGAACCCGATTGAGGGGTGAACTTGAATGAGTGCTTTTGAGGGTAGCCGAACCCTTCTGATTTATAGCATCTATTCTGTTAGTATCTCATATGTTTTATTTGAATCATAATCTGATGATGCACTATTTGATTGTTGATACGCTTTGCAAGCCTATCTTTGGACTAGATTGATATCTTGCGATTTCTGGCAGCTGATTGTTGTATAGGCCAAATCCCTATTATTAATTTGTTAAACTGTTTACATCACCTGTATCAAACTACTTTGGGATGTGCTATTTGGACCCACGGGTCATTTCTAGTGATTCACTCTCTTGATAACTGGCTATTTGTTATATCCTTTGCTTGCCATTCGTATATATTCTTCCACTTAAACAGACCCTGACCCACGATCAAGCGAGAAAATTTACTTACTGAGTTAAGTTAGCTCACTCTATATATATATATATATATATATATATATATCATTTTTTCAGGGAAGGATGCCATAGAAGGATTGTAGAGTGTTCATTACAAGTAGGTGTCACCTTTTGCTCCCAGACCAACCCTTTGCAAGTAATGGTGGACACTTTTGATATATTTGTAATTAAACATGAGTATAATGAAGTCTTATATCTCCCATGAGTCCACGTCCTGGCAATAGTTTTTGTATTAAGGATCTATAATTAAACACTTACTTTTATCATGGCATGTACATACAACCATATTATGATGATGGTACTTAATTAATTTAATGTGATGACATGTATTAATGATGATTAATTAAAGTGTTTGATCCCTAAGCGGGGGACGGCTCATGGGCCACGCCCCAATCGCGGCCCTTGATCTGCACATGGTGGGTTTTGGGTCATGACAATTACCCTCAATTAAATTCTCAAAACTAAAAAAGGAAAAGTAAAAGTATCTTCCAATATACTTATTGTTTAGTATTAATTAATGTAATAATATTTGACTTCAAATTAGGTAGGATAAAAAATTTTCTATTCAGAACTAATTAGGTAAGTTCAGTTGACCATCAATGTCTCCTTCAAAAAAGAGGTCATGAGTTCAAGTTTCACTCTCCACTAAGAGATGTAAGCATTTATTTCTATAGGCTGGATTTTGTTGTTTGTCCCATGCTCATATTAGAGAGACTCTTGAAGTTAGGTTCTATAATCTTGTAAGTTGATTGAGTTGGTTGTAATAGAGTTGATTGCAATACATGAATCGTGACACCCCATCGCTTCAATCAAAAAAAAAAAAAATTTGTCCTCTTTAGGTATGTATCTTAATATAATGCAATGCACATATACTCTTAAGTTTTATTAAAATTTAGGAAAAATACTAAAAAGTCCCTAAAATAAATTTTTCAATCCAAAAAATTCATGATACAATTTTTTTATCTAAAAAGTCCAAAAAAGAAACTTTTAATACAAAAAATTCTAATTGTTAACTTCGATCTTAACACCGTTAAAAAATATTACTGATTATATTAAAATGACCTTCAAGATACATTTTAAAAATAAAACAAATACTAAAAAATATATTTTTTAGTCCCGAAAAATCATAACATTTTATAAAGTAAAATTTTATTTTTAGACATTCTAGATAAATAAAAAATGTTATGTTTTTTTTTTTTTGTATTGAAGAATTTGTTGTATCTATTATTTAGTATTTTTAAAAATTTATCTTGAAGGATATTTTGGTTAACAATTAGATTTTTTTGTATTAAAAGTTTCTTTTTTAGATCTTTTAGATAGAAAAAATATATCATGAACTTTTTGGATTGAAAAAATTATTCTAAAGACTTTTGAGTATTTTTTTCTTAAAATTTATTCTTTAATTAAAAATAAATAGTCACATGATATTTATGTAATTATATATGTAATAGTTTAAAATTATGACACATATCAAAACAAGAATAAGTTCCTTTTACCTGATTTGAAATCAAGTAATTTCCTAACTAGTTTTTCTCATACCCTCTATGCTAGCTTTCTCAGAATTTCTTTTTTATACTATCTCACAATTTCATACCATGTAATTTATGAACAAAAGTTATTACTTAAAATTTCCCAAATTCACCCCATCTTGCCTGTGGGTTTGTCTTTTCTGTTGTGGAGCCTCTGTCCCATTAAGTACTAGTATACAAAACCAATATTTGCGTATCATACCATCCTTTTCATTTGATTGTGAATAAAAAGAAAAAAGAAAAAAGAAAAGGAGAAGAGAGAAACTTTTTTGTCCTTATTAGGACATAAAAGTAAATAACAAAAAGAATCCAACATATGTGCCTGTGGGTAATTAATGGCATTTGCCCTTTCTGTGTAGACCACAATATTTGGACATTGCTCTATAGAGCTTTGGTATACTTATTATTTAACCTATGTTTAGTTTATTTTGGTTAATTACTAAGCCTGAGCCTTTGGGGAAAAGATAAGATTTTGCAGCAGAAGAGTTGTTCGTAAGCTAAACTGGAGTTGTGTAGTTTGTGTTTGCTTTCAGTATTGCAACTTCTTTTTCAATTTCTTTCTGTTTATATGTATTTTGCTTAGTTAGTTCCTTGCCAGCTAGTGATGGTTGGGGTGAATGTTTTGTGATTGTATGTTGGTTGTTTACTGCTTGTAGCAGTTGTTGGTAAGTGGTTCTCACTGCTGTAATTTTTTTTAACTCTTTAATAGAAGTCTTTTCTTTTTGCTGATAAAAAAAAAAACTTAAAAGGGATAAAATTATTGTTCAAATTGGAAACCTTGATTGTATGAAAGTGATTATTTTATAATCGTCTGGATTAAATAATAATCAGATTTTAGGCTAATTAATTTTTTTAAACGAAGGAATGATATAACTAACAATCTAAATATTCAGAAGAACTAATTTTCTGTTTTTTTTTTTTCTTTATATATATATATATATATATATATATCGGTAAGGAGGTATCTTTTACGAATTTACACGCACCATACTAAGTTTTCATTTTCATGACATACAAATTTACCCTTTAAGTTTTAATTGTCAACAATCGACGTAAAAATTACTTGAACTCGAAACGCTTCGATTTTATTTTTAATATTTTTATCGCTTAACCACACTTTCGAATAGTCAAAATAATTAATTTTTGATAAGCTTTAATTGAATATAATTTTTCATAAAACTATCTAATTCTATCTCATTCTTTATCAATTATTTATACTTAAAATATTGTGAATAATCCAAAACCAACCATAAAATTAAATTTTAAAAGTAATGTTTATTATTATTTTGACCAGAAGTATCAAATTATTCTCAGAATTCCTTGTAAAGCTATTTTAAAAGACAAAACCCCCCCTAAAACACTCTAATATTTGTAGATGCCTGCCACCCAATTAATGTCAAAACGAACAATTAAAACCACACATCTCCTTTCAGTCACATGAGATTTTAAGTGTGTCGGCTACTGACTCGGCCAGACTTGACTAAGTCTGTCCCGTGAGGACCAGGTTCTTCCCTTTAGTATATAGATAACTTCCATTTAGATGCATGAAGTTGTTGATCTTCTCGTAATGGGACAGTTTATATATATATATATATATAGATACATATCAGTAGTCAGACGCAGACTTTGAGAGAAGTTTTTTATGAAACAAGTCCAAGAGTCCAACTTATAATAATATTTGAATTTGATACGTAACTTTGAAAAGATATAAAAATAACATCTTATTTGCATGATAGAATTTTATTGATTGGGATCATGAAATTTTTTTTCTAGACCTAAACATTGCATTTTAAATCACTCCTGTGCCACACCAGAGTACTGAACCATATATACATCATATCAGTTGTGAGGGGAAAAAGGTAATGGAACAAGAGGGGAAAATCAAAACAAGAATTAGTAACAATTTTTTTTTACCTGAATGCAACTGCGAGGAAGAAAGTAATCACCGGAAGGCAATTTGCAGTTGCAGCAGCCAAACTTGCAGATGTATATATAAGCGCAACGCCATAGAAATTCAAGCTTAAAGTAATCCTGAATTTAAACAAGGGCCAAAATTCATGACTGCTTAAAAGTTCTTGTCAACAAAAATTCTACTTTATATATATATATATATATATATATATATATATATATAAGTTTATGAAAATCTAACATACCCACATAGAGAAAGCATAAAAATCTTGCAGAAGGTTGGGACTGAGAGCGGTGGGGCGTTTTTCCTTGGGACCCAGAACAAAAAAAAAAAAAAAAAAGAGTTAACAAAAATTGTTGCCATCAATGAAGAAAAAGATAAGAAGAATTATTTCAGTTAATACCATTCAAAAAACACAGCGAGTGGAACTAAGAATACTGTTGCAGCTGACTGTCTATAGAAGACAAACACGAAAGTGTTCATACCGACATCGAATGCAGCTTTGGAAAGCAAGAACATGCCCGCATATATGGACTGTATGAGAATAACAGCCAAATAAGGTTTCTTTCCAGCCATTGTTGTCTGCTAGTAATGAAGCGATGAGCTTTAATCCTTTGATTTTCTTCAACTACAACTTGATGACTAGTATATAGTATATATATATATATATATATATATATATATATATATATAAGCTTACACAATGCTTGACAGTGAAGAAAAGAAATGAAGAGTAAAAATTAGATGAAAAATTTTTAAATATGAAAAATACTTGAATGAGATGGTGTGTATTCTTTTAATAATGTCATATTTTGTCTATCATGATTTATTTATTTTTATTTTTAGTGAGTCATTAAAACGACACAGTCACGTGGTGCAGAATTGCTTGAGAACATGGGTTTATCTATTGAGAGGTGTGTGGTGATGATAGGAAGTTGCTTTTCTTGGATTGTGATTTATGCGACACCACCAAAAGGTTTGTGTGCCTCTATTCGCTGCGCCATTCTCTACTAATTTAATAGTGAGTAGCTTGATGACAGCAATAGATGCCTCTTTTGAGGCTTTATAGGATCATAATGTACCCTGCCTGATAATGCTAAACAATGAAAAGAAATTTGACTCTTCTAAAGTGTTAGATCCTTTAATTTTTTGTTGAGCAATGCTTATTGTAATTAAGTGTTAAAGAAGTATACAATGTTTTGTTCGTAATTTTTTTTTTTTTAAAAGTTGTAATTATTTAAACAATAATTATTAAGTTATGATTGTGTCAAGTAGATTATTTCTAATTTTAAAATGAAAATTCAAGAAATTTCACAAATACATCAATTCTGAATAAGTGTAAAATTCAAGATATGTATCCAAATATATTATGCATTACACTTAGACACTTAACTTTAGAATTGAGTTTAAGTTTATATATAAAGTTTACGATAGTTAATGATCTTAAATATGATTTAATTTCGACTATAAGCTAAGTCTACTATGAGAATTATTAAAATTTATGTTTCTAAACTTATCTATGCATTAAAAAGTTGGATATTGAAAAAATCATTAAAATTTTGTCGTAAATTTATGAACTATTTTTCCAGTAGCTTGACCATTTGAATAGGAGTTGAATGCATCTGAAGGGATGGTTTGTTCGAACGGAGAAGCATTCCCCGTCCGAATATGTGTCAAGTATGTTGCACACATATTGGTTGTATCTTTTAATTCTGTGTTCTTAATGCCTAATCTGTTTAGGTTGAGATTTTATGCATTTTTTGTGTTATAAATAAGGTCTTTTGTGTCTCACAAAGAAATCATGGCCTATTAAGATACCTTGAGAATTTTTTTTCTTAAGTTTCTATTCAATATGGTCAATTTTTCTATAAGGTTCTATTCCTTGTGACCATAAACCGAATGTCATGCAGTATATGGAGTTGCATATAGTAAAGTTAGGCATGTACTTTCATTATATAGGGAGTTGTACACTGCTAAGGTGGTGAATCTACGGATTGTGAATGGTATTGTGGTTGTAGAATGCTAATTAAGAAGAAGCAATCAACGAGAAGATTCTAGAAGAGTAGCGATAATTCACTGTTTCGTGGCATGTTAGTTGTTTGTGTTTATATCTTTGTAGACTTGTAATATATTCATCGTTGATTAGTAGATCTTTGATAGTTAAGTGGGTTTTACTCTACATGAGGGAAACCCTCACATATTATCATTATTGTAGTGTTGATATTTACATGAACTTGAGATTCTAGTTATCCAACAAGTCGATATCTTTTATAGTAATCCATCTTAAATTTAAACAAGGTTATTAAATTCCGCGTTCCATATTAATTAAATTGGTAATTTAATTAATTAAAACTTGATATAAAATTTATCACTTTTGTTAGCCACTACTATAATTAGTTTTTATATCAAACTAAAATCGTGGTATTTCACAATTGGTTTAATTGTAGATTCTCCTATATTTTTATTTTTATTCTATTTTGAAGATATTTAAATATCTTATTTAATAATAGGCATGAATTTCTTGAGTTCATCCAAATAGTGATAGTTAATATATTTTGGATATGGATATTGAAGAGTTTATAACTCTATAATTTTTTAATGTGTTAAACAGAAAAAATTAAATAAAAAATTAATTGTCAAAATGAATGACTTAAAACAAACTAAGTACTCCCTTGAAACTACTATGGAAGACCTTACAAATCAAGTGAGCATATTACTTAGTGAAAATTCCAATCTAGAAGACAAGTACAAAATTTTTGAGAATAAGTTTCTTGAGAGCATGATAACAAAAATCAATAGACGATAAGTTAAAAATTTCTCAACTTGATTTACATAAAGCCAATAAGACTATTCATAAATTGAATAAAGGATCCATGAAGTTAGATGAAATTCAAAAAAATTCTAGGGATACTAATGATAAACAGGCTTAGGGTTTGTTGAAAATTCTAGTACCTCAAAACAGAATACATCAATTAAACCTAAAAATGTTAAAAACAATAGTAGTTAAAAGAACATGAGTCTGGATCAAAAAATTTAAATAAATTTGCTCTAGGTGAAAATTTTATACTTACTTATCATCATTATGGTATAAAAGGCCATATAAAACCTTACTATTTTTAATTGTAGAAACCACAAATAAAGTTCATTTTTATTTGTCATCATTGTGGGGATAGAAGAACATATTAAACTTAATTGTCACTATAATGACCTAGAAAATCATCAAAAGGTAATTTGGTAAATTACTAGCATAGACTGAGGTCAAACTTGAAATTAATTAAAGATGTGTCAGAGAAATTGTGAAATCAGTTGATAAGTCATCAATATGACATAGTGAAACTTAAATGAAAGTTTGAAAAATTTGGGAATGATGTGGGCCTCGGAGCTATAAAGTCATCTATAGGACACAGATAAATATGAAAATTCAAATGATTGAATTTGGAGAAATAGACTACATATTTGGGATCAAAACGTAGAAATTAGGTAGGGTGTCAATTTTGTTGTAATTCTGAGATAATTTATTTTCAGATACATTTGCGTGCATAGTTGGCCAACTAGCCCCTTGGCGCATAGAGATACGTGCAAGGCTTCCATAAGAAGTTGAATGAGATATGTTTTGGGTAGAGGACAAGTGTCAATAAATTGGTGTTGGAAGAGGCTGTGTTAGTGTATGTGAAGGTGCATTGTAGAGGGACCAACTTGACTTTGATGCCTTGATGGGACACAACCTTATCAACTTTTTTCCCTTCTTTTTCCACCTTCCTCCACTCACCAGACCACTCCCAGAATCCCTCTCACTCCTAACGCAATTCCCTTTCTCTTCCTTTCACTCACTCACTCACTCTCTCTCTCTCTCTCTCCTAGTTGTGTTTGCTAGAGTATGTATTTGAGCGTGTTTATGTGTGTAAGGTCTATGAGAGTGTGAGGATTGTGTGTGTATAACAGAGACATAAGAAGGGAAATGTGTGTAGATATATACGTGTATAGATGTAAGTGCGTGCATGTATCAATATATGTTTGTAAGTGTGTTTTTGTATGTGTTACACATACAATGAACCAGCTAAAAAACTAAGAATAAATGAGAAGGAAAATAAAAGGAAAGGAGGAGGAAAAGGGGACAGAACTAAAGTAGACTAGGCTTGAGAGCCATTGGAGAAACTTGGAGCTTTCTTTCTCTAAACCGCAAGCAATAGCAAACAAGGTAGAGGCTTATCTAGACATTTTCAAATTAGTTTGGTTCCTTAGGAGTCATGAATGCACGTATATATGTGTGTGTTTTAGTATATGTACTTATATATATATATGTATAGTAGAGAGAGAAAAAACGAAGAGGGTTTTTAGTTTCTTGATGACTCAATCAATAGAATTGGCATAGAAGGGTAGGAAAGGAACCTAGAAATGATCTCGGAAGGATTTCAGTCAAAAAGGGCAGAACAACGAAGAACTGGTCGAGAAACCAGTTCGCAAAAAAGTGGGGACCGTGGAATTTTGGGATGATACATTGGTCGTTGATGCTTAGAACTTTCCCTAGAAGATGTAAAATGACGATAATAAGGAAACAAATTGAAAATAGTGTAAAAAATGTAGGTTGAAAAATTAGGGTTTTTCATTTTTCGGCGAGGTTTACCAAAGAAGGCGACCGGAGCCTTGCCCGTGGCAATCAATGCTAGCATTAATTGATCAACAGGTCAATGCTTAATCGTTGACCAATCAACGGTGAAATTGGGTTGGCAGGTCGGTTGGCCAGGTAGTCAGGTCGGGTTCGGGTCGTTGATTGGGTCAAGTGGCATTAGCGGCTGTTTGGTTATGCAAATTAAGAAAACCTGGTTTTTGAGTTAAAGGTTCAAAATTGAACCAGTTCAAGTTTTGAACTAGTTCACTTTTGAATCGGTTCATTAAGAGGAAATTACAAAATTGCCCAGCCTTGCTCATGGTAGTCAATCCTATTTTCTGCACATCACACTTAAGTTTACCACATGAAATCATATCAAATGAAATATAAAAATTAAATCCAATGAAAGCACGAGAATTGGTAGGTATCAAATAAGGATAGGTGCAGTAAACAAAGTAACCAAGCAGTTAAGTCCTGTAAGCAAGATAAGTGGAAATAATTAAATGAAATAACAAGAATAGGTAGATGTCAAATAAAAATAGGTGTAGTAAATACAGTAACCAAGCAATCAAGTCTTGTGAGTAAGATAAGTGGAAGCAAGCTATCCTGAATCATATGCCAAAAAAAATAGTACTCCCCCTTCATATATGCACAAAGTATCTACCCCTTACTAAGTGCTCAAAATACACATTTCTCCCTTTTTTGTCACGATGACAAAGGAAGGAACCAATCAAGTAAAGACCACCAAGGAGGTAGTATAAGCAAAAATATAAACATCCATAATGAGATAAGCAAGATGACAACAATGATGATAGATACAATATAAAAGATATATATGTGATAAAAACAAAAATATAGTATCCATCATCCATCCACAAAACATAAATGCAGTGTATGAAAAAGGAAATATCTGTTAAACAAAGTATAACATGTAGCCGATGAGTGTAACAAAAGTACATGTAAACCTCACTATATAGTCACTCATCACTCATGTGGGGAAAGATCTCAATCACTTATCTGCTCCTGAAGGAGGTGGAGGTGGAGATACACGTGTGAGTGCATCAGATAAGCTCTGAATGACTCATTAAAAAGAATTCAGATCTAATCTTGGTATAATGCTGTAACACCCCAACCCAAAAAAAATCAGATCAATTCCAAAAAAGCCTAAAAAATATCAAATAATGATACTGAGTGTCACGACCCGAAATTCGGCCTCTGCGGATCCTGAAACTCGACTGTCACCCTCCGGCCCGGGGGCCGTCAAGTCAGGCTTCAAGTGAGCAACGGCGCCGAACGGCTATGCGATAGGGCCAAAACTGGCAAATTGCAGAAGCGTGAAAAACTTTTTCTTTTCGCACACCCGCTCGGTACCATCACTTCTTCTTCTTCTTCGGAGCGGTAAACAGTTATTATACATTCAGAGCATACTAAAAATTTAAGTTATACCTATTACATATCTGTTGCCTCTCGGGCTTAAGTACATATTTGTCCAAAATTTACTACATCAAATTTTGACCAACTACGGGTCCTAGTACTTCCAAAATTCCTGAGCACAGTTCAAACATCTTCCTCGTCAAAGCTTAAGACCTGTTTTTAGTCACCTGAAAGGGGGACGGATAAAAATCCGGGTAAGCTAATCTAAGCTTGTGAGTAATTCTGATACTTTGTCATGGGTTTCAACTGGTAGTGGGTTAGTTATAAGAGAAGGTTCATATAAACATACACTACCAGTTGTACATATACTTCAGATACAGAAAACAAAATTCTTCAAAAGGATAGCGTGAATCATACAAGGCATTCAAGCTAGGCACGTATTTCAATAATCGCAGAATACACGAATTCTTCAAAACACGTGGCATGATGCATTTTTAATGCATTCAATAAAGCATTTAATATGCAATAAAATTTATAAACATATACAGAGTGGCCATTTGAAGACCAAGGAAATAATCTGAAATCCTTTTTATGAAAATAGAAGGATGCAAACTTCTTCTTTTTTAAAACTTAGGGTTATATAAAAACCCATTTCAGATAAATGGGGGTTAAAAACCTGCTACCATTTTTGAAAACATTTGTCATCTTTTCACTTTGATTAGGTGGAAGTCTGTTTCGAACCAGATTACAGTTTTACTTCTCGTGGAGATATCTCATGCCTGGGGGATCAGATCCTGCTACCGAGCATTCTTCATGTCAATTGAGTTCCGAAGGAATCCCAATATCATTACTTACTACTGATGCATAATTATATTGCAAAAACATAACTTCTTCATGAAATGCTTTTTATGAGCATTTAAAAAAAACATGACTTCTTCATTGGATGCTTTTCAAAGAGCATCGAAATATGACTTCGTCAAATAAATACTTTTCATGAACATTGTAAATATGATTTCTTCAAATATAAGATTTTTATGAGTATAAAAATATGGCTTCTTCAAGAAATGTTTTTAATGAACATTTAAAAACATGGCTTCAATTAGGTGGAAGTCTGTTTCGAACTAGATTCCAGTTTTACTTCTCGTGGAGATATCTCATGCCTGGGGGATCAGATCCTGCTACCGAGCATTCTTCATGTCAATTGAGTTCCGAAGGAATCCCAATATCATTACTTAGTGCTTATGCATAATTATATTGCAAAAACATAACTTCTTCATGAAATGCTTTTTATGAGTATTTAAAAAAAACATGACTTCTTCATTGGATGCTTTTCAAAGAGCATCGAAATATGACTTCTTCAAATAAATACTTTTCATGAACATTGTAAATATGATTTCTTCAAATATAAGCTTTTCATGAGTATAAAAATATGGCTTCTTCAAGAAATGTTTTTAATGAACATTTAAAAACATGGCTTCAATTAAAAGAATGAATTTTCATGTGTATTCAAAACATGAACAATTTAACAGGGCTTTTAAATATTTGGAGGACAACATTTGAAACATTTAACATAAGAGCTTCAGGAATTTAAATCACGAGGCACAGGGATTTATTAAAGCATAGACAGAATAAAAAAATTTAATTCAAGAGGCATTTAATAAAACTGACAATTACATAGACATGCAGAAGAGAAACATATCATTTGTCAGAAATATCAAGAAGTAAATTTGCATGCCATGTCAGAATTTAATAATAATTACGATAGAACGTTGGAATATAAGGCATATAGATACAAGAGTTTGAAATACAACAGATATAAAAACACTTCAGAATATTTGAACTTAAACTTCTTCAGAATCCATGGAGATTAAAACCTCCACTTCAAAGTACAGGATTACTCACCTTAATCTCCTAGGTCAGCACTACTGGTGGCTTCCTCTTTTTCTCTTGTAATTCCTAAAAATCAAGTTCATCAAGACTTCAATTAATTCCTCATTTACTTCAAATCATCTCTAAGTTAATGCTCTGTATTTAATCTTTGACCCGACGTATCCTAATTTCCTAGGATTGGTCTTATCGGTCTAGTTGTGGTGACTTAATAAATTTTTATTTTCACATGACTTATTTTTCAGTACCTATTTTGGTAATTTAGACCTCACTGTTGGGTTTGGAACGTCGAAGAAAGTCAATTTAGACCTTCTCGGCTTCTTATTTGGCTTCGGGCATATGCAGGGGCAAAATGATAATTTATTTTTCTTGCCCCAGACCTATCATGGTCCTCAGAATATTTTACATATCTTAAAGGTAAATTTTTAAGTCTTTTGGACTTCATTTGGTATCTGCTTTTGGTCATAGGGACACATCGATCATTTCTCATTTTGTGCGTTGACTGTTCCGGAGTCTTATTTAGCTCTTAAATTTTCATAATTATGCTTATGACAGTAAATTTTTGGCCTTTCCTTGTATTTCTTGTACATCAAGGTATTTTGGTCACTTATATTTTATGGCATCCTGACCCCGAATCATTATTCAGTCATATATATATATATATATATATATATAAGTTCACAAATATTTGGCTTTCTATTGGTATCAATTTCGTCCAATTTGGACTTCATTTGGGCTTCGTATTGTATTAGGGGCAATACAGTCATTTAACCTTTATGTGTCTGTATTTTTTAGGACTTAATTTCATCAATTGGACTCCACCATTGAGTCCGGAATGCCCGAAATAGTAAAAATACACTATTTATTTATTTAATTTAGACTTCGTTTGAGTCATTTAATGTCCAAGGGCAAAATAGTAATTTTACCCAATTAATAAAATAATAAAATAATTTATTTTATTAATTATTTATTTTTCCAGGGGCACATTTGAATTTTCCTTTTAAAAATCTGGGCCTTAGTAAAATTTTCCTAAACAGTGGGCGTTCAATTGCAATTTGTAAAACTTTTAAAATAAACCAAAGGGTTTAGTTACTTTGTAAGTAAACCGGTCTACCATTTCATTGAACCAATCGGTTTGGCCGGTTCAATGCGTAATGATGACGTCAGCCCTAAATTTTAAAATTCAAAATCCTTTTAACCAAACGATGTAGTTTCACTTAACCCATTTTATGCGGCGGGTCGAGTCCTGACCCGAACCCAGATCCGACCCGAACCGACCCATGCACTGTTCATCTTCTTCCTCTCTTCGCCCCAGTGTTGCCCTAATTCCCGTTTTATTTTTTCTTCAATTTTGTGATATTTTGGAACGTGTTTCTCTCTGTTATTTGGTGATTCAAGTTTCTGGGTGTCTTGGGAACAACTTGGCATCCATTTGAGAGCTCAAATCGAGCTCAACAAATCGGTTTTACCTCACCATGGCCACGCCTGTAACACTCTGGTATTCTCTCATTTGAGCATCATTTCATGTGGGATTTGGCCCGTTTTGCCTCCTTTGTCAAGAGGTTTCCCTCCTTGTTCCTAGAATTCAGTTTTAGAGTAAGTTGTGAGGTTGGGGTTCAAAAACCCGAACCTACAACTCTAGTTTTAGGGCTCGTTTTTGAGCTATTTGGCCTAGTTCTTGCTGCAATGGAAACCCTATAGGATCTAGTTTAAGGCCCGATGCTTGAAAATCAGTTCCCACTAGGTACGTTCAGACCGACCTTGAGGTTGGTTGTCAATGGCGGTTGGTGTTTAGGTCACTATTTTTAAGGCTGTTTGACTATCCTAACTTGGCTTCTCGTTACCTTTCCTCACATAAGGCACTATTTTAAGGTCATGCATGCCAAAAGAAGCTTTAAACAATTTATATAATAGGAGATTTTTAGAGAGAGAAGGAGAATTTCAGTGTAGGGTTTACCTCAACAGTGTGTTTCCCTCCCTTCTTTTGTGGCTCAATTCCTGCCCCCTCTAGGTACGGCTAGCCCCTCCTTCTTCTTCTTTCCTTCCTTCAAACCTCATGCATGGACTCATCCATGCTTCAATTTCTCTCTTTCTCTCTAGATCGCTCTCTCACTCTAACTTTCTCTCTCTACAAGGCTGAACATACAATCACTATCCAGTTTGATTTCTGACTTCAAATGCAAACACGCAACTGATATATAGACAGCCTAATTATTTTTAATTTTAAAAATAATACTTTTGTTGCATGAAAGGGGATTGGGCAATTTGGGAGGTGGCTTTTTTTTAATGTGTATATATATACATATGTGTTGTAAAATAGGATACAAACAAGTGGGCAGCCCAAGTGGTAATTTTTGGGCTTTTAAACTTTGGTCTTATTTGATCAAGGGTTCAAAAACCATTGGCTTCAACTTAGCTTATTTTTGCCATTTTTCCATTAGGCTTTGTTTGGCATTTAATTTATTTATCTTTAATTTTTGCATTATTTTTCACTTCGTGATTGTAAATTTAATATTTACTCTTTGTTTTGATTTTATAAATCGTAGCCGTAGATTATTTCTCCTCGGAGTTGACCTCAATTTTTAAGGTCTCGAAATTATTTTAAATTCGTCATTTATTTCCCGTTTAGATTTCGTAATTATTCCTTTTAAGGTCACTAATTAATAATTAGTGACTCAATTATCATTTAATCGAGTCGGGGTGTTACACTGAGACAAACCAAGCCAATGAATGTAATACCAGAATGTAACTAAGTTATCCTGGTGATACCAAAATGAAGAGATTTGTGTACAGTAATAGGTACGTAATTTGAGACAAATTGTGTAGTTTAGAAAATTCTGAGTACCCGGGTAACACCCGAGCAAGTCATGAGTATTTATCAAAGTACATGTACATATATGTATATATATGTATAGATATATGTGTATGTATGTTAGTATATGTATGTATGTGTGTAACAAGTATATATCTATGTATATATATACAAGTGCAGCGTGTGTATGTATGTATATATATATATATATATATATAAAATGAAAGAAATGGAAAAGAAAAGGAAAAAGGAAGGAAGTGTATATAGTGTGTGCAAGTGGGCAGTGTCGACAACACCTTGAGTGTGTGCTAGTGTGTGTGTTGGGGAAAGTGTGAGGTTGCCGACACAAGGGCTGAATACAACCATGTATATATATAATATAATATACATAATATCTCCTTTACATTTAATGCTAAGAAAACAAAAGAGAAGAAGAACTCTGAAGAAAGAAAAAGGAGATAGAATTCAGAAAAGAGAAAGTCAATCCCCTGTATTCGTCACCTAAGGGTGATGAGATGTTGGTTCCCATTTTGATATATGTAGAACCATATTATGTTTAAATAAAGACTTCAGCTGATTTAATGTTAAGTTTTATATATTACACATTGTTGTCCTTGATACAAGGAAAGAAAAAGTAGGAACGGCCACAAAGTCGGCCCCGCGATACGAAATTTGCATAGGGTGGGTTTTGGGTCGTGACAAATGCTGTTCCAACCTCTCCTCCATGTCTGCTCTGGTCCGGATTTAGTGCTACTCCAACCTCTCTTCTAAGTCAGCTCTGGTGATCGACTAACTTCCAGATGAAGATGTTCTTGTTGCTTCATAAAATCTAGAACCAGGAGGATACCAAAATTGTGGTGAAGTGTGGTCAACAAGGAAGTTATCTACTCTGACCTGCTTTTCCTACTGCTATTGTGGTGGCTGTTGCTGCTATTGCTATACCAAAGTTGATGCTGGCTACTACTCATTATCATCACCAGATTCCTCTAGAGAAGTGATGACGTGTGCCTGGGACTAAGATAAAGTCTTACTAGTGAACAGATTGGGCAAGAGTCTGACAGTATCAGCCCTATAGAAAGAAACCCGTTGAGTAGCGCATATCCAAGTGATAAGGTTGTCGAATGGTAGAGTGGTTGTACGTTGAGTATCGGTGGTAGACGAGTCGATAACTCCTAGAATGTAAGATGGCACATCTATCGGGATAGTAGCACCGATAGCATAGAATAATATAGTGTGTGATAGTGTCAGCGTGTTCATATGGCTGAAAAGATGAAGAACACTACTTACTATCAGGTTGAGGATCTTATACTCATGAAAGTAACCTTGCTCAAGAGTAGTGGCCTTCGTATAAAAGTCTGTGAAACTGTCGACTTAGAAGGTAGACGCTAAAAGGTCAGGAGTATGGGGGATAATAGGCTCACGAAAAGGATAACCAGGCTACTCAACTCGGGGAATGCTGAAAGTCTGAGCAATAAAATTAGCAGTAAGTGAAAACTCGATAGCACAAACAGTGACCGGCAAGCTCCTTGGTTAATACGAACACCAAGGTTTGAGTAGAACTCTCAAACCACGGTCTCGTCAGCTGACTCGTGACAAACAAGATAGGTAACCATCCACGAGGCTTAAACATACTATACATGAGTGTCTCACATATATCAACGGGTGTGGGTACCCTCTCAACAAGTACAAGATGGGACACAATAGTAGCTGCCCATATCTTGGCCACTTGGGTTGGAAAACGATCCAAAACCAGAGGTGTCGCGCTAAAACGAGTAGTGTAGGAAAAGTGCTCCTATGCCATGGGTACTGACTTGGACAACATAATAAACGTAGTATATTATTGGATAAAAGCATGATGATCCTAATAATGGTACTATGTCAAGTGTACTGATCTAGTAGTCCACACTAAACTTACTATCTAGATGAAAAGAAAATAAAAGACAAGAATAATGAAAAGAGACTTGAGGACTTATTGACAAAACGAACGGTGGGAATCTGAACATGATCAGTGAAAGTGAAGTCCTCAAAGTGTAGATCACACTAACGGGAGTGGAATGTATGAATAACGAACACCAAAATCAAAATCAAGCAATGTACTATGAGGAATTAGAGAGAAAAATATTGAAAACCACAAGAATTTGAATCAAATAGTGGTTATGTGCATTTTTGAACTGATCAGTTGCTCGTTAGAATGAAGAAAGGCCTTCATTCGAATGAACCTTCATTTGAACGAGGATCATTCATTCGAACGGGTGATAGTTCGCACCCAAATTAAATGCACCTTCGTTCGAACGAACAACCTTCGTTCGAATGAGCACTAGAAAATGCCTTTCTCTCAGAAAAATAGTGTCCTGCTCTGTTCTATAATTCCTCTGCTCGACTTAACTAGACAAAAATAGGGGAAATTCAAGAAAAACTTTATTTTTTAGCAAGAAAAACACAATAAGAAATCAATTATATACAAAGCTAAAAACAATCCCAAAGTTTTTGAGTTGAAAGAAAAATTTATTGAACATTTTAAGTGACATAGAGAGTATGAAAGATGTTCAAAATTGAATCAAAATATGCAAATAATCCTAGAACACTTAAACTCATCCAAGTTAGCTCTCTACTCACTCAAACATGGTGATTAGACATATGCAATGACTTCAACCATAAAATGTTCTCATGTCAAAGTTGACTTTATGATGTTGAATGATTTACACATCAAAGAGAAAACAACTATAATCAATCAACTTAGGGAACTTTGACCATTTCTAGCCAAAACTCTCCCTCAACAAAAGCCAAATTTGTAAACTTGAATTTGCACTTTTCTCACCTTTTGCAAGGCGTCTTTCACATTGTTAAGTGGGCTGCTCTTTTCAATAGATTTCTAATGCTAGCAAACACACTATCTAAGAGTTAGCTATTTCCTTCCTCTCATTGATTTTTCAATTTAGATTGTGTGTCATTTTCTTTTTAGGCTTTTTCTTTTAGGTCCTTTGATTTTTTAACCTAAGTCAATCTTTCTAGTCATAGACTTATTAAAGGATAAACATGAAACCATTAAGTCCAACATATCTACAAGTTAATCTCATGAAAGAAGTATGCAAGACCAAAGACTATGAGATCACAAGTAGTTTGAAAGATTGTATGTACTCAAGTGATTAAGACTAAGTGAAGATAGTAATAAAATGTACACAAATCATAGTCTCAAGTACTTTAAAATGCATCTTAATTCATTTTTCTTTTCAAAAATTTGGGATCATCATTAGCTATGAAGAAAAAAAAATGTTTTTGGATTTTTGAATTCATCAAGGAATGAATTGAACCTAAATATGAATTTTAAAGCAAAAATCCAACAAAAATGAAACCAAAGATCTAGAATATATGAAAATCTTAAGATAACCTCGACTATGGAATGATGGAAACTTCTTCAAAAAAATGATTTTCAAAACACAATGAAGTAAGAAATAATGAAGCAATTCATAGGGAGACTCTCAGATAATATATTACACCATGATCCGTAAATTGCTAAACTCTCTCTTAATCACATAAGAGAGAAATTTGATTTTCTCGAGGAAAAAGCAAATTAGGAATTGTGTCTTGGACATTCCTTTTCAAGACCTTTCAACTTGTCTTTCCTAACCCAAATTTGTTTTAATGGCTTTTTGGGATTAGATGTGACATTTTAAACCTTGGTCTTATCGACCTTGGCTTGAGGTCTAGAAATAGCTTCTGGCTTCTCAAAGTTAGACATGTCAATGATCTTTTGAGCTATGTTTCTAGATTTTTGAACATGTGTGTTCAATTGTTGTTGCAATAAAGAAAGCTTCATTTTATGCTCTTAGGTCATAAGTTAAGAAATTGTTTTCTATTTCTTAACAAACCCACATTTCCTCCTAGAGTGACCATTAACCATGCAATAAGAACAATAGAGTGATTTAGGTTGAGATTGAACTTGAGGTCTAGATTGAGGTTGTGGTTAAGGTTGTGTTTGTCTCTTAGGATGAGGTGCCTCTACACATTTTTGCTTAGAAGAAACAAATACAACTAGCTTGAAAGTAGGAGATTGGTTTTGATTGGATGTTGAAGGCTTATTCTTATCTAAGAATTTATAATAGCCTAATCCACTTTTTTCATTCTTGATTTGGACAGAATTAAGCATTCTTGCTAATTTGTATTACCTATCCTCAAGAGTGATTTTAACATCTTTAGCTTGTTTAAGTTCTTCATTAAGAAAATAATCTTTTGAAATCAATTCTTTCTTTTCAACATCACAAGCTTCTAGGGATGATTTATGTTTCCCTACTTCTTCAATCAATAAATTTTTCTCTTGTTTAAGGATTTTAGATTTTCTAAAAGAGAGAATTTTTCCTCATTGAGTTGTTTCAACAAATATTGATCAACCACAAGTGCACATTTCTCTTTCTCACTTTTCTTGAGTTTAGTTGCTAGTTTCGTGTTAGACTTTTTGACATTGATTAATTCATTAAACAATTTTTCATAGGTAACCTCTATGTCTTCTTCCCCCTTCACTCTCACTACCACTAGACAAAATATTCTCATTATTCTTTTGTTCATCATCATCATGGGATAAAGAACCTTCGAGGATATCGGTGATAACCGTGAAAGCCAAAAATTGACTTTCCTTTCCTTCATCATCATTATCATCATCTTCCTCTTCCTCTTCCTTTTCCTTGGATAGAGTTTTCTTCATTGCCCTTCTATTGCGGCTATATGGTTAAGGTTATGACAATTATAGCACTCTATGGGCTTGGAAGTGGATTGAGATGAAGGTCTCCTCCTATCATCACTAGAGGATCCTTTTTGGACCTTACCTTTTGAGTTGTTAGAATTTCCTAAGGATCTTCTATTTGAGTTTTGGTTTCCCTTAGGATCAGACATTCTTTCCTATAGAAACTTATTAAACCTCCTAACAAACAAGGCTAGGTCATCTTCATTCATGGACTTGGGGTCGACTTCAACATCCATTTCAAAGTCATCTTGTGTTGATTTTAAGGCTAAACTCTTGGTCTTCTTAGCTTGCCTAAAAATTAGTTCAAAGGTTTGCAATGAACCTACTAACTTGTCAACCACAAGTGAGTCCACATCTTTGCTTTCCTTTATGGCAATGCCTTTAGGTTCAATTCTCTTAAGGAGAAATCTCAAGATCTTACTAACTATTTTGGTCATTTTTATCTTCTCTCCTAGGTTGAATGAGGAATTCACTGTCACTCAATTTTGCATAGAATTTGACAAAGGTATCCGAATCTTCCATCCTAAATGATCAAAACCTAGAGGTTAGCATTTGTAGCTTGGACCATTTGATCGCTGACGTACCCATGGGTAGTCTCAAGGATATCCTATGCCTCTTTTAAGGTCACACATGTCATGATTCTATAGAACTCATCCGGAGTTACCGCATTGAATATTGCATTGAGTCATTTAGTGTTATAACCACTAATTCTAAGTTCAAGCTGATTCCATGTGTTGGGAGCCTTGGGTACAAAGGGGACTTCTGTAGTAGCAATTGTGACCAGTGTGGTCTAACCTTCTTAGACAATGAGCCAAACTTGCCCATCCACGACTCTAAAAAAAGCTTTCATTTTATACTTCCAATGTGCATAGTGTAAGCCGTCAAATAGAGGTAGTTGGGAAATTGAACCTTCCTCTTTCATCCCTTCCATTCTTTACACTACTCGGGATCCAATCTATTGCCTTAGAAAATAAGCTCTGATACTACTTTTTTGTTGGTCTCTTAGTGTGAAACTAACCTAGAATGAGGGGGTTGAATAGGTTTGTATAAATTTTTGCAATTTTTTATCCATAACACAAGTTACAACAATTAAGAGTACATTATTGAATTGAAATTCTATGCAATGTACAACAATTCGTTCAATTTATTCACTACAATTCATTGACTCAATTTATTTGTACAAGTTTTCAATAAACAAACCAATTCACTATAAGCCTAATTGATCAACTAATCAATTCCACATGTCAATTTCTCAATTCAATACAAAAAAAGATTACTTGATCAATTTTCAATTTATCAATTCAATTTTCAATGTAATTGCTTAATTTAGGTTCTTAATTAGTAAATTTATAATCAATTCTCAATATGCATGAAAACCTAATTCTAGTCAAGGGGAAGTAAACATCATTGAGAAATTTGAGATTGTTAAGCAAGAAAGGAGTTAGAGAGTTTGCAAATCAATCGTGATGACGGAGAAACCAAAGCAAATAACTATCCATGATGGAAAACTCTGGAACTGACCATGCTCATGGAAGAATCCACTATTTGTAACATTGATTACATATCGGTGATGACACAAACTTAGTTCCTCAAACTCCATTCTACTTAACCGTCTTCAATCTCTCTTGTAGCCACAAGACTTCACCATAGCTGAATTCTTCATACAACCGCAAGCTCTATGTGATCTCAAAATCCTCCGATCGGTTATCTACACAATTACAAACTCCATGTAACCTCGAAATCCTTAGATTACCCAATGTTGAAATCCACAAAGTTGAACTCCAAAAATTGATTCAATTGAATTGATGATTGAGGCTCTTTGATTGATTCGAATAAAGTGTGATCATCAAATCAATGAATGATGAGAGTAGAGATATAGATGAAGTATTTATATGAATGTTCTCTAATGGAAGCTCAAACTTCTCTCTAATGTTCAACTCTCTAAGACTGGTCTCTCTATCTCTATTCTCTAGGTTAAAAATCGTATTTTTGTTAATTTATACTCTAGAGATCGGATCTCAAATAACTCTCCAAAATAGACAAATATTATATTTTTACGCAAAGAAGCAGTTGCTCGTTCAAACGAGTCTCTTCACTCGAACGATCATCAAATGATAACCTACGATGATTGTTTAATCAAGTCCAATCAAATGATGATCGAACGATAAAAAATTACCACATTTTATAGTTCAATCGAGCAAGCCCCTAGGTTCAGTCGAACGACCAACAGTGAGTTGGTTTTCTCCCTACATTATGAACTCAATTTCTCTAAGTGTTTTTAAATATATTTTTTTTTGGATAATTGTTTCATAACTCAAGATAACAATGCACACAATGACAATATGATATCAACTATATGCATTGCATGTTATGTGTGCATGTGTGAGATCTAAATGAAAACAAAAGTCTGAAATACCCAAAATACCCTTCATGAACCAAGGCAGCTGGTAGATGTGCACAACAATGAATCTTGGACTATCTTGGAGTAGAACAAAGCATTGGGTAACTCTAATCCTAGGACTAATGTCATGATTACAACCAAAACACATTTTGTTAAACTAGATTAGCCAATCACAATATCAGACCCCTGGTCCTAACAATAAAAAACATGTATACTTACATATATATATATATACATGCACACCTAGCTATACACAACCATTACATATGTAAGTATATATATAGACCATGCTACATATAGAAACACCAAGTGTCACATCGATGACCCCACCTATGTGAAATTCTAGACCTGGACGACTTTTTACCTAGACAAGCCATATAAAATTAAATGAGTTACACCTGACAATGTCATAAATCTATAATATTCAGCGGAAGCACAACCTGTGGAACTCATCTGAAACAACAACTCATTACATCTAGACATCAAGTAAACTTTAAGTCATACTTAACTAATAATATCATCGTAAAACCTCAAATTCATGGCACTTGTCATTTTATATCAACAAAACTTGTGTTTACATTTCATAATATAATCATATATACATGCCTTTCCAACCAAGTCACTATAATACTCATTTACATTCTTCTAAATTCTTCCTCAATCCTTACCTTAACTTTTCTTTCTCTTATTGTACACCTGAACAATATTGGGGGACTGGGGTGAATTAATGAAGCTCAGTGAATAATTCCAGCCTTTTGTCATGGATTTTAACCAATAGAGTTTTGAATGATAGAAACGTTCATTATAACAAATGTCCATCAATTGTTCGTTTCTCAAGAATAGGATATAAAACATCTGAATACAACACTTTGAATGATAAGAATTTCAACAATAGCGCTTATACAAATAATGATTTTCAAGAATACTTCAACTAGAAACCACGGTGTCGGGGGTTTGAATCCTTCCTCGCCAACAACCAAACCAAAAGGGAAGGACCTTTCCCTCTAGGGGTAGGAAAATCCTAATCGGGATAGCGGACCAAAAGCTATGGAACTTGGGTGTGTGTGGGTCGTTTGTTAGATGAGCACTTTTACATGATTTTCTAGACAGGAAATAAGTTATAAAATAGAGCATTTCATGTAAACATGCGAAATAAAACCTTTCATATAAAAAAAAAAGGTTCAAAACCTTTTCTCATTCATTCATTTATATTGTCATCACTTTACATGAGAATTTGTGCTGACTCGGACTCCAATCTTTTACGCGAGGCCACTTAGGAACTAATGCAAGAGATCTTTAGCCTTCTTGCAGGCATTAAAATGAGTCCAAAGGGCCCCACTAGACATGAGTGCATAACACTAATTATATTGCATTAATTTTCATTCACCATTCAAGAAACAATCATTTGAAATAGTACTTTCAATAAAACATGCCTTTTGAATGTAATCAAGATATAAATTTTCAATTAGGAGTAGTAAACATGCTTCTTTAAACAAGAATTTATAATGTAATTATGAAGTAGATGACATTTTATCAAAGCACATTTGTAAAATAGGAATGAGAATATCTTCATTTAAAGGGGTTGGATTACTCACTTGTAGTCCTAGTGTCGTTTGTTTCTAACTTTCCTTTGTTCCCATTTCTGTTGGTGATCCTATGCCATGGACCAATTAGGCTTAATACCTCAATAATACATGGTTTTATTTAAAACATTACCTATTTGTTATTTTTAGAATAATTGGACTCTATTTTTAGGCTCAGTGGTACTAAAAACCTTAAGTTATGTCCTTTCTTATTTTTCGGATTGATATGGTAGCTTATTTTATTACTTGGGACATTATCATAATTATTATATTTTATGTACCTTATTTTTTGGTACCTCCTTTGCTAAAATGAACTCCAGCATTCAGTCCAAAACGTCGAAAAAACGTTAAAGTAGGCTCTCCTTGACATTTAATTTGTGACATCCCGACCTAATTACTATATAATTAGGGGTGTTTAGTAAACTTTAAGAGAACATTAACGTACAATTAGACCATAACAGTAGCGTCGGGATGAAAATTTTTGTGATAGTTAAAATAAAAGAAATGGATATGAAAAACGGCGACGAAATTAATTGTAAAATACATAAATATTTAACCAAATATCATAACTAATCCGGTTAATTTAAATGAACTACATAAAAGAGAAAATTGTAATGAACGTAAAATATATTAAAAAATTTAGAGATGTACAAATTAGGCATACTCAATGAATAAAATATTAAATAAAAGTGCAATTTTCCCCCAACACAATAAAAAGAGGGAAAGGAGTAGAAAATGGGGTTGCTAAGTCTTGGACCTAAGACCAAGAATTAGGAAAAATCCTATGCCTAAAAAAATAAACCAACTAAGCTACAAGCACTTTTGTGCCATATATCTCATAAGATATATGTATATACAATATTAGACACCATTCCACCACCCATCACAACCAATCAGAATACATGCAACACTTCACCCTAAATTAAAAATGTAGATATATATATGTGTTGTACGTATAAGAGAAGTCAGAATTGACTTATGTATGTATGCGGGTAGGGGTAGGGAGAGAGAGTAGAGAGAGCAAGTGAAGAAGGAGAAGAAAGAATAAGAAGAAGAGAGGGAGAAGAGTAAAAAGCGTGCATGCAAGCATTGTTCAAGGCATAAGAAGCCTAGAAGACCCAAAACCAAGCAAGAAGGAAGGAGGAACACCATTGTTGAAGGTAAAACCCTCAAAACCCCAACTTTCTCTCTCTAAGAAAACTTGTGTGTGCGTACTGTTTAATGGAAAAAAAGGTGCTTACATGTGCTTAGTATGATCAATGGATGAAAATGGGAAGGAAATGGCACAAAATTGACACAAGAAACCCTAAGAACCCTAGAACCCAAAACTAGGAAAATTCAAAGTTTTTCCTAGCTTGGTTTAAGCTTTAAAATAAATGCATGGCCTGAAAGAGCATAAAAGGGGAGCATTTTGCAAGTTAAATCATCAAAAATGGTTGAGGAACCAATGAGAAACAGTAAGTTACAGTTAGGGGAAGAAAAATTCAAAACTTGTAATTAAGCTTGATTTATGGTGTTTTAGGATCGGGAAAGTGTTCTCCACACTTCTAGAAGTTCATAGTAAAAATTTGGGAGTGAAACAGTAGCTAAAATCCACGAAATAGAGAAAGTTGCACCTCGCCAGAAAGTAGGGCCCTCACCGGAGCCTGACTATAAGTCCTTATTTCAAGCACAAGGGATCCTCATAAGATTTAACCTCGAACCCAATTGAGTTTGCACCAGAATTCCACCGGCGACTGTCGTGGGCACCTGAGAAGACACTAGAACCCTCACCGGAGAAATAGGGAAGATGAATAGTAGTGGGTTGGGTCAGTTTCAGGTTCGAGTCGGGACCGACCTAGACTCAGATCCAATTAATCCAAACTACGTCGTTTAAGGGTTCTGGGATTTAAATTAATGTGGTAGGGGTTTGTTTGGTGACACGGTTTCAAACTTGATTTGATAACCATATACAAAACAGGGATATCTTATCCCTAGATCTCCCTTTCTTCGCTGTTTGGCTAATGAAAAATTAGAAAGAAAAAAAAAATAAGGAGCCGCAGCCCCGAGGATTCAAACCCTGGACCTGTGTGCGTGTATAAACCTTAAACCCAAATGTGTGGCCACTGTGCCAATTTCACACATGTGAATATTATAGATTTAATATATATAATATAGAATAAAAGAATTAAATTAATTTAATTTGGTAAATGATACCGATGCCCAAATAAAATAAAAAAGATAGTGTAACCCAATATTTTTAAGCATTCCAGACTCAGCGACGGAGTCCGATTTGGGAAATTAAGTCCCAAAAAATTAAAACACGTAAAATATAAAATTACCATTTTACCCATAATGATGCCTGGAGCCAATTAAATATAAAAGGTAGTCTATCTTGACTATTTTGGACAATCCGGACTCAACGGTAAAGGCCACTTCAGCAAATGAAGTACCGAATATATCACACGTAAAAGCATAAAATTACGAAAATGTCCCTAGATTTAAAATAAACTATAGGCATGCAAATTTAGATTTGGAAAAGCCTAAACCAATTATCTTCGACACTCTAAACCTAACAGTGACATCCTTTTGGAAAAAATAAGGCCCGATAACAAACAAAAAAAAATGACCAATACATCCTTATAACTTAATGGAACTATAAGAAGAGGGTAATTGGAATGGAAAGAGCTCTAAGTTAACAGTTAAAGTTATGTGATGCTTTAACCAAGAATGACCTTGAATTGTGATTATAGGGATCTTCGTCTAAAGGAAAGATTTTTGGATATAAGCTTTTAGACTTCAGGTGAGTATTTTATGTCGTGTTTAAGGTGGATTTCATTATAGATATAAATATTGAACTCTTTTATGACTTGAAAATAGACGTCTTTCATTTAATATCATTTTAAATGACTCATCAATATATATATTGTCATCTCCTATATAGCCTTTGATGACAGATACATTGTACCTAGTATATGTTTTAAATAATCCATTGATATCTATATTGTCTTCCCTTTGATTCCAGAAAATATTTTGTAAGCTACTCATGACACTATATAGTTCCTTACCAATCTTTGAATTATTTTGACTAAACACGAGATATGGAACTCTTATTTGAATAACAGAGATTGTTCTTGATGATAATTGATTTTGGATATGATTTCAATGTTTTAAATGGAATACCCTTCTATGATTGGTCATTATTGAATAGATTGTGACTTTATTGAACCCTGTCCATGGGGTATATTGGCAGTGAGTCGTACAGACAGCATTATCGAACTAGTTATTGAATATCGATCTCAGTCAGCGAGATTCTAATTTTGGCCATAGAATCTTCTATGATTGATCATTGTTGAATAGATTGTGACTTTATCGAACCCTACCCACGGGATATATTGGTGGTGAGCCGCACAGAAAGGCATTATCGAACTAGTTTTATCGAATATCGATCTCAGTCAGCGAGGTTCTAATTTGCTGGCTATAGAAGAGAAATTTATTGGTTTGAACTTTTATGAATATTGAATATGAACTATGATTGAACTTTGAATCATCAAACTAAAAATTATTGAACCATGATTTTGATTTATTAAACTATGGCTAAGAATTATTCAACTATGGCATTGATCATCAAACTATGAAATTGTTTATCAGACTATGTTATCGAACTATGTTATCGAACCATGAATTTGATACTATTCCCTGAACTATTGTGTTTTGATATGACGTATTCTAATTTTATATGAGTATAGACGTTTTAGTATAAAAATACATAGTAGTTTTCAAACCCTTGGCATGTCATGGAATTCTCATAGAGTCGTCAAGCTCATTACAAATGTTTATAATGTTTTCAAGTAAGGATTAGACAGACTCGTTTTCAAGTGACGCAAGCTAAATGCTTAAGGGATGAAGCGAGCTCTTTTTGATGAGTCCTTAACTGAAGATAGACTAGATGATTTTTGATTTTTTGAATTAAGATTGTGTAATATTATACTACTTAACTACATGGTGACATGGAAACTATATCTTTCAAAAACAATGTTAATTAACTAACTAGGTTGTATAGCTTACTTTGTGATTATGAAAAGACGTTTAAAGAAAAGAAAAAAACTATTTTTCTACGCTTGACTAAATGGTAATTAAAAATGTGTTATGATCATTAAAAGGCCTTGGTGGCTGATCATAGACCCTTAATCCGCATAGGCCGAATTCTGGGTCGTGACATAATTAGCTTGAAATAATTTTATTTATTTAATATTTTAATTCTATTTTTTAAATAATATACATTTATTTGAGCGCATATAGCCACATGTAATGTCTTGGTGGTTAATGTTTTGGGGTTAAGCCCCTTCATCATTGGTTCAAACCTCCTTAGGCGCAAAGCACCGTTTTTTAAAAATAAAACTCTCTATCAAAATGACGTAGTTTAGGGTTTTATATATTATTTAAATTTCTCCTCCAAAATGATGCAGTAATGCATCTGGTTCAATTAAAATGAGTTGTGTAAGGTTATTGTTCAACTCGTGGAGTGGTTGTGGGCGTCATCGCCGGAAAAAGTCCTTTGTGTGGATTAAGGGGATCCTAGCTATCTCCTTCCTTAAAGGTAGGAATGAACACCTTTAAGAGAGGTAGAGAGCAAGTGAGGAGTCGCCAGCCTCTTTTCGAGTAAGAAACAAGTAAAGTCGTTACCATAAAATGTAAATAAAAGAAAAATGAAATGAAATGAAATTAATTTTCTTTATTTCCTAGTTACATTCTAAAAAACCCCTTGACATGGATCAAAATAAATAACACACTAAAATGTGCAACCAAAGAAATATGCTCGGGGGCTAAGGTATGAAGTGGGAAGGTACTAGGCACCCACTTTGCCCGGTCCAAATGGACTGGCCTCAAATATTCAATTGCAAGACTCATTCATTAAGTATAAAATAAGAAAATATTGAAATAAGGAGGGATAAGATATGATGAAAATAATGATCAAATAAATAAATTGAATAAAGAAAAATAAAGAAAAATGGGTGAAGGAAAAGGGATTTGACTTGGGCCCGTGGGCTTCTTACGTATCCATCCTAAAATGGAATCAAAGTCATGTAGTTCTACAGGTTTACCTTTTTTTACCAATAGTGATAAAAGAAGGAGATTAACTGGGTAAAAAGACTAGTAAGGGTTTGATAAACGTACCTTGTTTAGTCATAGCGGTTGAGTAGTAGTTCGGCTATGAAAGGTTAACTCGGGATCATCACTTGGACACAGTTTTGGCTTGTTGTTGACTTGGGACCTTCACTTCAGCAAGACTTCGGTCTTGAAAAGGAAGAAAGCTAGAGAACTTCTTGAGGGAGAGAGAACTCTAGAGTTGTATCAGCAGCATAATTATTTATTAATTTATTTAGTTGGGAAAATAAACTCTAAAATAAAAATATCTAAGTTCAATGTATCTATACTTAAGAAAATATCAAGCAACCATATTTATGGAAACTCTAAAAGTGAAAAGTCCAAATTAAGCCTAAATAAACTACTATCACTCAAGATTACCAAATTGCTCCCAATTTGGTGGAGAATCTCTAGATTTTCACAAGACATGTAAAAATACCAAATTACTCCCAATTCGTCACCAAAGGGCTAAAACTACCAAAATACCTTCATGTGGGTAAAATGATATAGAAACTACAAAAATGCCCTTCAAGTGACTAAGTAGTCTTATTAAGGGTATGATTATGCCAAAATTAC
Organism: Nyssa sinensis; assembly: GCA_008638375.1. NCBI lineage: Eukaryota > Viridiplantae > Streptophyta > Magnoliopsida > Cornales > Nyssaceae > Nyssa > Nyssa sinensis. The sequence continues at coordinate 25,795,410 of CM018032.1, forward strand.
CAAAATGCCCTTAGTGGGCAAAAAGTGCCAAAATTATTGAAACACCCCCTGATTGGCAAGAGAGTCCTAATGGGAGTGGGACTCTATCAGAAAGAATCCTACTTGGATTGGGACTCTGATGGGAGAGTCCTAACGAGAGTGGGACTCTATCGGGAAGAGTCCTACTTAGACTAGGACTCTGTCAAGAGAGTCCTAACGGGAGTGAAACTTTATCGAGAAGAATCCTACTTGGATTGTGACTCTAACAAGAGATTTTTAATAAGAGTAGGACTCTATCAAAAAGAGTCCTACTTGTGTTGGGACTCCAATAGGAGAGTCTTAGAGGGAATAGTACTTTATTAGGAGGAGTCCTAATGGAAATAAGACTCTATAAGGAAGAATCCTACTTGAAGTAGGTTTCTTGGCATAATTACTGAATTACTACTACTTAATCAAGGGTCACAAAATAAAGTGTCTATAGAAAACCCCTCATTGATGGAACTTGCAAGCAAGTGAACGTCAACGTAAGAAAAAAAAAAGATGACCATTTTGACCTTGATTTATGATTTTTGTTTGACGTGGTCTAACTCATTCCTCTATGAGATTCATACGTATCACCCTCAGGTGAATCAGACCGTTCGTAGTTTGTGACTAGCAAAAATGAGTGTTGTCCTTATAAAATTTCTCTAAAAAGACTCATCTCAATAGGATTGTTGCAAGGTTATGCCCTCGAAAATGACCCCTCAAATTCTTTCATGAGGTTGCATTCTCATGAGATGTTTACGCCCTCAGACATTTTATCACCGAAGGAAATTTTATCTTAGTAGGTTAATAAGAGAGAATATAATAGACGACTTACCTAAGAGGAACGCTATCCTAACAAGATGAGAAAATGTGATGCGATAGACGGCTTACCCAAAAGGAATGTTATCCTAACAGGATGGTTATGCGATAAACGGCTTACCTGAAAGGAATGTTCTCCTAACAAAATAATGAATTTGCGTCCTCAGGTGACTTTTCTAAAAGGAAAGCCATCGTAATAGGATGATCAAATACGTGTCACAACCCGTAACCCGTCCTATGCGGATTAGGGGCTCACGACCGGGGGCAGCGACCCGTGAGCCATCCCCCGCTAAAGGATCTCAAACACAAATTAATTATCACTGCATGTCATAACATTAGTGAATTAAGTATCATCATTAGAGTTTAGTTATACATGCCAAAATGAAAGTAAGTGTTTAGTTACAGATCCTCAAATACAAAAGCCTAGCCAGGACGTGGACACATGGGAGAGCTAAGACTACATTACGCTTAGTCTATTACAATTATAGGAAAAGCGTCTACCAGTACTTGCAAAAGGACGATCTGTGTCAAAATGTGGCATCTACTCGCTGTGTGCGCCCTATGGTCCTTCTGCGGTATCCTATCCTAAAAAAAAATAACATATCTGGAGTGAGCTAACTTAGCTCAGTAAGTAAATTCCCTCATTTTGCCATGGGTTAGGGTTAGTCCAAATAGAAGGATGTGAACAATAGCAAGCAAAGGATATAATATCACGATAGCCAGTCACCAAGAGTGTGAATAACTAGAAATGATCCGTAGGTCCAAAAGGCACATCCCAAGATAGTATGATACAGAATAACAATCAACAATAGGGATTGGCCTATGCAATAGTCAGCTGCCACAAATCACAAGATAACAATAAGAGTCCAAAGATAGGCTTGCAAAACATATCAATAACCAAAGAGTGCATCATCAAAATATGTTCAATAAAAGATATGAGATACTAACAAAATAGATGCTATAAATCAGAAGGGTCCAGCTACCCTCAAAAGCACTCATTGAGGTTCACCCCTCTATCGGGTTCCTGAATAGCACTAGAGCTCTTTACGAATATCATGTCCTCCATGGACTAAGTGTTAGGCATCATTCCCAATCACCAACCCGTGGGTCCAAAAGTATCTATAGAATCAGATGGACATTGTGATAGACACAACTCCCGGCACTCATAATAATATCATGATCAATACAATTCCATAGGAGATGTACATATATGTGGAATAACAAATTCTCAACAATGAGAAACATGGAAATTTTCCAATATCCAAGCAAGGCATAGAAATGAACAAGCAATCACATTAGGATGTTGGCAATCAAATTCTCATCAAGTCCATAAGGTAGAGCAGGCATCAAATTATGGAAATCAATAATGTTAGCTATGTATAGAATACAAATTGGCAGCATCGAGGAAATAAAATCGTGACATGGCTAAGAATACCACATGTTAGAGTTCAAGTTTACTTACCTCAAAATAGTCCCTCCTCCCTCCAAGAGGAAATTAGACTTCATTTTCTTTCCCTTTTGACGTCCCTATAAACCAAGAAATATTATTTAGTTCCATATCATTCACATACTTAATTTGATTTCATCAATGGATCTATATTCTTTTAGTCTTGTGTGTCGTATTTTAAGTCTATGGACTCATTTACTCCCCTTTTGGTCTCATTATTGTACTTTCACAGTGTCCTAAAATAGTCAATTTCATATATCAGTATTTTAGGTATTTTATTTGGAAAAATGGACTCCACCGTTGAGTCCAGAACATCGAAAAACTTTAAGATAGGTACACTCATAATTTTTGGAGGTCGTTTGGTATCTTCATTTGGCCTTTAGGACATTTTTGGGATTAACCTAGTTTGTCTGTTCACATTTTTTGAGATTTAATTTCACAATTTGGACTCCGTCATTGAGTCCGGAATGCCTAAAAATGTTGGGTCACATTGTTTTTTCATTTTATTTGTACACCCGGAATAATTTGCTAAATTAAATTAATTTTTTTATTTTATATTATATATTTATTTAATCATTATTTTAAACAAAAGACAAAGTGGCACGGTGGCTCACATGTGGGGGTTAAACCCCTCACACACGTGAGGTCTACGATTCGAATCTAGAGAGATGCGGCTCTTCTTTAATTTTTTTATTTTTGATAAGCCAAACAGCGGACAAGGGGTCAATTCAGGAATAGGCTATCCCTATTTCGTCCACAGCTATTAAATCAAGTCCCTTATCCGTGTAACTAAAAAAATTGATTATGTTTTAAATTTAAAACTTAATCACCCTAAACGACGCCGTCCTACTTAACCACATTTGCGACTGGGCGGGTCCCGACCCGAACCCGATCCAACCCGAAAACCTGACCCATCACTATTCATCTTCTTCCCCCTTCCCATGCAACTATTGCCCTAATTTCTACAATTTTTCAATTTCTATTTCGTATAGTTTCAAGAGTCCATTTCCTCTGTTTTCTTCTCTAATGACTTTCTGGGATTTTTAAGAAAGTTTTCACGTTGGTTTGGAGCTTCGAATTAAGCCAAATGGCTCCATTGGAGCTTTAGTGCTCTTCGTAATAATGGCTTCGTTTATGCTCCATACTCTATGAAAATCTATGGTTTGAGCTTATGGTGATCCTTATTACAAGGCTTCAAAGCCACGTTCCAAAAAGTAAGTTTGGTGATCAAGTTGTGAGGTTGGGTTTGGTGGCCGCAACCTGTAACTCGAGGTTCTAAGCTCATCCTTGAGCTTCATCATCGTGGACCATCATTTTCATGACCCTTACAAGACTTAGTTTAGGTTTTAACACTCAGCTTGATTTTAATTGATTTAAGTCTGAACTTTTGAAGGTTCATCAATGGTGGTCTTCGAATTTTCTATCTTAAACTGTGTCAACTCGCTCCTATTCTCTTATAACACACACCACAAGTACATGCATACAATTTTGAGTCATCAATGATAAAAAAAAAAAAAAAAGTAGTGCTATATCAGCCATGTTTTCCTAAGGGAAAAAAATCAGAATTGAGGGTTTTTTACCTTCAAAGAGCAGCCATCTTCTCTTTAGGTTTTGTTGAGCTTCTACACATACTCAGCATTTATCTTTCTCTCTCTATCTCCTTCTTCTTCTTCTTCTTCTTCTTCTTCTTCTTCTTCTTCACTTTCTCTCTCTCTCTCTCTCTCTCTCTTGACACGTACACAACACACACCTATGTCTGTTTTTGTACACACATCACATGCACAGCACACACACACACACCAAACATATATATACATGTTGATGTGTTACATGTATTGCAAGTGGGTGAGAGTGTGGCCCAATGGAGTGCTGGCACCTCAATTTTGAGCATGCTGATTTGGGACTATTTAGGGTATGTGTATATATATATATATATATATATAGTAGGATATATAGTATAAAAGTGCTTATAACCCAACTGATAATTTTTTGGCCTTTAAGTCTTTCTTCTTTTTTGGTCTAGGTTTCAAACCCTTTGGCCAACATTTGGCCTTATTTTCTCCCAATTTTTCTTCTTATGCTTTGTTTGCCATTTTGGGTATTGTTTGTCAAATTTTGAAGTTGTGTTTCAATCGCTTTAAAAACCTCTTGCCATTCTCGCCTTGTTTTTTATTTTTGTGTGCTCCCTTTTCATGTCGTTGATTTTATTTTTAATCCATCACATCGGGTTTTATTCGTACAAAAAATACATCATATTTATCAAAAAAATTTGATTAAACTTGTTTTGTTCGTGTATCGCGCTAATTTGCCCAATTTCACTTCGTGTACTAATTTTAATATTTACAGCCTACTAATTTCCAAATCAAGATTTCTAATTAATTCATATATCAATAAATTCCATTAAAATGGTATTAATGCACTTTACTTTGCCTAATCTGGTCAAGATATCACTATATGTCCTCAAATGACTTTCTTGAAAGAAATGTTATCATAACAAGATAATGAGTTTACATCCTCAGACGACTTTCCTAAAATGAATGCTATCATAATTGACTGATAAAATGCGTCCTCAGACAACTTTCCCGAAAGGAATGTTATCCTAACAAGATAATGAATTTGCAGTCCTCAGACAACTTTCCCGAAAGGAATGTTATCCTAACAAGATAATGAATTTGCGTACTCAGACGACTTTCTTAAAAGGAATGCTATCCTAATAAGCTGACAAAATGTGTCCTCAGACAACTTTCTAGAAAGGAATGCTATCTTAACAGGATAATGAATTTGCATCCTCAAACGTCTTTCCTAAAAGGAATGCTATCTTAATAGGCTGATAAAATGCATTCTCAGATGACTTTCCTGAAAGGAATGCTATCCTAACAATATAATGAATTTGCGTCCTTAAACGACTTTCCTAAAAGGAATGCTATCCTAATAGGATGATAAAATGCGTCATTGGACGACTTAATTGAAAGGAATGTTATCCTAACAAGAGAATGAATTTGAGTCCTCAAACAACTTTCCTAAAAAGAATGCTATCCTAATAGGCTAATGAAGTTGTGTCCTCAGACAACTTTCCTAAAAGGAATGCTATCCTAATAGGCTAATGAATTTGCAGTCCTTAGACGATTTACCTGAAAGGAATGCTATCCTAACAAGATAATAAATTTGCGTCCTCAGACAACTTAGCTGAAAGGAATGCTATCCTAATAGGCTTCTTCTAAAAGGAATGCTATCCTAATAGAATTTTTATGAGATTATGTCCTTAATGAACAGATTGCCAAGATGACTTTCGTCCTCAGACATTTTTACCGAGATGGATTACGTCCTCAGACGGTTTGCCGAGATGGATTACGTTATTAGACATTTTCTTGCCTAGATGGATTACGTCCTCAGATGGTTTTTTCCCTAGATGGATTACGTCCTCAGGTGGTTTTTGCTTAGATGGATTACGTTCTCAGACTTTTTTTCCTAGATGGATTACGTTCTCAGACTATTTTTTTCCAAGATGGATTACATCCTTAGACTATTTTTGCCTAGATGGATTATGTCCTCAAACATTTGCCGAGATGGATTATGACCTCAGATGATTTTTTCCTAAATGGATTATGTCCTTAGATGGTTTGCCTAGATGGATTACGTCCTTAGATGGTTTTTTTCCTAGATGGATTATGTCCTTAAATGATTTTTGCCTAGATGGATTACGTTCTCAGACTTTTTTTCCTAGATGGATTACGTCCTCAGACTGTTTTATTCCTAGATGGATTATGTCTTTAGACGGTTTTTGCCTAGATGGATTACGTCCTCAGATGTTTGCCGAGATAGATTACGTCCTTAAATATTTTGTCGAGATGGAATATGTCCTCAAATGGTTTTGCCGAGATAGATTACGTCCTCAAATAGTTTTTTCCTAGATGGATTATGTCCTCAAACGGTTTTCCCCTAGATGGATTACTTCCTCAGGTGGTTTTTTCCTAGATGGATTACGTCATTAGACGATTTTTTTTTTTCTAGATGGATTACATCCTCAAACGTTTTACCTATAAGGAAACTTCATGCTAATAGGTTGATAAAATGCATCCTCGGATGACTTACATAAAAAGGAACTCCATCCTAATAGGTTGATGAAATGCATCATCAGATGACTTACATAAAAAGGAACTTCATCCTAATAGGTTGATAAAATACATCCTCAGACAACCTACCTAAAAGGAATGCTATCCTAACAGAATTTTTAATAAGATGAGTATTTATTGGAGAATGAAAACTCCAAGGGAAGAATGACTTGATCGAATTTGTGACTTGCTGGGAAGATGACTTCGGTTAATTCCACTAGAATTATGGAATTTAGTATGACTCCATGGGAAAGAGTTTAATCGAGTTTCAGACCATAAGGTCATGTTGCTCAACTCTTTCTTAGAATAAGAGAATAAGAAGTGTACTCAACTTTGAAAGGAGTTACACTCAAAGTGATACACTCAACTAATGATAAGAGTTTATGATAATGCGTACCTTAGCTGGGGAGAGTAAGATATACAAGAAGCTAACTTGACCTAGACTGAGCGAGGTAGAACTCAACTAAGATAGAAGTGTAGAAAGGTATGGAAAAAATCATATTAATGAAGAACTCTTGCCTCAGCTAGAGAAATATGAAATTTACTCAACTTAGAAAGGAGTAAGGAGAATATACTCAACTCAGACATGAGTGAAGGGAATGTACTCAACTTAGATAGGAGTAAAGAAATGTTCTCATTGAATGAGAGAAAATGTTGTAAAACATGTTTTTCCCATTTTTGAAAAAGATTTTTCATTTAGAGAAAATTCTGACTTTTGGCTTGGACTCTGCTAGCCCCTAGATCACTAGTAATCAAGTTAGTTATTCATGTCAAAAGAACCATCTCTTGGTTTTGAATGGTGAGGTTTTCCTTCTTTAAAGATGATTTGGGAAAATATGTTCAAGCTGTGAACTGGGGATATGAAGGCTCAGGAGACTTAATCAGCTAAAGACTTATCTTCAAGTTTATGGATAAAAGCTTTTTGCCCTTCCAAATGATTTGGGAGATTCCTTTGAAAATTTCAAAGTTTTTGTTTTAAGCATGATTTAGTCTGACATTTGAGAAAATTAGAATCATTGATTTTCACAACAGATTGTGAATTTAACTAAGCATATTGGATGAAATCTTTAAATGAAAGAAATTTTGGGTGAACCAAAGTGATAGAAACTTTACCCATGATGTGGGCAAAGTTTTTAATTCATGAAAAAATGTGAAATGGAACCCTTTAAATGGAAACAAAAGGTTCTTATATTGGCATGAAAAAGCCCCTTGATTAGGAAAAATTGTATGATTAAGAGTATGAGTTATTCTTAGAATGAACAAGGCATAAAGGAGCCCCTTGTGAAGCAAGGACGAGTTATTTCATAAAATGAGAAAGCAATTTGGTGCAAATAGGTAAGTAAGGAGTCCCTTGTGAAGAATAAAGAAGCAATGTGGTGCAAACAGGTAAGGAGGAAGCCCCTTGTCTGAAATCGTTTGTTATATGACTCATTTATTTGTAAGACCCTTTAAAAGAGTTCTCAGTTGAAATATGACAATTCCCTTAAACAAGCAAGACCTCAAGGTGGTCTTAGTATTAGGGACGAAATATAGGTTGGGGTAAGGCTTACCAAATGAAAGGTATATAAGGCCCAAAAATCCAAGCTCATGGTACCAAGCCCCTTGTGTGTATCTCCTTAATGTGCATAGCTTTGACGTGCATAACCTTGATATCCATGTCCTTTCTTGTACATGACTGATTTTTAGCATGTCCTTAATGACCGAGCCTAAAGTAACTTCTTCGGCTACCTACTTACCTCTTTTTTAGAGAATCAGGTCTAACATAGTTTATTTCACACTTAAAGCTCTTTGAGCCATTCAAAGCTTGATTAACTAATGTAACACCCCAATTACTAAACTGACATGTTTTGTATATGAGAAACTATTTTGGGAATGAAATGTCAGGTTTAGCTAATTTAATGTCTATTTGTAATAGTGATAAAACTCGAATTAGCTAATTATGGAAAACTTGAGAAAATAAAAAACCGATATTGGACCATGGTTAATGAAAGATATTCTGAGTAGGAAGTGACAGAAAGAAACCGCACTGAAAAAGGAGTTACGGATTGAAAGTTAAGGCCAAAACAGTGAAACTGGAATTCCGCGACAACCAAACAGGGCCTTAACCAGAAAAATATGAGAAAATGGTCACTTGGGAGGCCAAGGGGAATTGAACCCTTGACCTACCAAGGTAAGTAATTTTGTTCCAAAAAGTTACCAACTAGGCTGTTGGTTACTTTGTGCATATATACAGCAACATATGTATATAACCTATAATCTTGCCCAAACCACCACCCAAATTGGCCAATGGCCTTGCATGCATTCCCCACATCATTGCCATACATCATCCCTATCACCTCAATCAGCCACCAGCCCACTAAGGATTGAGATACACTCACACATATATGTATGTATATGTATAGCCATATGTACAATGCACTATGGTATAAATATGCAACCTTGCACTAAATTCTCTCTTTAGAGAATCTGATAATACCCAAACTGTGAGAGAGAGAGTGTGTGTGTACGTGAGGTGGCTGTGAGAGTGAGAGTGTAGTGAGAGAGAGGGGAAGAAAGTTTTGCATGCAAGGGAGCTTGAGGAAGAACTTGGCCATTTGGAGTGCAAGTGGAGACTTGAGGACTACGGTGCATAACCTGAGAAGGTTTTTGAGAGACTGAACTGAGCCAAAGAGAGTGGACTGTTACTGACTGAAGGTAAACTTTCAGAACTACCTTCATTTCCTTGGTTTAAATTTGAACTGTTTTGACAAAAAATGTAGAGGATAGACTGCATGCATGTTTTGTTCTTGATCCTAGGAATTGTTCTGAACATGTTGCATGGTTTAGAGGTGTCGGATAGGCCATGAAACCATGAATCCCGAAACCGAAGGTGACCTCCATTAATGGACCTTGAAACACCAGGTCTGAATCGACCATAGCAGAATGGAACCTTGAGTGTCAAGACCTGAAATAGACCCTAATAGGATCTCAACCATCTACCTACGCGACCCCAGAACACCCTATAGCCCCATGAAATTGGAAATGAACCCACGGGTTTAAAATCCAATCCGTTAAAACTCGAGACCAAACTGAAAAATAAAAATAGGGGCATGAACCTTATGATCCGTGGGTCACATAGCAACAAATTTGGTATAAAATGGTTGAGAAATGAGGATGCTAGATCGTGTTACAGGTCACGGTTATCCTCTTGAAAACAGAACCTGTTAGAGTGATTCGATGCTTGAGATCGATGTTAAATGGTTGGTATAAAATACAGAAACCGAATGGAGTCGAAAACAGCAAGAAACCGTGTCCAAATCATCACGAAAATGGAAGTGAAAATCTGCAGAAATTAGGGCAACACCGAGTCAGTTAGTGGGGAAGACGGAGTTGACTCGACCGAGTTGACCGAGTCAAGTCGAGTTGGCCCAGTCGACTAGGACACGTGTCTGTCCAGGAGACGGCCACCACATTAATGAAACTGCGTCGTTTTGGATAACTAGTTTTTAAATTATTTTAGGGCTGACGTCATCGTGACGTCAGCAATGTAACAGAACCGGTCAGAACCGGACTGAACCGGACCGGTTCAGTTGCAAAGAGACTGAACCCTTTGGTTCAGTTTTGAATTTTTAAATATTTACAAACTGACCCCCACTGTTTAACAGAATCACACTAAGGCCCAGATTTTGAAAATCTTTTGCAATTATACCCCTGAAAAATTAAATAAAATAATAAAATAATTATTTTATTATTTTATTAAAAGGGAATAATTACCATATTACCCCTGGACCTTAAACAAGTCAAACGAAGTCCGAATTTAATAATTGAATAGTGTAATCTTACTATTTCAGGCATTCCGGACTCAATGGCTGAGTCCGATTTGTGAAACCAAGTCCCAAAAAATACAGACATGTAAAGGGTAAATGACCGTACTGCCCCTAATGACACATAGGGCCAGATTACACTGAAGAATAGTCCATTTTAACTATGTTGGACATTCCGGACTCAATGGTGAGGTCCGTAATAGCAAATAGAGTACCGAAAAAAAATATACGACATATGAAATTACCAAAATACCCCTGACACTGTACAAGGCCCAAATGAAGTCCGATTAAAACAGAATTAATACCAGTAGTAGACCTGACACCTGTGAGATTATATACATGATTAGATGATGAATCCGAGACAGAAATTATGCGACAAAAAAATTATCGAAATACCCCTGATATACCCGAACCCAGATTTAAAAGCCGAGAGAGTCTAAATTGACTTTCTTCGACCTTCCGAACTCAACGGTTAGGTCCATATTATGAAAATCAGAACCGATAAATGTGTGAAAGCATGAAGCTACCAGAAGAGTAATGAGATCTGTTCTAACATGATTAAACTGTGTTCTAGGTAAAAATATCACCTAAACTACCATGGACAATCAGGGCAAGAAATTCACCATCATGACTAAGGCCCAGAGGTTAGCCGATGAGAAACAGCAAAGGTTTATGCAAGACTTACTGTGGCAGCAAAAAGTTATTGAGCGCCATATTAGAATAGCTAAGTCCACTGAAATCGTCTCTGTCCGGCCCTTCGTATATAAGACACCTACTAAGGCAATGATTGCCGAGGCCAAGATGAAAAAACAAGAAGATACTGAAACCCTAAGCCAAATGCTTAAGAGGTAAGACCTATGAACTAGCCACTATAAGTTAGTTCCATGAGAACCATCATAGGGTAGACTTACTCAGTCTAAGGTCATGAGTTGATAAATCTCTATGAATTGTTTTAGGCTTAAGGAGAAAAAGAGGAAGGCTCCGTTCATAGCTTCAAACTCGAATATTGAAGGTGAGTAACTTCTGACACTGTTTAGTTACTGCTCCTTGATCTGCTAAATTGTTTCGAATACCATATGTTTTAAATGCAGTTGTTTTAAATGCATTCTTTTATCACCGATGACATGGTTTTTAGTTTCTTAAATGATTAACTGTACTTCTGATTGATATGCTAGCACCCTGAACCGTTTATCTGTTTTGATCTATTGAACTTGACTTGGATTTATTGAACTATTAATTCCAAACTGATTTAATTACCATGTGATTTAAGCAAAGATTGAATTCGAAACTCTTGCCTGGATATCTGTGTTACTCACTGGGCTTTTTAAAGCTCATTCCATTATTTTAATAATTTCAGAGGAACTCTCAGATGGACAGGTTTAGCAGGTTCAGGACTTAGGGGGAAAATGTTGGAGACCCCCAGATAAAATGATAACCCATTTTTGTGAATCTATACCATTTTTGTACTTTTTGTGTAACTGAACAGATTATGACCTTTTGTGGTGAAACTGTTTTGTAATCTTGATTAAGATAGGACTGACTATGATGTATCCTGAATGCTCTGCCAAGTATATATGTATGCATTCTCTTGTGAAAATTCCGCTGCTTAAATTATATATGTCGAATGCATTATGCTTGGGATTTAGATCGGAATGGCCTGTGGTTAGGATTACCGTCGGGGTTTTGCTTTCAAAAAAAAAAAAAACTGATAAAACCCGATGGGTGCCTAACTGGCCTTTGTCACGTGCCCCAAATCAGCACAGGGTGGGTCTGGGGGATGTGACAACTAATTTCTTGCTTCCTTGCTTGGAAAATGCTTTTTTTGATAAGGCAAAGATTTTCTTTTCAATGCTTTTTAACTCTTTCTTGATAGTTGTTTTGTCACTTCCATGCTTGGAAATGTTTTCCTTCATAAAGCAATGATGTTTCTTCTCTTTGCTTTTGATTATTTTCTGATGATTGTTTCTCATTTCCTTGCTTGGAAATGTTTTCTTTCACACGGGACAAAGATGTTTCTTCTCTTTGCTCTTTGATTCTTCTATGATGGCATTGTAAGAGTGCACACATAGTACGCTTTCCCCCCCCCCTCCAAGGTTTGGTAGAAGGTTTAAGAAAGAAAGGCTAATCAAGCAGGCTCAAAGGGTTGCAAGTGGATATCTTTGATATGGGTGATAGGGATAGATTTGGTTTGCCAAGTGATGGCCTCCTATCCTTAGAATTTCTTGCTTTTAGGAAACAGTCACATTTTTTAGACTCGTGATGTTGATGTCTGCTTAAGGTTATGATCATTATCTTCATTGGATGGTGATCGAATCAGACAATATGCTTTTGAGACAAATAGATGAATTGGTGAACAATGAGAAATCAAAATGATTGATGAAGTTTGATGATGCTCAAATTCAACGCACTCAATCTTATTGTGAATTTGATGACATTTATTTTTTTAAAGAATCGAGATGAATCATGCTAACATTTTTTTTTAAGTTTCCTAAGAGAATCTATATTGAAACATGAGGAAAGACAAATAGAAATTATCCATGAAGAATAAAAGAATGATCTTGGCTTGGAAAGCTCCTCATTCTTGATTGTGGGCTAACCTTGGTTAATCTTTGAAGGAGGAGGCCCAATGGTTTGTTTATCAATCAAATCTTAGACACCATGCCTCAACATGGTTCAATGATCAATGTAGTGGCCCGCAGATTGGTGGTAGGCACAATGCTTGCTCAAATCATTAGCGGTTTGGAGTGGGCTAATGATCCAAAGGTTAGAGATGCCGTTCTTCGCAAAGCTTTTGAAAAACTTCACTCAATGATGCAGAGAGTTCTGAGAATGACCTTGATAGGCGCCTTCGAGATGAATTTGGCGGTGGTGAGGCAGTTGAACTAACATACCAATAGAAAGACTGTTATGGAGTTAAAGCATTGACTGCAATCTCTAAATTATCGGGTTTGATGTTTTGTGTGGGCTTTCTCAATGTTGCATTATTGATTGCATCCTCAACTTGGATTCCATCCCTTATAAGAGCTTCGAAAATCTCAAAGTAGCGGGCAAACAATGATTCACAATAGATAGGAAGCAAGTTCTTTTTTACCATTTGCATTTGTTTAGCTTCACACGGCCTGTTGACTATCTGGGCTACTTTAGCCCTTCATCGAGTGATGAAAGTGGAAAGAGTCTCCTTGGTTTCTTGCTTGGTGGTCTCAAGGTCCCTGAATGTGATGTCCAACTCATTGTTGTAATTGTACTACTTGACAAAGGTATTGCAGAGTTGTTCCCAGTCTTTGGATATGGGCTCTTCCAAGTCTAAGACCCAACGGAGAGCTGACTCAGTTAGTGTTTGGTGGAACATTTGAGCCATCATTTCAGTTATAGTCCCTATTGGTTGCATGGCCTGAACATAGAGCTTGAGATAGATCTTTGGGCATGTTGTCCCATTAAATTTGTCCAAGTCTGCCATTTTGAACTTGTAGGTCAAATGAACCTCTGAATACAAGGAGGGTTTGTGGATATCAATCATGTCATCCCCACGGTTGAATTTGAATATAAGGGCTTCTATCTTTTTCAGCCTTTTGAGAAAGGCCTCTTCATTGGTGTTGGGCTTCTCTTGAGGTTTAACTTCATTTTGGGGCCCATTTTGTTTAGCTCGATTAAACTAATCACGTATGACTGCATCTTGGGCTTGTTGATTCTATGGGAGATGATCTTCGGGAGGTATACGTGCTTGGTTCTTGGGAGTATTGTTAAGCCCAACTAGAACTAGTAGAAGTGATGGTAATCCTTGTTGTAACAGTTCTTGGACTGTCTGGGAGAGCCTCTGTGTTTCATCTCTATAAAAGGCCATGTCTTTTCTAATTTTAGCCAAAATCTGGAGTAATTGATCCTGATCCACAATGACAAGGTGTAGTGATTGACTTGATTTTGATTCCATGATTTTCAGGCTCAACTGAGCGAATAAGAGCTGCAATGGGATAGGAAACCTCAATGAATTTTTTTTTAACACCAAATGAGCGTAGAGGAGTTTGAATCCAAGCTAATAATGCAAAAAGTTTTTTGATTTCAAAAATTTAAGTAGGATAAAATTAAATCTAAATGGATAATATAATCATTCCTTCGTAGGAAATGAATTTAAATTTTGATTTTTTGAAATTTTTTGATTTTTTGATTTTTTTTTTGAAAAATAAAAGTAGGGGCATAATGCCTAGGTAGCTGTTAAGTCCTAAGAGGATAGAACAATTTGCTTGAATGAGGAAAGCAATCCTAAAGGTTAGGAAGATGCAATTCCCATGGAATTGATTGGACCTTACCAGATGGGTCAAGATAAACCTTGATTGACGAGATGAGCATCCTAAAAAGAGGTGACTCTTGAAAAGGAATTGAAAACCTATCTTGATTGGTTGGCATGATAGGAAGAATTGAAAGGGGGGGCACAAATTGGAGCTCGACTAGATTTCTAAAATGACTAAAGAATCCAGATAGTGAAATCTTGAAAATCATACCTAGCCCCCTAAATTTTGGCATAATGGGGGACTTGAATGAAAGTCATTTCTAGGTTTTGAGGGAAAGATTCTCAAAGATTTGAATCCTAACAAGCATAACCCAAACCTTTACTAGAATCAAACCATAAAGTGCGATACTTGATTAGAAATCAAGTTCATTTTAATTGTGTGAGGAGAACAAACCCAAAAAGTTCCTTTTGAAAGTCATTTTATTAGCCTTGGCTAGCCTATTTCCAAGCTAGTTATGGGCACCTGTTTTCGAAAAACACGTGTGTTATTAACTTGTTTGGTCTTAAGGAAAACCCAAGAAAGTCTCATTTAAAGCCCCGTTGCAGCTTGCAAAATTGGTTTTTTAGAAGAAAAAAAATCAAATTTTTTTGAAAAAGTTTCAAAAAACATTAAAAATTTTGTAGAGCGTGAGGGCAGCTCTCTGTGTGCCGATCGGCACATAGAGGCTTTTGACCTCTGTGCCAATCGGCCAACAAAGAGGGGTGTTTTTTTGTATGTCTTTCCAAAACTTGGTTCGAAGTCTAAAATCATAAATCTATGGCCGATTATATGCAGGACGTTTTGATCGGGTAAAGGTTTCAAGGTTCCCCTTCTAACAAAACGTGCCATATACCTCCCACAGCCATTAGATTATAATGACTATGGTCAAACAGTACCACAACACCTTTTTGTATACCATCCCAAAGGCACTAGAATGTAGTGTCCCTGGTTAAGTGGTATTTGATCAAGGAATAGAGGGTTTTCACCGGCAACACCCATCAAGCTGAATGAGCATACAGGGCGAGGGCTACTAATTGTCTGAGTTTTAGAGGGTATGAAGTGCAAATGCAATGTATGAAAGTGATGTGTGTGCAAGGCACTCAGATTTTAGTCCTATTTTTATTCATCCATCCATACATTCAAGCATACATCTATTCATTCACTCATCCATCATAAAACATAAAAATAAATGAATGTAAAGCAAGTAAACAAAATAGCCTTGAAGTGAATACTACAATAAGTCTAGCCCTCTTTAGTAGCCAACAGAGTCACCATTGTAGGTGCCAGCATTGAAAAAAGGAAAGTATGCCATCCTTTTTATGGATTTAGAGGGATCCCAGCTATCACCTTCCCTTGAGGTGGGAAGGAAAACCTCTTATAGAAGATAAAGAGATGGAGGAGTCGCAAGCTTGTTTTTACGCAAGAAACAAGCAAACCCGTTATAGCAGAACATAATTAAAAGAAAACTGAAAATGAATGAAATAATCAAAATTTACCTCACCTTGTCTATTAATTACATTCTAAATATCCCTTGACATGGATCAAATAAAATAAGGTACTGAAATAAAGCGAAAACCAGAGAAAACATAGATCTGAAGCTAAGGTACGAAGTGGGAAGGTGTTAGGCACCCACCCTGCCCGATCCGAATGGATCGGCCTTGAATATTCACTTGCAAGGCTATTTTGTCATGAGAAAAACTAAAAAAAATAAATGTGAGTCCAGAAGAGATAAATAATAAAAGATCTAGGATGAAGAAATAAAATAAAACAGAAAAGACAAAAAGAAGATCTGACTCGGGCCCAAAGGCTTTCTACGTATCTGTTTAGAAAACGGAATCAGAGTCACGTAGTTCTCTGGTTTACCCTCTTTTATCAATAGTGATAAAAGAGATGAGTTCAACCAGATCTAAGAAAACTTGTTAAGGGTTTGAGAGCATACCTTGTTCAGTCGTGGTAGTTGAGCAGCATTTCGGCTAGGAAAGTCTGAATCGGAGACTTTAATCGGGCAGATCTCTGGCTTGTTTTTTGGGTTAGAACGTATTGCTTTGGCTTGCTTCGCGAAGGGAGGTTGTCACTTCGGCAGAGCTTCGGCCTCGGGAGAGGGAGAGTTCTTATAGAGAGAACTCTAGAATTAAGCTAAAAGCATAAGGCTATGGAAATCGTCTTCCATTTGTGTCCCCTAAAATTGATGGCTTGGGGGCTTTATTTATAGGCAAATATAGAGATTTGATCTAATGGCCTAAGATGAAACCCTAAAATAAAGGGCTACGATCATGTCTTGAGTGATAATTATCTAATTAAATAAATAAATAATTAAATAAGAATGATTATCCTAACTAAATGAATTAATAAATAATTATGACAATGCATGAACCAATCGAATTGGAGTCTATATGCAAGAGCTCATGAGATAAAAGAGAAATGAAATTTAATTAAAAAATAAACTTTTAAATAAAAATGTCTAGGTTTAATGTATCTCTATTTAAGGAAATATAAAGCAACCAGAATTATGAAAAATCTAAAAGTAAAAAGTCCTAATTAAGCCTAAATAGACTATTATCATTCAAGATTACCAAATTGCCTCCAATTTGGTGAAAAATTCTCTAGATTACCACAAGACATGTGAAAAGACTAAATTACTCCCAATTCATCACCAAAGGGCTAAAATTAGCAAAAATACCCTCATATGGGTAAAATGATATAGAAATTATGAAAATGCCCCTTAAGTGACTAGGAAGTCCTACTAAGGGTAGGATTGTGCCAAAATTATCGAAATGACCTTCGTGGGCAAAATGTCACGACCCGCGACCCGGCCTATGTGGATTACGGTGACGCGATTGCCACCCTTCGGCCCGAGGGCTAGTGGGTGGACCAAAAGCGACGGCACCAGACAGCGATGTGGCCTTGAATATATTTTACAGAGGCATATAAATGTTTTTCTTTCTTTCTTTTCGCACATCCACTTGAAACTGCCGTTCTTCAGAACAGTACAATTAACAGATATACAGAGCTTACTAAACTTTTAATAGTTAAACATATTACATGGTCAATGTCCTTAAGGACTTAATTATATAATTTGTCCAAACTAGAGTGCTACAAAAGGTTGACCAACTATTGGCCTTAACATTCCCAAAATGATAATTCAAGTGTGGAGTTTTTGACGCCCTTCCTTAGTACGGGTAGGGCTCCCAATCATCTTCATTACATAAAAGAGTCATAGGAAACAAATCCATGTGAGCTTTATGATAAGCTCGTGAGTAATTCCAGTACATTGTTATGGGTTTTCAACTAGTAATGGGTTGAGTACAACATATTTATAAAATAGTCACTACCAATTACTCATACATTTCAGATACAGAATACAGAATCTTAAGATAGCATAGCATGAAGCATTCAAAGCATTCAGGCTAGGCACTTATTTCACATATACAGGGTATAGGAATCTTCAAAAACATGTAACACAAAGCATTTAAAGCATTCGAGTAAAGCATTTAATATGCAACAAGAGAACTTGTAAACATGTATAGGATGGCCATTTGGTGGCCGAGAGAATTTAAATCATTAACTTGTTAATAGGATGATAAAATGATTTTCTTGTAAACTGTCACATATGACCCTTTATCATTTTAAAAGTGAGGCCATTTTAGAAACCCTTTTTCATGTAAAATGGGGTTCGAAAACCTTTTACCATTAATTATGAAAACATGAATCCTTTAATCATGAGATCAAAACATATAAATCACGTTTAGAAAGATGAGAGATAAACCTTCTACCATTTCTGAACGTAACATCTTTTCACTTTTAATTTTAGTGGAATATGTTTCAAACCAGACTTCCAATTTAACTTCTCATGGAGATATCTCATGCCTGGGGAATAAACTTACTACCGGGCATTTTTTATTTCTCGTATGTGAGTCCCATAGGGTCTCACGAGCTCATGGTGCTTATGCACAATTATCTTGCATTACCAATTTGCAAACAAGAGGCGTTTAAAAACATTTCTTTACAAATAGATGCTATTCAAGAGCATTTAAACATAACCTCCTAGTAGATGCTTTTCAAGAGCACTTAACAGAACTTTCATGAGTATTTTAACAGAGTCTTCAAAATACTTAGAATATAAAATTCAAAAACATTTAAGACATAACCTTTAGAGTACTTAATCACATCATTCAGGAATATTTAAAACATGATTAGAATGAAAAACATTTACTTTTAGAGAGGCATTTAATAAAATTTTGAATTTAAATGGACATTGTAATATCCCGACCCGAGATACCGGGTCATAGGGCACGTATTACGAGACAATGAAAAAGTTGTGTAAAGGTTTTTACACTAAAGAGAAAAATTGATTAATTAAATAATTAATCAATTTAATTTATTAGAATATATTTAATTGTTAAAATTAAATTCATATAAACACATATACACACATTATGGTGTATTGTGTGTGTATATTATCAAGTGTGTATAAATATGTATATATATAAATACATGTACACAAGGAAGGATATATATACATATAAATAATATATATATATACATATGTGAACAGTGTGTGAATAGTGCAAGTGGGTGTATGTATGTCGGCTGTGTGTGTGAGTGTGTGTAGATGAGTTTGTGTGTGTATATATAATATACATATAACACAAAAATATCAAGGGCCATTTAATGTAGGTTGCCAAAAAATGAAAAAGCAGAATTGATGGAGTGTGAGATGGGTTGATAAGGTCAGGAATAGAGGCTGCAAACGTGTAGAGAGAGAGAGAGAGAGAAAATGAAGAGAGAGAAGGGTCGGTTTCTTTTCTTTAAAAGAAACCAATGCATGTCTTGCATGCTTGACCCCTTAAGAAGTAGAGAAAGAGAATGGAGGAAGAACCAGAGGTAGAAGAAGGTTAAAACCGTAGCAAAAGGTAAGAGATGTGCAAAAATTACATGTTTCTCTCTCTAGAATTATGATGTATTAGGAACTGTTTTTAAATTATATACACACATATGATGATAGATATATGTTTATAAGCATGTCAAGCATGATTTTAGGCTTCAAAAACACTGAAAAATGACCAACCCAAGAACGACTGCCATGGATGACCTTCAAAAGAACAGGTCTGAAATGGGTGAAATTAAATGGGTTCTAGCCTACCAAGACCTCAAGATGAGGTCAAGAGGGTTTCAGCAATACCACTACGCGATCAAAAATCAAAAGAAAAGCCTACCAAAAATCCAATTGCAGGTACGGGTTCAAAACCCCAACCTTACGAACTTTCATTTAAATCCATTTTCTTGAATGGGAAATGAAGCCCCATGAAGAGGGGATCAAAACAAGCTGAATCTCATTGAAAACCACCAAGAAATGAGCATGAACGACCCATGTACAGTTCGGATTATCAAACCTTTAAACCGAGCATATGAACTAGTTTGAACTCCAAAATGAATGCCAATCGAATTGTATATACCTTAGGAACATTTTGGGACAAAAACAGTAAGGATCCATGGATCCAAACTGCACGAAATAGAAAGAAAAGGAATTCTGAAATTAGGGTTTTCAGTCGGTCGACGTGAGGAAGACGAAGATGAGTTAACTCGGTTTTTAAAATAAGGCTGGGTCGACTCCGACAGGTGGCAGCCTCTGGGCTTGCCACCGATTAAATGGAACGACGGCGTTTTGCATTTGGGTTAGTTTAAATGGACGCTAGGGCTGACGTCATCATGACGTCAGCCACACGTAAATAAACCGGATAGACCGGTTGGTTTACAACCAGACCGGACCGGTTCACTTGATTTGAGACCAAACCCTTTGGTTTCTAAATTATTTAAAAAATAAATAAACCAACACTCTTTGTATTTACGGATTGACCCCAGAATTTCTGGACAATCCTACTGAGGCCCAACTGAGGGAAAATTTATGCATTTAAACCCCTAAAAAAAATAATTAAATAAATTAAATAATTAATTTAATTATTTAATAAATAAAGTAAAATTTCTATTATACCCTTGGGTAATAAATAGAGCAAATGAAGTCCAAATTAAGCATATTAATAGTGTATTTTTACTATTTTGGACATTCTGAGACTAATGGTAGGGTCCGTTTTATGAGACGGGGCCCGAAAAATAAAAACACGTAAGGGGTAAATGACCAAAATGCCCCTTGACCAAAATTTAACAAGTTATTAGTGTATTCTTACTATCTCGGACCTTCTGAGTCCAATGGTGAGGTCCACGACACAAGATGAGGTCCCGAACATAAAGACACGTAAGGGGATAAAAATGACCAAATTACCCCTGGTACCTCAAAAGCCAAATTAAAAGCAGGGAAGGTCTAAGTTGACTTTCTTTGACATCCCGGACTCAATAATGGAGTCCAAATTACGAAACGACGTATAGAAAAATATGACACGAAAAACGATAAATGACCATTTTGCCCTTTTACATATAAAAGTCCAAATTAAATTCTTGGAAAGCCTAAACTGACTTTCTTGGACACTCCGGACTTAATGGTAGAGTCTATTCAACCAAAAGAAATGTCTAAAATAAAAAGACATAAAATTTGATGAATAGCATCTGTCAGATGACTATAGACTAAAATATTGCCAAGGCATTAAACTAAGGCACATACGAGAAATGAAATACGAAAAGACACGACACGTAAACATGTCAAATAAATAACTTTAATTCAAAGTTAATGGAACTCTCAGAAGAATATAAATTGAAGTAAATTCAATTTCTAACACATTAAATTGTGTCATAGGTTAAGAATACGAGTTACGTTAAGTACATATGAATTTATGAAATCATTGTAGGATCTAATACGATTTAAGCATAAGTTAAGGAATATCGAGATGATATTACAATGAATGTGAAGTTGATGAGATATTTACGAATTGTTCGTAGGAACTACAAGGAAAGTGGGAAAGCGCATTATTAGCACTAACCCTAAAGAACCAAGGTGAGTAACCCTGTGTTTGAATTGGAGATTTAACTCCATGGATTTAAAAAGGTTTTAAGTTCAAAGATATGAAGTATTTGAAGTTTCAAATTCAGTATTTACATGATGCAGTTTTAAATTGTTCTATTTTATAACCCCATTGTGACATGCTTAGTTATTGGTTTCTGCAACAGTTTTCCTTCAAATACTTTTCAGCATGTCTAGTTAAAATGCAATTATTGTTAAATATTCTGAATTTGCTTATTTCAAGTATACGAATGTTTTTTACGAATTTATGAAAAGTATCTATGAGAAAAGTCACATGATAAATATTTGGTAAGATAATGGTGCATAAGCACACAGGCAGTATTTTGGGTTTCTTCGGATCTCATTGACCTGTCAAAAACCACATAGTCAGTATTTTGGGTTCTTATAGTAACTCATTGACCTGTCATGTGAAATGCCCGGTAGCAGGATCTAATCCCCCAGGAAAATGAGATATCTCTATTTATAAGTAAGATGGGAGTTCGGTTCGAAACGGATTCCACTAATAGAAGTGATAAGATGACAAATGATTTGAAAATGGAAGCAGGTTTTTACTCTCATTTTCAATATGCATATGTTTGAGTTTTATATACTCTATTTAAGAAATACATGATATGTTATATGTTTTAAAGTTCATATGTATAAGTTTAGCTTGAATACTTTAAATGTTTCAAAGCTACATGTTTTAAGGAATGTATATATTCTGTATTCAAAGTATACAAACAATTGGCGGTGACTATTTTACAAACTATTATGTACTAAACCACTGCTAATTGAAAATCCCATGACGAATACTGGAATTGCTCACAAGCTTAGATTAGCTTACCCGGACTTTGTTCGGACCCCCCTTTCAGGTGATGCAGCAGACAGGGTCTTAAGGACGACAACGATGAGTCTAGCTGTTGTTTTTGGAAGGATATGTTAAGTAGTTTCTTTTGAAGAACCTATGAACACTAATAGTACGTTTTGTATAAATAGACAATGTAAGAATATGTAATAAGCCCTCAGGGCAATCGAATATGTATTGTATGAATGTATGAAGTCTTAAAGTTTTTGTTATACTCTGAATGTGTAACCATGTATGCTATGTATGGAGCGGCAGTACCGGACGGATGTGCATAATTTAAAAATGAGAAAAGAAAAGAAAAAGTTTTTCACGCTTCCGCAAAACGTATGTTGCACATCTATTCGATACCGTTGCCTATGGGAGCCTTCGCCCAAGGGTCCCCGGACCTGAGGGTGGCGGTCGCGATGCGAGATCCGCACAGGGTGGGTTTCGGGTCGTGACAGACATGCTGCGGTATGAACTTACAAACATTCAGTAATTTAAACAAGCTAACTTGCATGTCAAAATAGTATTTAAAAATGGAAGCATTAATACATTTGAATCACGAGTCATATGAATACAGGAATTTTGAACTTAAAACACTCCAGGATCATGGAATTAAAACCTCCACTTCAAAGTACAGGATTACTCACCTTGGTTCTCGGGGTTGGCACTACTGGTTTGCCTTTCCCTTTCCCTTGTGGTTCCTAAGAACAATTTATGAAGAATCTAATTAATTCCACATTTAACTTAAATCACCACCTATAATACCCTAACCCGGGTTAGCACGTACACCGAGATAGATCGAGTCGGGTAATGTACTATCAGTTGTAACCCAAGCTGTTTAAGCTCTATATTATTATATCATATGTAATACCCTGACCCGGGTTAGCACGTATATCGAGGTAAGCTGGGTCGGGTAGCGAACTATCAGTTCTAACCTGAGATATTTAAACTCTATATTTTGATGAATACTGATTTCACTGCACGATCTTAAAATGTGAACCCTATCAGTTATGTGACCAATGCCGGGCCATGTCTAGTGACCCGAAACCCAGCCTCATAATGCGTGCACACATGCAGTTCCATGCATGCATGCATGCATACGTATACACATGCAATTACGAGGTTAAAAGAAAATTAGTGTAAAGATGCCTACACTTAATAAAACAATTAATTAATTTAAAATGATTAATTAATTTAATTAATAATTAGTTATAATTAAATATCAAGACACACACACCTACACACACTAAAAGGTGTATTGTGTGTGAATACAAGTGACCAAGTATGTATACATGTGTGAATAACATGCATGTGTGTATATTAAAATATATATATGTATAAATATATATATATAAGTAAATGTTTAAAGTATGTGTGTGTAGAAGAGGGAAAGTGTGCGTGTGTGTGTCGGTGGATAGGTGTGTATTAGAGTGTGAGTTATATTATACGTATATATATATATATATATGTATATATATATACATGCAAAACAAAACAAACCCACACAGCCAATGATGGCCTGCCTCAAACAGTAACCTGAAGAGCACTCATTTGAGTTGCTGCAACAAGCAAGAGGAAAGCTAGTTGGTGGGGAAATCAGAATTTGCAATGATCAAGTATATACACCTATATACATATATACATGATTATATACACCTGTCCACACCACCATTTAATCACACGAAAAGAGAGAGAGAGAGAGAGAGAGAGAGAGAGAGAGAGAGTTCTGGGATATTCAGAGGAGGAAAGCAAGGGAAAAGAGGAGAGAAACCGAAGGAGAAAGGTGAGAATACATGAAACTATCATTTTTCTCTCTCTAGAATTTCTCTACGTATGAACTGTTTTAAGCTTTGATTTTGAGTATGTGATGGTTATAATATGTTTAGACATGATTAAGCATGAAATCAGGCCATGAAAACATTAGAAACCCTCAACCGTACACAAGGCAGCCATGAGAGACCTTGCTTACAGCAAGTCTAAATCCGTCACCACCAAATCCCATTTGGCTTATCGAGACCTGAACTAGACCCTACTGGCATTCTAAAAACGCATGAACGCGATCACAAAGCCCTAGAAATGACCTCCAAAGGTCGAGTTGCAAGTACGGGTTTCAAAACCCAACCTCATGAAATCACTGTTAAACCTACTTTTATGAATGGAAACCGAAACCTCATGAAGAAAGGATCACAACAGAACAAACCCCATGTAATTTGGCTCAGAAATGAGCATATACGAATGGGTTACAGGTCTGGGTTATCAACCCTCTACCCGAGCTCGTTAGACTAGTTTAATCCCTCGAACGAATGCCAAATCTTTCCTAGAGTCCCCAGAAACAACTTAGAATAAGAAGCAGAGAGAATGGATCTCTCAAAATACACGAAATTAAAGAGAAAGAAAATCAGAAATTAAGGCAACAGGGAGGATTCGATGGGGAAGACGATGATGGGTTAACTCGGTTTTAAAAACCCTGACCGAGTCGACTCGGACACGTGGTGGTTTCTAGAGTTGCCACCGAATTAAAACAACGGCATCGTTTTGGGGCTAATACGTATATATATATATATATATATATATATGTAAAACTGTTAAGTTTTAAAAGAAGGAAAAAGGGGGTCCTTGGGGTTCGAACCCCTAACGCACGCGCCCACACGCCCCTCTCCTTCCACTCGGCCACGCGCTTGTGTGTGTCGTATATGGGGCAATATATGTATATATAATAAATCAGAAAATAAAAAGGTGCATTTACACCTGTTGGGATTCGAACGCAATGTCTATTGGGAGGGAGGTGACACGCTGGCCAGCGTGCCAGCGTGCCACCCATTTCATCCGGTCATGTTATGCAAACCAAATATATATATATATATATATATATATATACACATAATACTTGACACAATTAATTTAATTAAGTTAATTAATTAAATTAAATAGTCAAAAAATGCCCGGTGTCCAAATGAGATGAGTTACATATGTATTCTTACTATCTCAGACCTCCTGAGTCCATTGGTGAGGTTCACGACATGAGATGAGGTCTCGAAAAATTTAAGACCCTTAAAAATGTCAAAATGACCAAAATACCCCTGCCCCATAAATAAGTCAAACGAGGTCCAAATTAAATAAACAAATAGTGGATTTTGACTAATTTAAACATTCTAAATCTAATGGTGGGGTCCGTTTCACAAGATGGGACTCCAAAAAATTTAGACACGTTAAGGTTTAAATTACCAAATTGCCCCTAACATGTCCAAAGCCGAATTAAATTCTAAGAATGCCTAAACCGACTTTCTTCGGTGTTCCGGACTCAATGGTAAAGTCTAAATTAGTGTTAGAGATACTTAAGATAGCAAGGCATAAAATTTGATGAATAACATTAATTCTGAGACGTATCCACTTATATATAGGGAACTCGAAAGGAAAGGGCAAACTCATGGATTTCTGATATAGGACTGCATTTAGAGGTAAGTAAATTCACTTTCTCTTCCATATGGTGTTTCCAAGCCAAGTTTATTCTCCTTTACTGCCAAGCTTGTACTCTTGAACGTTTCTAATATTATTTGTTTTCCACAATGTGATATTGTTCTATCTTATGGACATTGATTGACTGCTATATCATTGTTATCATGTTGATCCATGCCTTGAAAGGCCTACTATCATGCTTTCATTGTATATATGATATTCCATTTTTATACTCTTATGGAATCAATTATGATCATAAAATGTTTATGTATACCGGATTTGTGCTCAGTCACAATATCCATCTGATGCTTTCTGATTGACTGGAGACCTACGGGTCAAGTCCGTGAACAGACATATGGAAATTCACTGGAATTCACTAGGGGGTATGCCGGGCCCCAAAAGACCGAGGGTGTGCCGAGCCCTGACACAGAATAAAAGTATCTCTTATTTGATTAATATGACTGTGATTGTTGAATGACACTATTTCTTATGACTTATCTTACATTGAGAGGACATCCTTCATTGATTTGATTGTGATCGGTTTATTATGGCAGTACAATCATGTTGATACATTGTTATTGATAGTTTCATGTTGATGTTGTATCCATTTACTCATAATTGTATATTGTGACCTATTATTCATTAGCCCTCAAGGCAATTGTTCTCATTGGCTATCACAGCATCTCTTTTCTTATGATTGGCTATCATAATCTTATTCATGGATTCATATTTCACCGATACCAGTGTCGGAGATCTGTTTTTACTTACTGAGCTCTCGTAGCTCATTCCACTCTATTTACCCCCATTTCAGGTAATGACGCTGCAAGACCCTAGTAGGAGTCTGAGAGCGTAGGAGGACATTTTGAGGAACTGTACCAGTCTATGTTTAGTTCTTCCATGTATTCACCACTCACAGGTGTTGGTTATGTCTGGTTCTTATTTTTGTTATTGTAGAACCATATCATGTATTGAAAAGACTTCCGCTGATTATGGTTATTGATAAGACTTCCGCTGTTATAGTTTTAAGATTTTAGTACTTTGCATATTAGTACTATGATACAAGAATGAAAAAAGTAAGGACGACTTTCGGTATTGCCCCGCGACACGAGATCCGCATAGGGTGGGTTTTGGGTCGTGACATCATATGTACTGTACAGTTTTGGAATATGAATAGTGTCAATTATACAGTCAGTGTCGGGCAATACCCGAGCTACCCAGGACCATGTCTCGTAATGCATGCACGCATGAGTACATACACATACATAGCTCATTGAATATTAGGGTATGTATACGTACTCAGAAATTATTATATGAATGTATATATGAATGTATATATATGTATAAGATAGGTATAAATTATGTATTTATACATGTATATAATTATAATATAGTATATCATATATATATATATATGTGTGTGTGTGTGTGTGTATTAAAATGTAAAAAAAAAAGAAAAGGAAGCTGCCGAGCAGCAGCATGTTGGTGTAGTGTGTGTGTGTGTGTGTCGGTTAGTGTAGTGTGTGTGTGTGTGTGTGTTATGTGTGTGAATATAATATACATATATCACACAAATATCACCCAAGCATTTAAAGGAAAGATGAGGAATAAAAAGGGAAATTTAATGCAAGATGGTAAAGTCAAAGAAGAGGGCTTAGATGGGGGAGAACCGAGAGAAGAGAGAGAGCAATTTGAGGCGGTTTGTGTTTATATATATATATATATATGTATTCATGGGTTGAGAGAAAAATAGCCAAAGGAAAGAAGGGACGTAAGGAGCTGAGGTCTGGGTTAGAATTAGAGCAAATAGAAGAGTAAAATTGGAAAAAGAAAGAGGAACAACTGCAAGCAGAAAAATTCAGAAAATCAGGTGAGTGGCCGAAGCTCTGGTTTTAATTTTCTAGCATGATTTGTTTAGTTTAAAGTAGAGGGTCTGAACAAGCATGAAAAATGGTGAAATTAGAAAGAAACAACAGCTCATTTGGTTTAAAAATGAAAGAGAAAAATCCAGTTGCAAGTTTAATGATAATTTCGATTTTATGAGATTTGATGCATAAAGCTTTGTTAGTATGATGAGGAATTGTTCCTCTTAGATGTAGAAAAATGTTAGAACAAAATTTGAGTCAAAACCATAAGGAAATCATAGAGAAATAGAGCTCATCGGAAAATCTCAACTTCTGGCCGGAGCTACTGTTTCTTCATTTTCGTGATGGTGCGTAGGTTATATCAGAAAGATGGGCATGGGGTTGTGATCCTTAAGAAAAAAGGGAACAGAACCCCATTGAAAAAGGGGGGGAAAATGATCAAAAAATGGTGACCATCGCCGGAGAAGACGACGGCACCCCACCGAAACCCCGAAACCCACCGGCGTATTACTGGAGAAGAAGAAGACTGTTGGGCTTGGGTTCGGGCCATGGGTTGGATCCAGGTCGGGACCCAGCCGAAACAGAAATGGATATGCCAAAATGACGTAGTATTACTTAAGTTTAAAAGGTTTTAAAATTGAAATAGGGTTGTTTGGTAACAGGAGTAATCAATTGGAGAATTTGGGGAAATGAGGATAGGGATATCTTATTCCTATTCTGTGCTTATTCGTTGTTTGGATAACCTTAGTTAAGATAGGATTTTCTAAAACTGAATTTGGACCCAGAAGTTATGGAAATTTTACTTGGGCCCTAAACTTTTAGTTATTATGAATGGGCCCATAGAATAAAATAATTAATTATTAATTTAATTAATTAAAAATAAATGAAATTACCAAAATGCCCCTAAGTCAAAAAGTAGTCAAACGAACTCCAATTAAAATAAAAGAATAGTGAATTTCCATTATTTCGAGCATTCTGGACTCAACGGTCAAGTCTAATTTGTGAAAAGAGATCTCGAGAAGCGAGAACCCATGAAAGTGCAAATGACCATTTTACCATTTATAGTAACGATGTCCAAATTAAACACATGAATAGTGTATTTTAACTATCTCGGACATTCTAAGACCAATGGTGAGGTCTGTGTCGTAAGACAAAGTCCCAAAAAATAAAGACCCATAAAAGTGCAAAATAACCATTTTGCCCTTTTTAGCCCAAAAGTCCAAATTGAATTCCGCAAAAGCCTAAACCGATTTTCTTCGACGATCTAGATTCAATGGTAGAATCTATTTTAACAAAAAAGAAACTCATAGCATAGAGGCATAAAATTTGATGAATAGCATAAATTATGAAAAGGTAAACTAAGATGTATTATCTATTGATGAATAGGGAATTCAAAGAGAAAGGAACGGTGACTTAATTTTATTGTGAAAGAATGGAAATGGTTTACAAGGTAAGTAAATGTCTGATCTCTGCATGAGTTACATTTGCAGCCATGTCAACAGTTTTTCTTATATCATCTATTGTACTCCATACATGCCAGAACAATTATTAAGTCCACATTGATATTGCTCTATCTTGTGGAAAGTGTTTATTGACTATTATATAACTTAATCATGATTTCTGTACGCTCTGCACATAGGCCTCAAGGGGCAAGACTTATGATCTCAGCAGCTCAGCTTACATTGGCCTATTAAGGCAACAGTTTCATTTGCTGCTGAGATAGTGTTATTGCATTTACTGTTTATGGATTTAGCATGATCTCGATATTATATTGTAATCGGATTTGTGCTTAGTCACATACTCCATCTAATGCTTACTAGACCTACGGGTCGAGAAAACAGAATCAAAAGTGACAACTAAAATGGCAACTAAAGTGCGATCTGCGAAGTGAGTACTGAACCGACGGGTTAGTGCTTGGCTGAGAGATCGAGGAAAAAGGGAATAAAATGAATTAAGAGGTATGCCAGGCCCCAAGTTAAAGTGCATCCCGATTTGTTTTTATCAATATCTATTATTGATTTTCATAGCTTGATCATATTATTTCAGTATGAATGATCATGAGATTTCACAGCTTTTTATTGTGAGTATACAATTTATGCTTAAGACAGCTCATGACTGTAGTAGTATAATATTATCAACAGAACATATTTCATTTCCTTATCATTTGATATTGAGCTATATATTCATTGACTAGCTAGCACATTTGCATTTATCCTAGTTCTTTTATGGATAATGCTTTCTATATTCTTGTACACATAGGCAGAGCAAATGAGAATTACTTTCTGAGCTTAAGTTAGCTCACCCCAAACTTACCAACCCTTTTAGGAAAGGAAGCTGTAGCAATAGCAATAGCAGTCGGCTAGATAACAGTGGACATTTCTTTTGAAGTTACAGTACAATATTTAGTACAGACAGTCTTGTAGCTCTCCCATGTTATTCGCGTCTTGGGGATGAACAGTTGTATTAAGAAATTTTGTATTCCGCATTTTGTAAACATTATATAAATCACATGCACCTTTTATTTATTTTCTTTCGTATTTTAGTTGTTGCATGTTAGTAGCACTGATTATGTTGTAAGTTGAGACCCTTGGTTTGACAAGCAGCGTCAGATCGGGTGCACGACACGAGATCCAGATAGGGTGGGTCTCGGGTTGTGACACCACCTATTTGGTGTTCTTAATTTATTCTTAGACTGGGTGAATCCTAATTTCCTAGGATAGGCCTTACTTCCTTTAAATCGAACTATTCGTAGTCAAGTCAGACTCTTAAGAGTAATTTAATAAATTTGCATTTTCATGTGTCTTATTTTTTAGTACTTAATTTGATAATATGGACCTCACCGTTGGGTCCGAAACGTAGAAGAAAGTCAATTTAAACCCTCTCGGACTTCTATTTAGATTTGGGCATCATTAAGGGTAAAATAGTAATTTTCATATTTTACGTATCTAAATTTTTCAGGATCCCGTCTCGTAACAGGACATTTTATTTTATTTTATTTGGATAACGAGACATTTTACTATAATTAAATTTATTTAATTATTTAATTTAATATTATATATATTCTGTTAATATAATAACACAAGTACCAAGGTGGCACAGTGACACACACGTGGGATTTAGGATTCTCACACGTACGAGGTTAGGTGTTCGAGCCTTGGGGAGCTGCGGCTCCCCTTTATTTTCTAATTTTTAGGTTGCCAAACAATGAATAAGAGGGCAAAATAGGGATAGGACACCCCAACCTTGCATGGATTATTAAATCAGGGTTTCTATCCACGTAGCCCAACAACCCATATTTGTTTTAAATTAAAACCAGAAGCCCCTAAATGACGCCGTCCCACTTACCCTTATATGCGGTTGGGCGGGTTTCGACCCGAACCCAAAACTCGACCCGAACTATTCATCGTCTCCCTAACTACCGTATCACTATTGCCCTAATTTTAGAGATTTTAAATCTCTATTTCGTCACATTTTAATAGGTCATTTCTTCTGCGGTTTGTTCCTATGGATTCTTGGGACATAGGGTAAGGTTTTTGCATTGGTCTTGGGATTCAAATCGAGCTCAATAGCTCAGTTGAAGTTTCATGGCCGTTCTGGATATTAGCTTCATTCATGGTTGTTTCTCTATGAAAATTCATGGTTCGTGGCCTATTATGATTCTCACTCAAGTGGCTTCAAAACCACGTTCCAAAAATCAAGCTTGGTGCTCAATTTCAAAGAATCAAATCTTTGAACTGTGACTACAACTGGGTTTTTCTCCCTCATTTTTGGTTTGTTTGGTGTGATTCCAGTTGTTTTGGAATCCTTTAAATGTCTAGTTTTATTCCAAAATGACATAAGCAAGTTTTGTTTTGGTTGGTTCAGACCCACCTTCAAGGTGGTCATCAATGGTGGATTTCGTGTGGGGGTGATTGTTTTGGCTCTCTTGGGTCTCCTTTTCACTTCCAGAAGCCTATGACATCACAATTAAAACCATGCATGAATTTTAACTCCATTAAACAGTAGGTTTTAAAAATGTTTTTCTAGAGAGAGAAACTTAGGTTTTTAGGGTTTTCTGATGTTATACCTTCTACAATGACCTTTTTCTCCCTCTCTTGGTTGATTCTATATCCTCTAGGCTCCTTGTGCCTTGACTAGTGCTTGCATGCAAGCCTTTCCCTCTTCTCTTTCTTTTTTTTTCTTCTTCTTCTTCTTCTTCTTCTTCTTTCTCTCTTTATAATTCTCTCTCTCTCTCTCTATCTCTAGCCGCACACACACACACATGCACATTAAGTCAATTCAGACTTCTTCCCTCATACACATAGCACATATAATATATATATATATATATATATATATATATTGTTGCTTAGGTGTTGCATGAAATTTGATTGGGTGTGAGGGTAGTGTAATAGGGTTTTATATGGGATATATATATATATATATATCTAGTGGGATATATAGCACAAAAGTGTTGTAACCAAGTTGGCTATATTTTTGGGCATAAGTTCTTTCCTACTTTTTGGTCTTGGGTTCAAGACCTTAAGCCAAACTTTGGCCTATTTTTCTTTCTTTTTCCTTTTAATGCTTTGTTTCGCATTTTTGTATTTTATCCCATTTTATTTTTGCATTATTTTTATTTCTTTCTCATGTACTTTTATTTTTTATTTATTTCCTTCATATGTCGACTTCATAAATCGAAATCTTATTATCTTATAGCTTTTATTTTTTCTTGATCTAGTTTTTCTTAACTATTATATTTGTCACATCCCGAATCCCACCCTACAAGGATGTCGAGGACGTGATGCCAGTTAGCCGCCTTGCCGGTTTGCCGACCGACAATGCGACCAATCAAAGGCAAACTTCTGAACTTACCGATGAATTGCATTCCAAATATAGGGTCAGAGCAGCAGAATTTAAAAACTTTTTCATCTCGGGAATGCAACTCATTTATAAATACCATAGAGGTATGTACCACAAAGCAAGTCTAAAACCAAACAGCTAATAACTCTAGCCACAGAGCACGTCTATAATCAGACATATAACACAGAGCACATCTAATATCTCTAGAGTACCATTACCATGAGCCATGTCCCAATATCTCTATTGCATATCAATCACATCAATCAAATCATGTCACTCACCTGAATAAAATCCACAAGAGTCCAAGTCTCCACAAATCAGTGCCATCAGAGCCTTTACTTGGAATGCCACTCGATCTATCCACGTCCTATCATAGTGCCTTCTAATCCAATGGAGATAAATCCTGAAAAATGTTAGGATAATGGGATGAGCTTAAATAAGCCCAATGAGTAACACAGGTTCCTTGTCATGGGTTTCCAAACTAGTTCTTGCTTACAAAGCACATGGAGGGTTTAGTTATTTCTAAAATACCAGTTTTATAAATTCACTTAATGCAGTTGAGTAGAATAAAATAGGACTGAACTAAATGGAACAACAGATAGAACAATACAGGCTGCCAGTATATCAATCAGGAGTATAGGCAATTAAATCAAAGAATAGAACAGAACAAAATCATGCCATGTGTAATGCAGTACAAAAGGGTACATATTTAAGTATACGCATTTAAACAGTATAGCATATAAAATGGCACAGTGTATCAAAATACAGTATCTAGACAGTGTAACTTATACACCAAGTCAGAAGTTCCAAGTTACTCACAAACTGTTACGCTTATCTCCTTGTACAAATAATCTGATAACCTCCAGATACGTTAGGCACCTCCTTGCATATCCTGAACAATCATCATTAATCACAAACAGATCAGAATTCATCCATTCATGTCTTATTCATCATCTTAGGCGTCTATTGGATTACCTAAGATAGCCCAATAGCCTATTACCCTTTCATTGGGTTTCATCTGAGGCTATTACATTATTTAATTAGGCTTAGTAGTTATCAGGATTATAATCTAAGTCATTTAGACTTCAATCATTATCATTTAAGTATTTATTCAACCTTAGGGGCAAAATGATAATTTCACCATTCTTGTCCCGAACCCTGTCATGGTCCTTAGAACAGTCTACATATCGTATATATAAATTTTTAAGTCTTTTAGACTTCTTTTGGTATCTGCTTTTGATCATCATGACACATCAGTCATTTCTTATTTTATACATTGACTGTTCCAGAGTCTTATTTAGCCTCTCAATTTCCAAAATTAGGCTTATGACAATTTATTAGATCAGATCGGCCTTTATTCGGCCCCTACTTTGCACTTACCATGCTCAGGGGTATTTTGGTCATTTTACGTTTTGTGAAATTCTAACCCCGATTCATCATTTAATCCTGTGCACAATTTCACGAATATCTGGGCTTCTATCGGTATCAATTTCGTCCCAGTCAGACTACATTTGGACCTCGTATAGCATTAGGGGCATTTTGGTAATTTTACATTTCATGAAATTCTGACCCTGATTCGTCATTTAATCATGTGTACAGTTTCACGAGTATCCGAGCTTCTATCGGTATTAATTTCGTCCCAATCGAACTTCATTTAGACTTCATATAGCATCAGGGGCAGTTTGGTAATTTCACATGTTGTATAACTAAAACTTTCGGGACCTCAGTTCATAAAATGGACCTCACCATGAGGTCCAGAGTTCCGACGTAGTTAAATTGGACTATCTTTTGGCCTTGGGTATCATTAGGGGCAATATAGTCATTTATAATTTATATGTCTGTATTTTTCGGAACTTGGTTTCACAAATCGGACTTCACCGTTGAGTCCAGAATGTCCAACATAATCAAAATGGACTATCTTTTATTTTTAATTAACCCTGGGTATCATCAAGGGCAGTACAATCATTTACTATTTGCGTGTCTTTATTTTTCGGAACTTAATTTCCCAAATTGGACTCCACCATTGAGTCCGAAATGCCTGAAATAGTAAAAATATACTATTTACTTATTTAATTTGGGCTTCGTTTGAGTCATTTAGTGTCCAAGGGTAAAATAGTAATTTTACCCAATTAATAAAATAATTATTTTATTATTTAATTATTTTTTCAGGGGCTTATATGCATAAATTTTTCAGAAACTAGGCCAGAACACAAATATTCAGAACTGTTGGGGTCAAAACATAAATAGGCAAAGTTTTGGTTTTTTGATTTAATTTTTAATCAGTGAACCAGAGGTTTCAATAACCTAAACCCTAAACCGAACTGACTAACCCCTGAACCAGCCGGTTAAAGCTCCTCTAGAAAACCGGAATAGGATACTCTTACTATCCACCTTTTCCAAGGTTTAGGTTATCCTAAAACCTAATTTCTGGTTTCTTATACTTATAACCAAACAGGGAAAATCTTATTTTAAAACAAGTTCCAAAATGACACAGTTTAAATAACCCTTCCTGCATTTGGTCGGGTCCCGACCCGATCCAACCCAAACCCTGTCCAACTTAACCCGATACTGTTCATCGTCCCCAATAATTAGGGTTCAGTGTGCTTCGTTTCCACAGTCGTCTTTTCCGACGATGGTAGGCAAATTCCGGTGGACTTTTGGGTTCGGTCCAACAGGGTTCAAAGGAAAATTTTGTGAGGATTTCAGATCTGCCTTTGGACTTTCGGTTAGATTGTATCTTGGCCGTCGAATGGCCAGTTACAGTGGCTGCTACCCAAATTCCGGCGACCACGGTTTGTTCTTATTTCAAGTGCTACAAGCACTGTTTTCGCCCCATTTTCATTCCTTGAATTCCTAAGATCAATTTGATCACTTTAGTGTTATCTAAACCTCACAAAATGACCGAAATCCGGTCACCCATCAAATTATTGGCCGCACCTGTAACTGTCATTATCTCCATGGTCTCTTGACCATTTTGGCCCATTCAATTTGCTAAATGCTCCATTGTCTTCCTAGTTTTCAGTCACATAAGTAGTTTTAAGCTTCCTCGTGTGTTTACCAAAAACCAGTTCTTTTAGGTTTCGGGTTCATAGTGATCTTAAGGTTTACTTGCTCTAAATCCATGATTTCTTTTCCATTTTATTCCACTTACTGTATATTCCTTATGCATGCAAAAATAAAGCTCTAAAACAGTTTAAATAGAAGGAAAAATTTAGAGAGAGAATTTTTACCTTATTGGTTTCTCTCTCCTCTTCTAGCCCTCCTTCCTCCTCTTGGCTCAGTTGGCAATCACTCTCAGGTACAGTCCGATTTTGCAAGACCAGGCTCTTTCCTTTATCTTTAAGTGACCACGCACATGCATGCACACACACACTTGCATACACACACTTGTACACAAAGTCTCTCACATGGACTCTCTCTCTCTCTCTCTCTCTCTCTCTCTCTCTCTCTACAAATCTGAACATACACTCAGTCACTTTCTGATTTCACACCCACACCCCATATGCAGAACACATACATCTATGCATTTATTAACTCATACATATATATATAATTATTTCCCTTTTCTTTTCTTCTTGCATGAAAAGGGATTAATGGAGGTGGTGCTCCAATTAGGGGCTACCACCTCATTTTGATATTCAGAAATTCAGTACATATATATACATATAAACATATTTTATGTTTTTTATTGGCTGCATGAAATCTTATTGGCCTATTTGGGAGGTGGCCTTCGTTGACTTAAGCTTATATACAATTCTGTTGTATATTAAGACATAAAGTTATTGGCAGCCCACTTGGTTTATTTTTGGGTGCCTAAAATCTTGCCCCACTTGGTCAAGGGTTCAAATCCCCTTGCCTCACTTTTGGGCATTTTTATCTCATTTGGACTTATGCCTTGTTTGGCTGGCGTAGAATTTCGTTTTGGCTATTTCCTTCGTAATTTCTTTTCTATTGCTCTTTTTATTTAATGGTTTCTTCTGGTCGCTTCCTATTTTAGTTAGCTTCGATGTCAAAGGCCCCGTGTCTATTATTATTCATTGGTGGCCGTCATAGTTCGCTAATTCAAGTTTTCACAGTGTAAAATGACATCATTTCACCTAATTAATTAATAATCAGGTCTGGGTATTACACCCTCATTTCTGACGTGTTTAATTATTTTATCGGTCTTATCATGACCATCAAGAAATTCCCGATTAACTTTCTTAATTATTCTTTATGTCAGTTCTAATTAATAATTAGCAACTAATTATTAATTAAGCAAGGTCGGAGTGTTACAATATTATTTCTTAAAGTCCCTAATATTTAATTAGCGACTTAATTATTAATAACAGGGTCGAGGTGTTATACAAAAAGGTGCTGAAATTACTAAAACACCCCCAATTGGCAAGACAGTCCTAATGGGAGTAGGACTTTATTAGGAAGAGTCCTACTTAGACTGGGACTCTGACATAAGAGTCTTAATGAGAGTGGGACTCTATCGAAAAAAGTCCTACTTGGACTAGGACTCTGTTAGGAGGGTCCTAACAAGAGTGGGACTCTATCGAGAATAATCCTACTTGGACTGGGACTCGAACAAGAGATTCTTAATGAGAGTGAGACTCTATCGGGAAGAGTCCTACTTGGACTAGGACTTTGTCAAGAGAGTCCTTACAAAAATAGGACTCTGTCAGGAGCAATCCTAATGAAAATAGGACTCCATCGGGAAGAATCCTACTTGAAGTAGGTTTCTTGGCATAGTTACCAAATCGCTACTACTTAATCAAGGGTCACAAAATGAGGTGTCTATAACGGTCGTCTGCTCATTATAACAGATCATCTGGAGGCTCAAACCAGTCATCCGATCTTGAGCCATAGTCTTTGTCATCCTCTGGTTTTCATGCACACCCACTGTGTCACCCACCACATATTTACATACACCCAAATTACACCCCACATATGCTCTCACATGCTTCCACAATTACCCAACTAGCTAAAATTTATTAAAAATTATTTTTAAACTACTAGATACCTAGAGAACAAAAGGCGGGGATTTTTCAAGGCTAATTCTAAATATCTCAAATACTGAATTTTGGGAGCCTTGGTGAGACACTACCTTGGTCAAACCTAAGCATTTAGAAGTCCGATTAACTTCTTTTGACTTGGTCATCAATAAGAAGTTCATTTCATAATTTATCTGACACATCTTTAATTAATTAACTAATCATCTGACATCAATTTAGATTAAAAAGTTCCTCCTTCCATCCCAATTTAAGAGTCTCTTATCCCATTTTGGAATGTCCCAAAATATGAGTCTACTTTGAACAATCAATGTAGAAAGTCTTGTGAAATTCCAAAATTATCATTTTTACCAATTTAATGTGAATGTACTACTTGATGTGAAAGGGGGTTAGATTGGTAAATTTATACTTTTTTATAAGTGTGAAAACATTAAATGCTTGTCCCTTTAAAAAGTTGGATTTTCCAAAAGAGACTCTTTTTATGGGACAAAAGGAGTACTAAGTTTTCCTTTGACAATTTTCTAGGTCGTTATATTCTCTACCCCTTATAAGAATTTTGTCCTTGAAATTCTAGCCACGTCGAATCACTTTAAAGGGAATATTACCAAAGTAGCCTGTGGTAATTTCCTAAGTCGCTACATGAAAACCAAATGATAATATTTGAAAAGCTATTTTTATGCACATGCCATTATGTGAAGTCCTGCTAGGGGATACATGCTAGCACTCAGGTAAGTCTTGCTGAGGGACACAAGCCGGTAAACCCAAAAGTGGTCAGGGATCTCTTCTGTTAGATCTTCTATTCACTTTCTACGATGTTTATATTTATGTTATAAGTGATTAGGTCCTTTGTTTACCTTATGTTCAACATCTTTCTGTCCTGTTATATTTTGTTTGTATAATGGTATGATACAATGTTATCTTGTATATGTGTTATAATTTTGATATGCAAGCTTTGTTTAAAGTATGTTTTAATTATAAATTTTGTTTCTTATCCATGGTATATATGTTTATATAATATCAAAACCCATGACCGAAGCTGTATTTATTCACTGGACTTTATTTAGCTCAACCAAGTCCCCCCCAACGTTTTGGGAATAAGATAAGATAAAGGAATGGAATTAACTCTCTCACCAAGTCTCACCCCGTTCATCCATCATCTTATTATGTTAAGATTAATTCTCTCACCAAGTTACGTCAAGTTTACATTTTGTTCTGCTAGTGTGCCACTTCATAAATACTCGTTATTTTCCATATGCAAAACGGGATTGAACGTGATGGAGGGTGTTAAAACAATTTGATATACATTGTTGGGCTTATTCTATAACAATTTAAATTTTTATAGCAACTAGTAATCTAACACTAAGTACAAGTGAGACAAGCTATTTAGAAAATCCGTTATATCATTTTCCTCATAGTAATAAAGTTTTAGGATTGCATATGTTTTTTGACCATTTAATTTCACAATTTTATAACGTTTTCGAGAGGATTCTGAAAAGATTTATTTGTTCAAAAAATCAAGACCTAATTTATTTATTCAAGATTGTAGTTGCAAAGTTGTCATTGATTATTTTGAGGCTAGCTAGATTGGAATTAATTAATGGCTTGAGAGGTGGATCTTTTTTTATACTATGGCCATTGCCTAATTTCTTGATAAATTTTTGCAGTATTATAATTTATACATAAAAGTACAGTCAACAATATAAAGCTAATGACCATTACAACTACAGTGATGTTTAATCCAACCTCATTAAATTTTCTTGGAGAATAATTGTAGAATTATAATTTATATATACCGGAATCAATTGGATTGGAAAGTTTGTAAAACTTTTTATTTAAGATAAATTACATATACCGTTAAATTTTACTCTAAATTTTATTTTAATTTTGTCAATTTCACACTCTAATTTTTAGTCTGATTTCAATTTCGTTATTCCATTATAATTGGCCTTTTAATGTAAACGAAAGAAATCACGTGTGAGACACATGCAAAAAAAAGTCTTTTTTTGTCTACATTAAACGGTCAATTGTGACGGAATGATTAAATTGAAATGGAGCCAAAAATTGAAGGGTGAAATTGACAAAAAATAAAAAGATTAAAAAAATAGTGACTAAAGTGAAATGCAGGATAAAGTTCAAAAGTGAAAAGTGTAATTTATCATTTATTTATTATTAATTGCTGGTATACAGATTATAACCATTTTTTTGAGCTTACTAATTTATAGCTGCACTTGATGAATGCATACATGGATTTCAACCTAGCATTCCTTTTTAGAATTAATTCCTCGGGACACCAGCGGCGAAGTCAAGGAATTTTATCTTCAGGAGGCCATCATATGTCTTTGGTAATTTCAAATATTGCATTGATTTTTATGGTTTAATACCACAATGAAGTAAATTTTTTAACCTTTTTCAATTACAATTAAAAGGAAATTAATATTTTCAGTTGTGCATATTATAATACAAATATTGACTAATTAAATATTTTTCAAAATTGATTGATTATATTTATTAATTTTAATTAATAAGAATTCTCCTACTTTCCTTGAAACATGATGTTGGGGACACTTGCAAAAAAATTCTTAAAATTCAGGTGGAGCTATGGTTCCTGCTTGCTCCCTCTCCCTTCATCCCTGATGAACACCTAGTGTCTCATTTGATCATTTTTTTTGTGTTTTTAAAGCATAACTAATCGTTAGGGTCATGGTTTTAAATTTTAACTATGGAGACTCGAACCCAATTATTTCCTTTAAAAATGACTAGGTCATTGTCCGTTTCGTCACATTTGATATATTTTCACCGGCGACAATAAACAGTAGTGTAAATTTACACTTATCCCTAAATTTTATTGATATATAGTTTTGAAAATTCCATGGCTCTCTACCTATGACAAACTATTCTAGTTTTATTCATAATTAATTTAAAATGAAGAATCTCAACTATCTGAGTCAGCAGTCTACCTTTATTCTCGATCAAGTTTATTATATATAATATTGTGTTACTTTACATTTTTAAACTTCTAATCCTTTCAATTTTCTATGATTCGTTTATGTTAGGGTTTTGCTTTACCTAATATCTTATACATGCATTATTAATGGTGCGTAAAGTAAAGATTAGAATTCTTGATTCCCCTTTCCTCGGTGTTAAGTCCCCCCCTTTACCAGCAATCAAACTATTTATTGCTCCCTTTAAATATTAATTAATTATGAACATTTTGATTATATCTTATTGTTTCCATGATTTGGTCTATTTTGCTGCTATCTACACAGTACTAGAGATGTTTCATTTCCTACTTTAACTAGTGCATGTATGATATGTGTGATTTGCTACTTTTGGTAAGTAATTTGGTCGCTGGCTCCATAGTTGTTATTTATATTATTCATTATATATGGTAATATCATTACATGTTTCATCAAAGATTCCAGTTCAAGTCTATACGTACATCTATGCATGTGAACAACCATTTCCAAAGAAATGAACAGTTTTTAAAAGCTAATCATTCTCCAAAGGTGTCTGCTGTGCATTTTTTGGGATCTTTTTAGTAGGTAACTTTTTAAGTTTTTGTTTTTGTAAAACACACCCGATGGAAACAAAGAAACATAAATGATAAATGTCTTGCATCTCATAACTCATTTTTGTCATATTCTCTTAGATAGTGGCTTGGGTACCCTCTTCTAAGGAAATTACTCTCTCCAACTCGCATATTCGAGCTCCCTCGGCAACATCTTACGGTCACCCTAATCGAATCCCAAGTGCGGGAGGGTATAAAAGTTGTTGGGTATTGTAAGAACATAGTCTAGTGTGCACAAATTGGCTTAGGACACCCCGTATTATCACAAAAAAAAAAAAACTCCAATGGTAATTTTCACTCCTCTGAAAATTTACTAAATTTTGTTTTGGTGGTCTACTATCCACATCAATGCTTCACATTGCAAACTATCAATGGTTGAGATTTAATGGTACTTTTTTTTTATTTTCAATGATTTAGAATGACAGTTAAAAAAAAGAATAATAATTCTACAAAAAAAAATAGCAATTTACTATTAGAATAAAAATATCAAAAAATAATTTTTTAATAGTATAACATTACTAAAATTTAACTTTAATAAAGAATAAAATAATTTTTATTATTAGAACTGGTCTTACAAAAGTTGAGTCTACCGCGCCATGAGCAGTGGAAGATCTTAAAGTTTTAATTTAAGCGGTGGGCCCACCTTTCTCCTTTCTTTCTTTGCCTTTCCTTCCTGCCAACAATGGAAGATCTTTCAATCTTTCTTCCTTTTTTTGGGTCCCTCCCACTATCCATAAACCCATTCAATCTTATTCGTATGTTATTGGAATAGGTTGATGGCCTCTACCAATTGCAATGTGTCGCACTATAGTGCTGTGATATGATGAAATATTTGGCTTATCTCCAAGAAAAACTAGTACTACATTTCACCAGCTATATCTCAAAAAGCAAACTCTTGGTAAATAAGCCATTTCTGTTGTGATGACCAGTGTCATTTCTACTTTGCTGAAGAATGTAGTAAGCCTAAAGACAAAAGTAGTGCAGAACACAAATACAATCTAGTGAAGGAAATCAAAGTGGGGAGCATAAATGCAAGCTTGGGCCCTTTGCCTGTATCCACATCAATGCTTCACATTTCAAAAAGAGAGTAGTGGTTTTGATAACTCTAAAGCAAATAGTAGCGTAAAGTAGTCGGGGTTTGATTACCGTCTTCCTCTTTCTATAGAACTGAGGGGACACCTGTGAACTATTTGAAATAACATAAAGTACATCTAGAAAAAAATGATGGTACACTTTAGAGGAAAACAAAAATAAAAAGAGAAAAAAAAAGATTCACTAAATCTTTGAATATGTTACTGTTATCATTAATTTATCATATTACCAGAAGATTTACTATTAATAAAATTTAATTCAATTTCAAAACGAAAGTCTCTATCAATTTTTATTAGGATAGTTTAAAGGATGGTATGGCAACCACTAATTAATATCAGGTCATTTTAATCCACTTCTCACACCCTAAGCCAACGGACCGCTCTAGAAAATTTAAAACCTAAAGTTACAATTATAAATGAGGTTCATTTTTGTTTCAATGTTATTGAATGAATGAAAGAATATTGTATATGTTATATTCAAGTGTGTATACAACCTTATGAGTGACCTCTTTATATAAAGGGGGTAAGTGAGCTATACAAGGTAATAACGAAAGTAAGGAAAGAAGCATATAAAAAATATGCTATAAGAATACCCTAACCCTAATTATACACAGTAAATTTTGCCTATAAGCTATATATCTAACATCCCCCTCAAACTCAAGTAGGCAAGATAAAAACCAACTTGAGTTTGAAAACTAAATCTTGAAGACGTCCAAGAGGATAAACTTTAGTAAAAATGTAAATAATCTGATTAGCAAAGGATACCAAAAGAAGATTAACATTAACACGGAAAATGTGTTGCCAGACAAAGTGACAGTCAATCTCGATATGCTTTGTACGCTCATGAAATACGTCATTGTGTACAATTTGGATGGCACTCTGATTATCGCAATGGATGGTGGTAGTAGAGATCTGTGTCACACCCATGTCCT
This sequence comes from Nyssa sinensis, assembly GCA_008638375.1. Taxonomy (NCBI): domain Eukaryota; kingdom Viridiplantae; phylum Streptophyta; class Magnoliopsida; order Cornales; family Nyssaceae; genus Nyssa; species Nyssa sinensis. Next base: position 25,838,409 of record CM018032.1, read on the forward strand.
CAAGTAACCAACGAAACCAAATGAGCTCTTGAGTGGCATCCGTGAGAGCACGATATTCTACTTCAGTACTAGACTTGGCAATGATAGTTTATTTCTTACTATGCCAAGAAATGAGAGAAGTACTAAGGAAGAAGCATAAACCAGTGGTGGAACGATGATTAGTAGGGTCACCTACCCAATCAATGTCAAAGTAAGCACATAAGTCAAGAGAGGAATGAGCAAAAAAGTGTAGACCGTGGAATAGGGTCCCCTTAACATAATGAAGAATATGAAGAACAATAGTATAGTGAGTGGAACGAGGGCAGATAAGAACTAGCTCACAAGATAAACAGCATGAGCTATGTCAGGATGAGTAACAGTGCGGTAGACCAGACGCCCAACTAACTAACAATAGAGTATGGTATTGTCAAATGGGGTGTCGTCCAATGGTATAAGTCTAGTATTTGGCTCAAGAATGGTAGAAGTAGTCTTATTGCCAGTAAGTCCTGTGCAAGTGAGAAGGTCAGAGGCATACTTAGCCTGAGATAAATAGTAGCCATAAGAATTTAAGGTGATCTCAAAGCCAAGATCCTTCATTTCAAAATGCTGACTGAGAAACTACTTAAGATCAGTAATGCCATTGGTTCCATCTCTAGTGATAATCATATCATCAACATAAAGGAGCAATAGAATAGTCCTACAATCAGATTTGCAGATGAAGAAGGCTGAGTCATAAGAGTTGGAGGTGAAACCAAAATCTACAATAACAGAACTAAACTTGGCAAACCAAGCATAAGGGGCCTATTTAAACCCATATAGAGCTCGACGAAGCTTGCAAACCTTGTGAGGAGGATGATTATACCTAGGAGGGGGTTGCATAAAGACTTCCTCTGTAAGGTTTCCATTCAGAAATGCATTTTTCACATCCATCTAAAATAGGCCCCATTTGTGAACAATAGCGACTGTAAGTAAGCTGTGGACAAAAGTGAGACAGGCAACAGGGGCAAAAGTCCCCTCATAGTCAAATGTCATATTCTTGTGTAAATCCTTTGGCCACAAGACAAGCCTTGTATTTGTCAATCGAACCATCAGAGCAGGTTTTAATTTTGTAAACCCACTTGCAACCCATAGCATGTTTCCCAAGAGGTAGATCAACTAAGTCCCAAGTATCTGTTTTGTCGAGTTCCTGTAAGTCTTCTTTCATTACTTTCTGCTAGAGAGGGTTAGGACTTGCCACACGATAAGATGGAGGCTCGTGATGAGAAAGAATGGTGGAAAATAGTGATAATCATGAAGATGAACAGGTGTTTCTCTTACCCGTGTAGAACAGCGGAGGTGAGAATCAATGGTGGAAACATAAGCGGAGGAGGTCGATGCAAGCAAAACCGTGTTAGTGGCAAGAGTAGCAGTCGAAGTCAATGTCTCAGGAGGAGCTGCAAGTGTTGTATCAGTTGAGGTGGATTTGAGAATTCCAATGCGAGTTTCTTTAGAGAGTAGTTTAGAGACGGCTTGCTCTAATATGGGAAGAGGACTCTGGTGAAATAGAGATGCTCGAACTGGCCCAAAGTGATCATTGAGAGACATCAAGAAATGAATCAAAAGCTACTAATCATGATAGGTAGCAAACTTCACAGCATCAAGATCACAGCTCTATGTGGGTTCTGAAAGTGTCAACTGATCCAAAGTGAGTACATCTGAGGGAGAAAATTATTAATGGACTAGCCAAGTTTCTAGTGTGTACGATGAAGAGTATTGAGGAGCTGAAATTGGTAAGCAAGATCAGAAATGGTGTAACGTGTTACTAAAAGTCCCAAATCGATTTGGAAATTGTGAAACGACCAAACTGAAAACTGATAGAAGGAACGGTGGTGTTAAGAAACCATGTGATGATCTGATGATTCTTATTATCGCAATTTTCCAACCACTCTAGGAATTCCTCATCAACTTCTTCCTTGCTTTGCTTAAGTTCAATGACAATGATATATCACTATAGCTTGCGTCCTTGGAGAAAGCTAGACATGGCTTGAGCCCAAAGAAGGTAGTTCGAACCTTCTAGAATGGTAGTGATTGGCTGGGAAACATCAAGGCACTTCATAACGCAGGAATTTTGACAAATAGTTGAAAAAAGTGGTCTGTAGGGAGCAAATTGGACCAAATCGAGCTTAAAAATAGACTTAGAACATCGAAAAATGGTAGGGACAGGTCTGAATTGGTCCGAAACAGCCTAAAAAATGGGTGAACCGGTCTAAAGTTGGACCAGCGCTAAGGTTGACGTGGAGGTGTGGCTAACGTGGTACGCATATGGCATTGACGTGGTAACACGTGGCGCTGATGTTAAAGGATGATGTGGCAATATTGATGTGGAAAAAGTGGGCCTAAGTAATGATGTGACAACTTTGATGATATGGAATGATGACGTGACGATACCGCGCGTGCAGTGCGTGTGTGAACTGTAGGGCATGTGGAGCATGTAGGCGTGAGAGGGCTTGTTGGCACGTAGAACGCGTGCGACCGCCTTGCCAGTGAGTAGAGGTGAATGGAATGAGTGTTTAGCTGGGCAAACTCTTCAGGCCCTACATTAGGGCCCGTGCAGTGGTGCATTTGACATCGATTGGTGGCAGATTAATATTGATGATGTGAGGGAGTGCTTTGTGGTGTTTGTTGGTTAAAACTTTGAAGATTGATAGGAATAGATGGGTGAAAACAGTGTTGTGAGGACCCTCAGATGGGCGGTGTTAGATCGGTGGCCCTCAGATGGGCGGTGGCATTGGCAGCGGTAGTGGTTGAAGGATCAGAATGGCTCTAATACCATGTTGAATGAATGAAAGAATATTGTATTCAAGCATGTATACAACCTTATGAGTGACCTCTTTCTATAGACAAGTAACAACGAAGTAAGGAAAGAAGCATATAAAAAATATGCTATAAGAATACCCTAACCCTAATTATACACAGTAGATTATGTTTATAAGCTACATATCTAGCAAATGTTAACATAAATCTCAATTCAACTCAACTCAATAAATTAAGTCTTATATCAATTATTTGGGAGTCAATTATATGAATTTTGTCTCGTTATTATTCTCTATTTAAGACTTTTTCCATAGTTAAACCATACATTATCCTGTTTTTTAACTACCTCTATTAAAATTAATAATGTTAATATAAATATCTATATAAAATATATTCTTCTCTTTTTTTGAGATGCAAAATTATTAACTAAGTTTCTGTATTCAAATTTTGTTAATATATCATTCAACTGGGGCTAATTACCTAGTTGGCCACTCATTCTCTCCCTCAAAAGAAAAGTCATAAGTTCAAGTCTTACTCTCTCCATTAAGGAGGATGTGAGCATTATTTTTACCCAGTCATGGACTAAGTTGGATTGCTTTCAGGGCTAATATTTGAGAGGCTCGTAGTTTGAGATTGATTGATTACAATTCATATATTATAATATCTCATCGCTTCTTTTTCAACTGATAGTACGGTTAATCCACTTAATATTTCTTGCAATATTGTCGATCTTAATTAGTAGGATTTTTTTCCAATGTTAATTTTGAAAAACTTTGTAATTGTTATAAATATTTTAATTTTGTGTGTGTGTGTGTGTGTGTATAATTGTGATAGTTTTCAAATACTAGAGATATAGATTCTGAAAAAAAATTCTAATAATAGAGCTCATTGAAAATTTGAAGAAAAAAAATTAGCAATGAGGTATACAGAAGTTATAAAGTGGACAATTCAAAAAAAATATATTCACATATTTTTTGTAAATAAATAGTAATAAAAATAAGAATAATTTAAAATAAAACTTTACTAATTGAATTTACAAAATTTGTAAGTTAGACAATACAAAGGAACTATTCAAGAGTTTTTAAAATAATAAATTTAAATATATGGTAAGCTATTCATGGTTCATCTTTTTCTCATCAAAAGTGATTGGTCTGGGTTAGAATTTATTTTCATCGATTTAAGTTTATGAGCCTTCTTAATTTATGGGGCTTAAACTTTTATGAGAACTCAACTTGTAGCATATACCTTCTTTATAGGTAGGGTTAAAGTCATCATCTTACTCGTTTAGTGCTAGTTTAAATAATAAAATTTATAGGATTGAATTCCACGTTCACTTAAGTTTGGACAGTGTGTGGTGACAATAGAGGGAGAACACATTTATGCCTTGTGTATCATTTCGGACAGTAATGAAACATATGTCTGACATGGTATCAACCTGTTTACAGTATATCTAGACACACAGTATATCTAGACCTGTTTAGAATATATCCAAACCTATTAAGTGGACTCAAGGTATGAACTCGATATGGACCTGTTAAACTATGTAATAGTTGGATCAGATAAGACCCGTGTAGATGGAGATCCGTTAAGACCCCTTTGTGGTCAAAATGATAGTCAGTGATTCAAAGGGTCTCTGTCCATAGGTATGGTGGCAGTTTTTCATTGCATGGCTGTTGATGGTGTTGGAAAAATGGGTCTTTGAGCAGAATTTTTTGGCCAGCTTTGAGTTAAAATTAAAGTGGTTCATAGTGCACAGAGCTTGTTTTGCTTCTTCTCTATACGAGACCATTTCATCCTGGAAGGCAGACGTCGATACAATAATCTATCTTAAGAAGATAGAGTAAAATGCTAGACTTGGTCTACTCAATTTTCTTGTTACAGAAATCTATAAGTTTCTTTTAATTCAACTTTCTATTCCGCAATTTAGAATTCTATAAACAATAATCCTTTTTGCTCGTCTTTTAAATTCCAATTTTGGAATTTTGACACTTTTTTTAAACAGTAATCTGTTTCTATTCTCTGTAATTGGTTTTTTTTTTTAGTATTTCTAAATTTTATAGAAAATAGTTTAAGGTCGATTTAGACAATTAAAGTAAAAATGATAATTACTTATTATTTTTCTAAAAATCTTAAAACAGATTATATACATATATATATATATATATCAATTTTATTTTATCAATTACTGTTTCAGTGTCTTTTTCTACTAATCTTTTAAAGTTACAAATTCTGTATTTTTCTATTCTATAATTTTACATAAATTTAAGTTGTCTATATTTCAATTTTGGTTTTACAGTATTTTATTTAATGCATATTTTGTTCAAGTACTTTATTATTTATTTATTAATATACAGATTTTAATCTGGGTATATTTTGTGTACTCAGTTTTTAAATGACTTCTCCTCCTCTTACCTCTACTGCTACTGTAGAGAAGCCTGAGAAATTCAATGGCTTTAATTTCAAAAGATGGCAATAGAAAATATTGTTCTATCTTATAACTCTGAATTTGGCCAAGTTTCTTTGTGAAGATGCACATGTTCTGAATGAGAATGAGATAGACAAACAAGTTGTGGCCTCTGTGGATGCTTGAAAGCATGCAAAATTCTTCTGCAAAATTATATTCTTAATGGACTGGATAACACATTGTATAATGTTCCTTATCCAATCAAGACAGTAACAGAACTCTGGGAATCACTAGACAAGAAATACAAAATAGAAGATGTTGGACTCAAGAAGTTTGTAGTTGGAAAATTCCTAGACTACAAGATGCTCGATTCCAAGATAGTGATCAGCCAAGTTCAAGATCTCTAAGTGATTTTGCATGACATTCATGCAGAAGGCATGTCATTTAGTGAATCTTTTCAAGTGGCTGTAATTATTGAAAAGTTTCCTCCCATCTTAGAAAGAATTCAAAAGTTTCCTAAAGCACAAGCGCAGAGACATGAGACTTGAACACTTGATTGTGAGATTAAAGATTGAATAAAACAATCGTACTTCTGAAAAGAAAGTGAGAGAAGCTATCATAGAATCTAAGGATAATGTTGTGGAACAAGGGCCAAGCTCTTGAAACAATTAGAGGAAGCACAATGGCAATGGTCCCAAATAAAGACCCAAAATTTCAAGGCAAGTGCTATGTGTGCAACAAACAAGGACACTGTACTAAGGACTATCACAATCGGAAGGACCAAAGGAATCCAAGTAATAAAAATGCTTAGGCCAATATGATCGACGTGAACAGTCTTTCTAAAGATGTTTCAGACATAAACCTCTTAGTAGTGGTTTTTGAAGTGAATTTGATTAGCAACAATACCAAGGAATGGTGGGTGGACACTAGGGCTACTTGCCATGTTTGCTCAAACAAGAAGATTTTCTCATTATATCATAGCATAGATAATCGAGAACAACTCTTCATGGGTAACTCCTCTTTTTCCAAGGATGAAGGCCAAGGAAAAGTTATATTGGAGATGACTTTAAGAAATGAGCCTACTCTTAACGATGTGCTGCGTGTGCCAGACATTCAAAAAAATTTAATGTTTGGCTCGTTGTTAAGTAAGAAGGGCTTTAAATTGATCTTTGTATCTGACAAGTTTTTCCTTATCAAAAATGGGATATATGTGGGGAAAAGGGTATACGAGTAATAGGCTATTTAAGATGAATGTAATAACAATTGTACCTCCTATTAAGAATAATAATATGAACACATCTTTTGCTTATATGGTTGAACCTTTTGATTTATGGCATAGTAGATTAGGACATGTTAATTATGACACATTGCGTAGATTAATTAATATGGAATGTTTACCTAAATTTAAAATAGACTCTAATCATAAATGTGAGACTTGTATAGAAGCAAAACTTACAAGACCTTCTTTTCAATCAATTAAAAGAAGTATTGAACCTCTAGAATTAGTACATTCTTATATTTATGATTTTAAGTTTGTACAAACTAGAGGTGGTAAGAAATATTTTCTTACCTTTATTCATAATTATGCCAACCCTGAGTACGGAGCTCTTTGACCAATAGAGCAACAGCCATCAACTTTAAGGAAATCTTTGATCTTCTGGAAGGAAAATGCAAACATGCACAAATCAGAACCTAGGCCTAGCAACAGAAAATTGCTAAGTAATTTAACAAAGGATTGAAGCCTATAAACTTTTAGCTCGGAGATCTCGTCCTTCAAAGGGTATTCCCAAATACTAAAGATCCCACCATGGGGAAGTTTTCCCATAATTGGGAAGGGCCCTACAGAGTTGTAAAGATTGTTAGACTAACCACTTATTGGCTGGAAAAGTTGGCCGGAAAACCTGTGCCAATGCCTCGAAAGATTGAGCATTTACGCAAGTATTATCAATAAACTTTCAAGATTTTTGTCCACTTAGGTGTTTGTTAATGTACAGACCCCTAAAAATCTTGTATCTATTACAAGTATTATGTCTAGACCATTTATTATTGCGGCATTGCCACCAGACCCCTAAAAACCTTATATCTATTATAAGTGTTACAGATCTGTATATTCGATTATTGTGGCATTGCCACCAGACCCCTAAAAATTTTATATCCATTATAAGTGTTACGGTTCTATATATCCTATTATTGAGGCATTACCACCAAACCCTTAAAAACCTTGTATTCGTTACAAGTGTTATAAGTCTGAACCGTTTATCTATGTGGCATTCCCACCTTTTCAGGCCCCCTAATAACCTTGTATCTTACCATAAGTATTATAGGACTGAGTCATTTTTCATTGTGATATTACTACCGTTGTGAATATTACTGATCTCAATGTTATGAGTGTTACTTAATTCAATTCACACTTTTGATTGGTTAAAGAGGTTAAGCAAAATAAACATACTCGAACATTAGGTCTAAAGCCAAAAAGATGATTTTATATATAAGATTGAGGAAATACAATGAGGGAACCAAAAATAAAAAATACATAGAAAACCTAACTACTGCCCCTCGGTAGGGTTGTCCTCCCTCTCAAGATGTGCAAAACCTCACCAGGTTAACCTTAGGAGGATCCATCATAGGTTTTGGCACCTTCCTCATTGTCATTAGAGATAGAGACCTCATATACACCAAAAACGTTGAGGTTAGGATAAAGTTTTTGGATCTTCTTCTTATACATCTCGTGCCCGTGATCCACAAACTCTTCCCCCGGCCTTTTAACTTCTTCTCTGAGGGTTGTCTATGTTTCCTTTTTTGCCACTTCCACACTGTCAACAAGTTTTTGAGCAACAACAACATCAGACTCTTCATTCTCTTTTCTCAGAGCCTCTAGATCTGAAACCATAGAATTCTTCTAAGACTCCAAAATAAAGAAGGTGTTGACAAATTCCTTTAGTTTCTTTTCAAATGAGGAAGAAGTAGATCAAGCAGTCCTTAGTTGGAGCCTTGTCTTATCTAGCTCAGCCTCAATCTTCTCCACCAGTTCAAACTCTTCTGGATAGTCCATGATGGCAGCCATTACATGAGCTGGCTACAGAAGAGAAGATTAATAAGTTAAGAAATTAAAAGAACAAAAAACAAATAAACAAAACGAGTAAGTAGGATATGGACAACTTACCCTCGTGTGAGAGACCATGAGGTCCCTAGCAATATTTTGGGGTTTAAGCCAAACCGACTAGCGGTGGAACTCCAGGAGTCCTTATAGGCCTTCTTGATGGTCACCTCTCTAGTCTCCACCATAGCTACCCTAGGAGGGACCGTGTCAAACCTCCATTTTCCCCTTAAAAGATGGGTAACTAGTGCTAACAGGGAGTGAGTTCTGGATGTGATGGTGGCAACGCCAGTTCCTCAAAAATTATACGCTCAGAGGAACTACTTGCCCCGATCTCTATCCTCATTCTTTTCTAAGGAGGTGCTAGTTCGACAAGTGATGATAACTCGCCAGCCTTCTTCTAACCAGGTTTTCATACTGAAAGTATGAACTTCTTTATAACCTCACTCTTATCCTTGGCAAGCCTAGCCTCCACGAAGTTCTGTAGGGTGAGGATTTGGTCGTGAGGATGCTCTTGAGGGTCGAACAGCCTTTTGTACTTCTCCTGAAGAGTAGGGGTAAATATGGACCTCTTCCAAGCTTTTTTATCTACGCTGAGTGTCCAAATCATAAATAAAATGAGTAAATGTGCATTTCAATGATATAAAAAGGCAAAACTAATTAATATTGGTAGGCTCACCCTTGAAGTCGGTGCATCGAGGAAAGAAGCTGCTCTTATCCTTATAGTCCTCGAATTCCCAGTCACCCTTAACAAAGAAATACCATATTTTCCTTATCTTATTGGAAGTGGCTACTGATGTTAGGGTTTTAAATCTTTTGTCAAAAGACATGTAATACATGCCTTCAAATTTTTGATATTTCTATATTGCTCCTAATGAGGTTCAGATCCACCTCAATTTTGTTTTTGTGCCCTTAAACTAAAAATGGCATCAATTGCCCCTAACTATTGATGTTCAATTCCGTTGGGCAGATCTGGAACCAATACAAGAATTCACTAACCAATGGATGAAAATGGAAATGCACTCCAACCTCAAACCACTCGAGGTAAACATAGATCTCCCCTCGGTCGAGGTTAGAGGGACGGTCTATAGGCCTAGGGACCCTACAAGACACATTATGGGGGAAATCATAACTGATCGAGAAGGGCGTCAACCACAGTCTAGGTTATTGCACTCTCACCTACCTCTTTCCTACAAGATTTCCTTGATGTACCAACCTCTCTATTTCTAGGCTCAAGGCGTTCCTTAAGTAAGAGGACACCAGAACTGCTATCAAAAGCGTTTTCAACATTGTCAGCTAACACTAGGCCTAATCCCTCATAGTTTTTATCCTTAACAATCTCTCTTATTTCTTCTTTAGTGCTCGATTGAGTGTCAGGAGCAGCCATCTTTCAAAAAAATTTAAATAAAAAAGAGAGGGAGAAAAGAAATTAACTACAAAACTGAATAACTGTTGAATACTTTCATACTTGACCGGAGACTGAAAAAGGGGTTGTGTCACGACCCAAAACCCACCCTGTGCGGATTAAGGGACCGTGATCGTGAAATTTCTTCCTAAAACCAAATTCGTTCCTTTCATACATCACATCAAATTCAATCATTGCAGCGGAATCAATTACATATGTTACTATGATCTTTACAATATCTAGAATTGCCTAAAAATTTATTTTTAAACATACATTACATTCATCATCACAATCACTCTGGGTCCCATACCCCATGTTTACATTTGAACTTCAAACTACTTTACCCATGAGTCCCATACCTCACGCACTTCTAAACTTCTGAACTTCACATTATTTCAACCGTGAGTCCCATACCTCACGCACTTCTGAACTTTTGAACATGTATTTCATTGTGGTTGTGGGTCCCATACCCCACCTACTAATCACCTGTACATATTATGGATAATCCATGTGAGCTTCACTAAGCTCGTGAGTAATTCTAGTACTTTGTCATGGTTTTCAACTGGTAGTGAGTTAAGTATAATAGATCTTATAAAAATAGTCATTACCAATTGCTCGTATACTTCAATTATAGAATACAGAAATCTTTAAATCATGTAACATGAAACATTTAAAGCATTTGAGTAATGCATTTAGTTTATCAAATAAGGAACAGAAGAATCTTCAATCATGTAACACAAAGCATTTAAAGCATTCAAGTAAGGCATTTAGTTTATCAAATACAGAATACATGAATCTTCAAATCATGTAACATGAAGCATTTAAAGCATTCGAGTGAGTCATTTAATATGCAGTAGAAAAATTATAAACATGTAAAGAGTGGCCATTTGGTGGCCGAGAGAATTTAAATCATTTACTTGTTAACAGGATGAATAAAATCCTTTTCTCATAAACAGGATGGTATGACCCTTTGTTATTTTAAAAATTAGGCCATTTTAAAAAACCATTTTCATGTAAATAGGGGTTCAAAAACATGAATCTTTTGTTTATGAAATCAGAAAATATAAATCACGTATAGAAAAATGGAGGATAAACCTTCTATCATTTTTGAACGTAACATATTTTCACTTTTTAATAGAAGAATCCATTTCGAACCGGACTCTAAGCTTAACTTCTCGTGGAGATATCTCATGCCTAGGGGATAAACCTTTTACCAGGCATTTTTCTCGTATGTGAGTACCAAAGGGCCTCACGATCTCATGGTGCGTATGCACAATTATCTTCCATTACCAGTTCACAAACATGAGGCATTTAAAAACATTTCTTTACAAATAGATACTATTCAAGAGCATTTAAACATAACCTCCCAATAGATGCTTTTCAAGAGCATTTAAAACTTAACATTTCAAATAGATGCTTTTCAAGAGCATTAAAACATGGCTTTTCAGAAAGATACGTTTCAAGAACATTTAAAACATAACTTCTTCAAATAGATGCTTTGCAAGAGCATTAAAACAAGGCTTTTTAGATGGATGCTTTTCAAGAACATTAAAACATGGCTTTTCAGATGGATGTTTTTCAAGAGCATTTGACAGAACATTCATGAATATTTAACAGAGTCTTCAAAATTTTCGAATATAAAAATTTAGAACATTTCGGTCAATTCAGACCCACCTCCAAGGTGGTCCAACAATGGCAGTTTTGTGTGGGGTGGTTGTCTTAGCTCTCTTGGGTCTCCTTTTTCACTTCCAAAACCCTAATATATCACAAATAAAACCATGCATGCAAACTAATACCATTAAACATAAGTTTTTGCATCATTTTTCTAGAGAGAGAAAGTTAGGTTTTACCTTTAATAATGGGCTCCCTCTATCTGCTTGGCTCTGTTTTAAGTCCTACTAAAGCTTCATATGCCTCAAAAAGTGTTTGCATGCAAGTTGTTTTCCTCTTCTCCCTCTCATTTTCTTTTTCCTTCTTCCTTCTTCTTTTTCTTCTACTTCTTCTTTATTTTCTCTCTCTACTCTCTCTCTCTCTCGTTATATCCGCTCACTACACACATGCATAACATATTTGTCTGCCACACAGGCACAACCTATATATATACATGTCATTATATATATATATATATATATACACACACACACACGCATACACACACATACGGCTGAGGTGTTGCATGAAAGGTGATTAGGTGTGCGAGTAGTGGAAGGAAATTTTATATAACATATATACATATTATATGAGATATGAGATATATAGCACAAAAATGCTTGTAGCCCAGCTGGTAATCTTTTTGGGCATAGAATCCTTCCCCTCTTTGGTCTAAGGTTCAAACATTGTGGCCAACATTTTGGCCTTATTTTCTTCATTTTTTCTTCTTATGCCTTGTTTAGCATTTTGCATATTTTATCCTATTTTTCCTTTTTTTCATTATTTTTATTATTCTTCTTATGTTCTTGAATTTCTATTCATTTTCTTAATGTGTTGATTTCTTGAATTGAAGTCTTATTATTTTATTTTCTTCACATACCATTTACATTAGTCATAAATTTATATTATTATTACCTTCATTTTCTTGATCTAATTTTCTTAACTATTATTTTTCTTTTTAAAGTCCTTAATATTTAATTAGTGACACAATTATCAATAATCGGTTTGGGGTGTTACATTCTCCCTTCCTTAAAAGAGTTTTATCCTTAAAACTCGATTACTCATATAACTTAATAGTGTTTACTCGTACCACTCCTTACTTCCAAGTCACTAGCATACGATTTCTAATTTCTCATGTCACATACCAGATTCATGTCTCCCAACTGTTCAAGGATTTCCTCGATATGGTTGGATGAGGTAGCATTGCATGTTTCTCAGTTCTCTTAGTCACATGATAAGGCTGTCGTTCCTTACCGGTAATAGAGGTCCTAATAGCACACTAGTAACTGTCGTAATCCTCTTTTTCCCTTTTATCATTCTACAATTACGATTATCCACTTTCACAGTCTACGTTCAAAAATCAAGCTCATCTTGTGTCACTACATGTCACCATCAAGTCATCAATCATCAGAAAATAACTCCATAAATTGAGTCCTCAAAGATCTCCATTCAATGTTCTAGTTCCCTCTCGATGTTGAACTTCTACTTCTTAACTCTATCACATTTCTAGTCCCCTTAATGACTATCTGACTCACAGTTCTAGCTTAGATCCTTGAACTACTTATAATCCTCAAGTCCTATCCTTCACGTATACTCATGTCTTCAAATCTTCTCAAAACTTCACCCATTTCACAATCCAAAAATCCTTAGCCTTTACTCTCATACCACTCTGTCACGACCCAAAACCCATCATGTGCGAATTAGGGGACCGTGATCGTGAAATTTCTTCATAAAACCAAATATGTTCCTTTCATACACCACATCAATTTCAATCATTGCAGCGAAAACAATTACACATGTTATTATGATCTTTACAATATATAGAATTGCCTAGAATTTTTTTTTAAACATACATTACATTCATCATCACAATCACTGTGGGTCACATGTCTCACGTTTACATTTGAACTTCAAACTACTTTATCCGTGAGTCTCATACCTCACACACTTCTAAACTTATGAACCTATATTTCACTGTGGTTATGGGTCCTATACCCCACCTTTAAATCACTTGTACATATTATGGATAATCTATGTGAGCTTCACTAAGCTCGTGAGTAATTCTAGTACTTTGTCATGGTTTTCAACTCGTAGTGAGTTAAGTATAACAGATCTTATAAAAATAGTCATTACCAATTGCTCATTTACTTCAATTAGAGAATACAAAAATCTTCAAATCATGTAACACGAAGCATTTAAAGCATTCAAGTAAAGCATTTAGTTTATCAAATAAGGAACACATGAATCTTATATCATGTAACACGATGCATTTAAAGCATTCGAGTAAGGCATTTAGTTTATCAAATACGAAATGTAGGAATCTTCAAATCATGTAACACGAAGCATTTAAAGCATTCGAGTAAAGCATTTAATATACAGTAGAAAACTTGTAAACATGTACAAAGTGGCCATTTAGTGGCCGAGAGAGTTTAAATCATTTACTTGTTAATAGGATGAATAAAACCATTTTCTCGTAAACAGAAGGGTATGACCCTTTGTCATTTTAAAAGCGGGGTCATTTTTAAAACACTTTTTATGCAAATGGGGGTTCGAAAACTTTCTAGCATTACTTATGAAAACACAAATCTTTTGTTCATGAAATGAGAACATATAAATCACGTTTAAAAAAATGGGGGATAAACCTTCTGTCATTTCTGAACATAACATCTTTTCACTTTTTAATAGAAGAATCCATTTCGAACTGGACTCTAAGCTTAACTTCTCGTGGAGATAACTCATGCCTGGGGGGTAAACCTTCTATCGGGCATTTTTCTCGTATATGAGTCCCGAAGGGCCTCACGAGCTCGTGGTGCTTATGCACATTTATCTTGCATTACCAATTCACAAATAGAAGGCATTTAAAAATATTTCTTTACAAATAAATGTAATTCAAGAGCATTTAAACATAACCTCCCAGTAGATGCTTTTCAAGAGCAATTAAAACTTAACTTTTCAAATAGATGTTTTTTAAGAGCATTAAAACATGGCTTTTCAGATAGATGTTTTTCAAGAGCATTTAAAACATAACTTCTTCAAATAGATGCTTTTCAAGAGCAACAAAACATGACTTTTCAGATGGATGTTTTTCAAGAGCATTTAAAACATAACTTCTTCAAATAGATTATTTTCAAGAGCATTAAAACATGAATTTTTTAGATGGATGCTTTTCAAGAGCATTTCATAGAACATTCATTTTAACAGAGTCCTCAGAATACTTGGAATATAAAAAATTCAGAACATTTAAGATATAAACTTCATTGTATTTAATCACGATGTTCAGGAATGTTTAAAACATAGCTAGAATGAAAAATATTTACTTTTAGAGAGGCATTAATAAAATTTTGAATTTAACATAGACATGCTGGAATACAAACTTACAGAAAGTCAGCAATATAAACAGGCTAACTTGCATATCAAGATAGAATTTAAAAATGGATGCAATGATACTTTTGAATCATGAGTCATATAAATACAGGAATTTTGAACTTAAATCACTTCAGAAATTTTTTAAACTTAAAATACTTCAGGATCATGGAGTTAAAATCTCCACTTCAAAGTACATGATTACTCACCTTTATCCTTGAGGTTGGCGCTATTGATGTGCCTTTCCCTTTCCCTTGTTGTTCCTAAGAATAATCTATGAAGAATTTAATTAATTCTACATTTAATTTAAATTACTACCTATTTGGTGTTCTTAATTTATTCTTAGATCGAGTAAATCCCAATTTCCTAGGATAGGTCTTATTTCTTTTAAACCAGACTATTCATAGTAATTTAATGAATTTGCCTTTTCACTTGTCTTATTTTTTAGTACTTAATATGATAATATAGAATTCACCATTGGGTCGAAACGTCGAAGAAAGTCAATTTAGCCCTTCTCGGACTTCTATTTGGCGTCAGGCATCATTAAGGGTAAAATAATAATTTTGTATTTTATGTATCTTAATTTTTTGGGATCCCGTTTCATCAAACGGACCTCGCTATTGGGTCTAGAATGTCCAAAATAGTCAGGTTACACTACCCTTTTATTTTATTTGGGTAATGGGACATTTTACTATAATTAAATTAAATTAATTACTTAATTTAATATGATATGTATATTTCATCTTTATTTGAACACAAGGTTGAAGTTGGCATAGTGGCCACGTGTTTGGGGTTAAGTTCCTCACACGCGCAAGTCTGGGGATCGAAACTGGGGAGCTGTGGCTTCCCTTTATTTTTTTGATATTTCAGTTGCCAAACAGTGGACAAGGGGAAATCCAGGGATAAGATATTCCTGTTCTAACCATGGTTATTGAATCAAGCCCCTAACCACATAGCCAAACAGACCATTTTCACTTTAAATTTAAAACTCATAGCCCCTAAACGACGTTGTGTTACTAAAACTATATTTGCAACTAGGTGAGTTCCGATCCGAACCCCGACTTGTTCCTATTCATCTTCTTCCCCATCACCCCCGATATTGTTGCCCTAATTATAGGTTTTTAAAAATTCTATTTCATGACTTTTTAATGACTCTTTTCTTCTACTTTCAATTCCTATTGGTTTTTGGAACATTATGTGAGGTTTTAGCATTGCTCTAGGGCTTTGAATTGAGTTTAAAAACTCCATTGGAGTTTCGGTGCATTTTTGGTTATGGGGTTCATACACGATCATTTCTTGACCAAATTGATGGGTTGGGCTCATTGTGATTGTATCATTAAAGGGATTCATCTCTCGATCACAGAACAAGGTTTTGTGTTCATTTTGTAAGGGTAAGGTTTTCAAACCGTGACCTACAACTTGCGATTTGAAGGTATTTTCCTAAGCTTTTTGGTCATGGTCCAAGGTTTTGTGAACCTCTTAAGGTCTAGTGATAGAATTGAGTTTTCTTTCGGTCAATTCAGACCCACCTCCAAGGTGATCCAACAATGGCGGTTTTGTATAAGGTGGTTGTCTTAGCTCTCTTAGGTCTCTTTTTTCACTTCCAAAACCCTAGTATATCACAAGTAAAACCATGCATGCAAACTAATACTATCATAACCCGAAACCCACCCTATGCGGATCTCGTGTCGCGGGGCCAACCCTAAGGTCGTCCCTACTTTTTCCTTCCTTGTATCAATGACAACAGTGTATAATATAAATAGTGAATAGTAAATCAGCAGAAGTCTTTATTAAACATAATATAGTTTTACATATATCAAGTAGGAATCAACATCGCATCACTCGTAGGTGGCGAATACATGGGAGAAACTATAACATCTTCTCTACTGCATTCTCAAAATGCTTTCCTATGCTCTTTGAGCTCCTACTACTGTCTCACAGCGTTCCTTCCTGAAATAGATTTGTAAGTTGGGGTGAGCTAACGAAGCTCAGTAAGTAAATTATCTTCTCTCTGCCATGGGTCAGGGTCAATATAGAAGAATACAATAAAGATGTCATAACATGATAGCTAATCATAAAATAGAATGCTACTATAGCCAATAAAAGAGAACACCTCAACAATCAATAAATAGAACATCAACATAACAAGTAGACTAGGACATTTTAACGGTCAATGGAATGGAATATCAATATAGTCAATAAGATAGCATGTCTCAACAGAGTAGAACATCTCAATGATCAATAGGATGAAACATCTCAATACCAATAGAATGGAATATCTCAATAAACAATAGAATGGAATATCTCAACAATTAGTAGAATGTCGTAATGGCCAATAAAAGGAATATCACAATAACCAGTAGGATGTCATCATAGCCAATAGCCAGTCACGAATAAAGTGGGTTGTCACAAATCAGTCAAGAATAGAATATCTCAGTAGCCAATGGCCAAAAATTAGATTCAGCATAAATGACCCTTAGGTCCAAAAAGACACATCTCATGATAAGGAAATCACATCAACAATGGGGTTTGGTCTAAACAATAATATTGTTGCCGTAATTCATAAGATAGGCATATAAGCATGTCAATAACGTAATAGTAGATATCCAATGAATACATCACCAAGCGTGTCCCAAACAGGCTTGCAAGCATAATATAAAACCCAAAAAAGCAAGAACAGAATATCAATAAGTGGTACGGGTACTCAATAACCGTAAAGTGCATCATCAGAATACCAATAGATGGTATAACAGAATATCAATAGAATGATATGAATACTATCAGAATAGAAACTGTCATCAGAAAGGCCCAGCATACCTTCAGAAGCGCTTGTCTAGGTTTTCCTGGATAGCCCTAGAGCTCTTTTATATGTGTCATGTCCTTTAAAGACTGCAATCCATTTAGGTCAGTAGTATCTATGAATCAGATGGACATTGTGACGGATCACAATTCCAGACATTTACAATAACCATAATATCATAACCGTAAGAATTCCACAGACGATGTTTATAATTATGGAATAATAAATTCTCAATAGTGAGAGGTACAATAAGTTTCCTAATATCCAAGCAGTATAGAATGAACAGATAAAAAAATAAGGATATTGGAAATCGAATCTTCAACTATCCACGTGATAGAACAATATCAATCGTGGTGTCAATAAACATCAAACACGTATAAGAGTACAAGTTTGGCAGCATCAAAAAATAATTGTGATATGGCTAAGAATATCACATAAAAGAGATCAGGTATTACTCATAAGGATAGAACAGTCAAACACCAAATGGTTCCTATAAGATAGAACAGTTATCATAGTGGGGCATCAATAACATCAGGTATGTACTTCTATAAGATAGAACAATATCACATGGTGGTATCAATAAACATCAGGTATGCATAGGGATAAAACTCGGTAATATAAAAGAATAACATAGCTAGAACAATCATCAGATAGACGTTGTGACTGAGCACAACTCCGATATGCAATATATATCATGATCATGTACAGTTCTAAGAATAGTGTACATATGTAGAATATTGGTCATCTCAATCAGAACATAGCAATAAGCCTTTCAAGGCATGACATAAAATGTATATCATAACGATCAAGATACAATAGTCAATGAGATCCACAAGATAGGACAAGTATCATAATGTGGAAACAATAAACATCTAATGCGTGATGGAGTACAACTTGGCAGTAGAGAAACAACATTACTGAGAATAAAACATGTAAGAGATCCAAAATTTACTTACCTCTAATATGGTGTCGTTCTATCTTAATAATCGGTCACCTTTCCTTTTCCTTTTAAAGTCCCTATAATTTAGTAAACATATCTTAGCTTAACACTATATATAATCTAATGTCCTATAATCAGTCAACCTCATGCATATCCATATCATAAACATCTTATTTGAGAAAACGGACTCCATTGTTGAGTCCGGAATGCCAAACAGAATAGGTTTAGGCTTTTATGGCTCTCAGTTTGGGTTTGGGCATCACTAGGGGTAATATGATAATTTGGCACTTTTACAGGTCTTTATTTTTTGGGATCCCGTCTTTTAAAATAGACCCTTCCATTGGCTTAAGAATATTCGATACATAAAGAAAACACTAATCATTTACTAATTTTGGATATCGGAATAATTTCCATTAATTATCTTAATTTACTTAATTTATTTAATTACTTATTTATATTAACATTTTTATATTAATTCGGTGGGAATTAGGACGCGTGCCCTCGTGGCACAGTGGTCCACTCAGTGGGTTTAGAACCCTTCTTCGTGCGTGGTCTGGGTATCAAACCTCGGGGGCAGCAGCCCCCTTTTTATTTTTCTTATGATTTAGTTGCCAAACGGTGGACAGTGGGGTAAAATGCGAATAGAGTATCCTGTTCTAACAATGAGTATCAAATTAAACCCCTTATACCTTGCAACCAAACAGGCCAAGTCTGTTTTAAATTTTAAAACATAATACCCCATACGACGTCAGTCCTACTAACCCAATTGTGTGACTGGATGGGTCCCAACCCGAACCCGATTTGACCCGAGGTCCGGCCTGCCTACTATTCATCATCTCCTTCACTGACCCCCCATTTGTTGCCCTAATTTCAGAGATTTAAATCTCTATTTCGTGGAGTTTAGGTAGACCATTCTCCTTGTTCCTTCTTCTTATGAATTCATAAACCCCTTAGCAATATTTTTGCATTGGTTAGGGAGGTCGAAGTGGCTCAAAGACTCCCTTAGAGACTTGATACCTCTTCAATCGTAGGATTTAGTACATGGCCATTTCTCCATGAAAATCCACATAGTTTGGCTTGTTGTGACCCTTATGGTAAGGGCTTCAAAGCCATATTCAAGAAAATAAGGTTAGTGCTCGAATTGTGGAGTTGACTTCCTATGCCGTGACCTACAACTAGGTTTTTGGGGGCCTTCCTTTGAGGTTTTGGGTCATGGCCTAGGGTTTTTAAAACCCTTGTGGCCTCAAGTTTTGATCTTAAGTAATGGAAGTAAACTTTATGAGAGGTGTTTCAGACTTGAGTCTCTGAAACTCAGTTATGGCGGTTCAATTCTGTTCTTTATTTCTGGGGTCTGTCTAACCCTAATATTCTTCTATATAACATCTACAGAGCATGCATACACTTTCTAGATCATTTAACACTTAAAACAGAATTGAAAATCATAAAACTTACCTTTTCTTGAATCTTTTCTAGTTATAGTATTTATGCATTCCCGCTTAGTTTCTTCTTCTCTTTTCTTCCTTTCCTTTCCCTTCTTTTCTCCTTTTGTTTCTTTCTTCTTAAACATACAATGCATGTGTTTGCTTTATAGCAAAATTCCTACCGCCCCTCGGTTTCTCCTTCACTCTCTCTCTCTACCCCCTTTCTTTGACCCTTTTTGTGGAGATATTTACATATAATATATTATATATATTTATATGACAACACATAATTTAAGTATATGTATATTCCCTACTGTCGGCAACCCTGGTTACACACTCCCCCAACACCTTAAACACACACTAATCACACACAATACACATGTTGCATGCATGGTAGCCTCCCCTTAATGTATTTGTACATTATACACACTAGTATATATAACCGTATATATATATATATACATACTTTACTTACATATACGGTCATATTCTCATATATATCTATATATATATATCCGTATATACATACATATTAAATTATGTATACATATACATAAATTTATATTTTATGACACATATATATATAGATACCATTCATATATATATATATATATATATATATATATACGTACACACGTAAGTATTCGAGTACGTATGCGCACACATTTTCTTGTGCAGTCTCGGTTCATCGTATAATAGTCCTTCAGTATTCAGTATGGTTTGTAATCTATGTCACGGGTCTAATATCATTTATATACTCAAAGCTATTCATTTATCTCGTCATAATGGCAACTCGGCCTATAAATCGATTTTACATTTGGTTGACCCGATCTATCTCAAGTCGGGGTATTACAAATACCATTAAACAGTAAGTTTTTGCATCATTGTTCTAGAGAGAGAAAGTTGGGTCTTACCTTCAACAATGGGCTCCCTCTCTCTATTTGGCTTAGTTTTTGAGTCCTACTAAGCTTCATATGCCTCAAACAGTGCTTGCATGCAAGTTATTTTCCTCTTCTCCCTCTTTTCTTCTTCTTCTTTCTTCTTCTTCTTCTTTTTCTTCACTTTCTCTCTCTACTCTCTCCCTTTTTATATCCGCTCACTACACACATGCATGACATACTTGTCTGCCACACACGCACAGCTTATATATTTACACGTCATTATATATATATATATACACACACACACACACATAAGGCTGAGGTGTTGCACGAAAGGTGAATGGGTGTGGGGGTGGTGGAAGAGAATTGTATATAACATATATACATATCGTATGAGATATATAGTACAAAAGTGATTGTAGCCCAACTGGTAATCTTTTTGGGTATAGAATCCTTCAACTCTTTGGTCTAAGGTTCAAACAGTTTGGCCAACATTTTGGCCTTATTTTATCTTTTTTTCCTTTTTATGCCTTGTTTGGTATTTTACATATTTTATCCAATTTTTCTCTTTTTTTGCATTATTTTAATTTTTTTTCTCATGTACTTGTATTTTTATTCATTTTCTTCATGTGTCGATTTCTTGAATTAAAGTCTTATTATTTTATTTTCTTCACGTACCATTTTCATTAGTCATAAATTTATATTATTATTACCTTTGTTTTCTTGATCTAGTTTTTCTTAACTATTATTTTGCTTCTTAAAGTTGCTAATATTTAATTCGCAACTTAATTATCAATAATCGATTTGGGGTGTTACATTCTCCCCTCTTTAGAAGAGTTTTTGTCCTCAAAACTCGATTACTCATGTAACTTAACAATGTTTACTCGTACAACTCCTTACTTCCAAGTCACTAACATATGATTTCTAATTCCTCATGTCACATACCAGATTCATGTCTCCCAACTGTCCAAGGATTTCCTCAATATGGTTGGATGAGGTAGCACTGCGTGTTTCTCAGTTCCCTTAGTCACATGATAAGGCGATTGTTCCTTACCGGTAACAAAGGTCCTGATAGCACATTAGTAACTACCATAATCCTCCATTTCCCTTTTATCCTTCTACAATCACAATTATCCACTTTAATAGTCTACGTTCAAAAATCAAGCGCATCTTGTGTCACTACATGTCACCATCAGATCATCAATCGCCAAAAAATTACTCAATAAATTTAGTCCTCGAAGATCTCCATTCAATGTTCTAGTTCCTTCTCGATGTCAAACTTCTACTTCTTAACCCCGTCACTTTTCTAGTCCCCTTAATGACTATCTGACTCATAGTTCTAGCTTAGATCCTTAAACTACTTGTAATCCTCAAGTCCTATCCTTCACGTATACTCATGTCTTCAAATCTCCTCAAAACTTCACACATTCCACAATCCGAAAATCCTTAGACTTTACTCTAATACCACTCTGTCACAACCCAAAACCCATCGTATGTGAATTAGGGGACCGTGATCGTGAAATTTCTTCCTAAAACCAAATCCATTCGTTTCATACATCACATCAAATTCAATCATTGTAGAGGAAGCAATTACACATGTTACTATGATCTTTACAGTATCTAGAATTGCCTAGAATTTTTTTTTAAAACATACATTACATTCATCATCCTAATCACTGTGGGTCACATGCCTTATGTTTACATTTGAACTTCAAACTACTTTACCCGTGAGTCCCATACCTCACGCATTTTTGAACTTCACATTATTTCACCCGTGAGTCCCATACCTCATGCACTTCTGAACCTATACTTCACTGTGGTTGTGGGTCCCATACCCCACCTTCAAATCACCTGTACATATTATGAATAATCTATGTGAGCTTCACTAAGCTCGTGAGTAATTCTAGTACTTTGTCATGGTTTTCAACTGGTAGTGAGTTAAGTATGACAGATCTTATAAAAAAAAGTCACTACCAATTACCCGTATACTTCAATTACAGAATACAAAAATCTTCAAATCATGTAACACGAAGCATTTAAAACATTCGAGTAATGCATTTAGTTCATTAAATAAGGAACAGAGGAATCTTCAATCATGTAACACAAAGCATTTAAAGCATTCGAGTAAGGCATTTAGTTTATCAAATACGGAATGCAGGAATCTTCAAATCATGTAACATAAAGTATTTAAAGCATTTGAGTAAGACATTTAGTTCATCAAATAAAGAATGCAGAAATCTTCAAATCATGTAACACAAAGCATTTAAAGCATTCGAGTAAGGCATTTAATATGCAGTAGAAAACTTGTAAACATGTGCAAAGTGGCCATTTGGTGGCCGAGAGAATTTAAATCAATTAGTTGTTAATAGGATGAATAAAATCCTTGTCTCATAAACAAGAGGGTATAACTCGTTGTCATTTTAAAAGCGGGGCCATTTTAAAAATCCTTTTCATGTAAATGGGGGTTCGAAAACCTTCTACCATTACTTATGAAAACATGAATCTTTTATTCATGAAATCAAGACATATAAATCACGTTTAGAAAAATGGGGGAAAAATCTTCTGCCTTTTCTGAACATAACATCTTTTCACTTTTTTATAGAAGAATCTATTTCAAACTAGACTCTAAGCTTAACTTCTCGTGAAGATATCTCATGCTTAGGAGATAAACCTTCTACTGGGCATTTTTCTCATATGTGAGCCCCAAAGGGCCTCACGAGCTCGTCATGAATATTTTAACAGAGTCTTCAGAATACTTGGACTATAAAAATTCAGAACATTTAAGATATAAACTTAAGAATATTTAATCACGATGTTCAGGAATGTTTAAAACATAGCTAGAATGAAAAATATTTACTTTTAGAGAGGCATTAATAAAATTTTGAATTTAACATAGACATGTTGGAATACAAACTTACAGAAAGTCAGCAATATAAATAGGCTAACTTGCATGTCAAGATAGAATTTAAAAATAGAAGCAATAATACTTTCGAATCATGAGTCATATAAATACAGGTATTTTGAACTTAAATCACTTCAGGAATTTTTTGAACTTAAAATACTTCAAGATCATGGAGTTAAAATCTCCACTTTAAAGTATAGGATTACTCGCCTTTGTCCTTGAGGTTGGCGCTACTAGTGTGCCTTTCCCTTTCACTTGTAGGTCCTAAAAATAATTTATGAAGCATTTAATTAATTCCATATTTAATTTAAATTATCGTCTATTTGGTATTCTTGATTTATTCTTAGACCAGGTAAATCCTAATTTCCTAGGACAAGGTCTTATTTCTTTTAAACCAGACTATTCATAGTAATTTAATAAATTTTCTTTTCACGTGTCCTATTTTTTAGTACCTAATTTGATAATATAGACCTCACTGTTGGGTCGAAACGTCGAAGAAAGTCAATTTAGACCCTCTCAGACTTCTATTTGGCTTCGGGCATCATTTAGGATAAAATGATAATTTTGTATTTTACGTATTTTAATTTTTTGGGATCTCGTCTTGTTAAATGAAACTCGCTATTGGGTCCAGAATGTCCAAAATAATCAAGTTACACTACCCTTTTATTTTATTTGGGTAATGGGACATTTTACTATAATTAAATTAATTTAATTACTTAATTTCATATTATATATATATTTCGTCTTTATTTGAACACAAGGGTGAAGTTGACACAATGGCCATATGCTTGGGGTTAAGTTCCTCACATGCACAGGTCTGGGGATCGAAACTCGGGAGTTGTGGCTCCCCTTTATTTTTTTGATATTTTAGTTGCTAATAATGGACAAGGGGAAATCCAGGGATATGATATCTCTGTTCTGACCATGGTTATTAAATCAAGCCCTTAACTGCGTAGCCAAACAGACCATTTTCACTTTAAATTTAAATCTCACAACCCCTAAATGACGCCGTGTTACTAAAATCATATTTGCTACTGGGCGAGTTCCTACTCGGACCCGAACTCGACTTGTTCCTGTTCATCTTCTTCCCTATCACCCTCGATATTGTTGCCCTAATTACAAGTTTTTAAAAATTCTATTTCGTGACTTTTTTGTGACTCTTTTCTTCTACTTTCAATTCCTATTGGTTTTTATAACATTAAGTGAGGTTTTGGTGTTGCTCTAGCGCTTTGAATTGAGTTTAAAAGCTCCATTGGAGTTTCAGTGCATTTCTGGTTATGAGGTTCATACTCGATCGTTTCTTGACCCAAATTTATGGCGTTGGGCTTGTTGTGATTGTTTCATCTAGGGGGTTCATTTCTCGATCACAAAATAAGGTTTTGTGTTCATTTTGTAAGGGTAGGGTTTTCAAGCCATGAGCTGCAACTTGCGGTTTGAAGGTCTTTTCCTAAGCTTTTTGGTCATGGTCTAGGGTTTTTGTGACCCTTTTGAGGTCTAGTTCAAGCCCCGAGTGATGGAATTGAGTTTTCCTTCGGTCAATTCAGACCTACCTCCAAGGTGGTCTGACAATGGCGATTTTGTGTGGGGTGGCTGTCTTAGCTCTCTTGGGTCTCCTTTTTCACTTCTAAAACCCTAGTATATCACAAATAAAACCATGCATGCAAACTAATACCATTAAATAGTAAGTTTTTGCATCATTTTTCTAGAGAGAGAAAGTTGGGTTTTACCTTTAACAATGGGCTCCCTCTCTCTGCTTAGCTCAGTTTTGAGTCCTACTAAGCTTCATATGCCACAAACAGTGCTTGCATGCAAGTTGTTTTCCTCTTCTCCCTATTTTTTTCTTCTTTCTTCTTCTTCACTTTTTATCTCTACTCTCTCTCTCTCTCTCTTTATATCTGCTCACTACACACATGCATGACATACTTGTCTACCACACACGCACATCTTATATATATATATATGTCATTATATATATATACACATAAAAGGCTGAGGTGTTGCGTGAAAGGTGATTAGGTGTGGGGGTGGTGGAAGGAAATTTTATATAACATATATACATATCATATGAGATATATAGCACAAAAGTGTTTGTAGCCAAATTTGTAATTTTTTTGGGAATAGAATACTTCTCCTTTTTGGTCTAAGATTCAAACCTTTTGGCCAACATTTTAGCCTTATTTTCTTCCTTTTTCCTTTTTATACCTTGTTTGGCATTTTGCATATTTTATCCCATTTTTTCATTTTTTTGCATTATTTTAATTTTTCTTCTCATGTACTTGTATTTTTATTCATTTTATTCATGTGTCGACTTCTTGAATTGAAGTCTTATTATTTTATTTTCTTCACGTACCGTTTTCATTAGTCATAAATTTATATTATTATTGCCTTCGTTTTCTTGATCTCATTTTCTTAACTATTATTTTGCGTCTTAAAGTCCCTAATATTTAATTAGTGACTTAATTATCAATAATCGGTTCAGGGTGTTACAGGTTGTCAAAGAGAAGCTTCAGGTACACCAAAAATCGCCTAAAGAATGGCCTTTTTGCGAAAGAATATGCTTGATACTTGAGAGAGTGTGAAAGTTTCATAGGTGCGTGCAACCCAACACAAAAAGGCCTTTTTGCGAAAGAATGGCCTTTCATAGGGTTGTTCTACTCCGACACATTTAAAAACAGATTTGATTCCCCTTTTATAAATTATCAAAAGGTGCGCCATTAGAGGCCTCTCAGTCGTCATCATGAAGTTAATATGGCAGTTGGAACGGTAGTGGCCTTGATTGCCCAACCGACATGTGACGCAATAATGAAAAACTAATTGTCCCATCAACGACTGCATTATCAGAATAAGTAATGGTGCATTTATGACAAAGACACGTGTAACTCTTCAGAAACCTTAACCTTAGCTATGTATATACTGCACTGAACTGAGGCTCGGTGGGGAGTGGCTGATATACCATAATTTAACTAAAGTACTCAAAGCATGACACGTGTCCACAAGAAGCTCTTTAGTACATAGGTCAAAAGAGTAATCATCCACCTGACCTATTAGAATACAGAACATAGAGAAAAGAAGGTTCCGAGATGGGCACCACCTTCTATGGGTTACCGACCTTAGAATAAGGAAACAGAATGTTAAATAAAAATTATTATTTATGGATATCTTCAAATTCTTACTTTCATAACTCCTAATTCTACTCAACTTAGGAGATTCATAACCTATAAATAATGCCATAATATACATTTTCAATTCATGTTTAATTCTTCTCTTGAATTATTGTTATTTTTTTTTACTAACTTTATCATCAGAATGGTTACCAATGCAGTCTTCGCAATAGTCTTTTGATTTCGAGTTCTTAAGAGACAATTTTAGAGAAGAGACCTTCAGATTAGAAGAATGCAACATCACTAACTTTTTTTTTTTTTCATTTTTAAGTAAATATTAATTAAAATCTTTTTGACTAAAAAATATAATTTATTTATTTATATAAAATGAAAAGATTTTTTGTATAAAAAAGTTAGAAAAATGGTCAAAATTGAAAAAACACAAAAATAAAAAATAAAAAATAAAAAAAGAAAGGTGCATTTTCATTTTGATAAAAAAATAATATTAGAGGGGAGCTCTTATTAATTTTTTAGTAAAAATAAGAAAAATTTGTGTTATTTTAAAAAATTTGTGTAATTTATCACTAAAAGACAAAAGAAAAAAGAAAAAAGAAAAAAGAGGGGATGAATTGTGCTAAAATTATGTTCATCACGTGACCTCACACATGAGTTGGGGCTTTAGGGACTAGGGAGGGTTTAAGCCGCTCCCTCTGCTTTCCTGGGTTCTCCTTGCACCGACCTGCGAGTATGCAACTGTATTATCTATGAAATGATACAGTTTCGGTCCATCTATATTTCTCACCCCAAAACCTTAAATTTTATCACTAACCCTAATTCTGGTTTCAATTACCATGAAACCTCTCTCTCCAAGAACCATTTTCATTTTCTTTTCTCGCTCCTTTTCTATCAACTCAATCAACAATGTCGAATTTCACCAACACGGCCTTCGAGTCTCTAACTTCTCAACTTCCTCTAACTCATTTTACTCCTCACCATCTTCTTCTTATCCGTCACGGCGCCATGAAGAAGAGAGCCGAAACGTGAGGGTTTCGGTTTGGTGGGATTTCGAGAACTGCACACTACCAGTAGGTGCAAACGTTTTTAAAGTAGCGCAAAGTCTTACTGCCGCGATTAGGGCTAATGGGATCAAGGGACCCATTCAGATCACGGCCTTTGGTGACGTGTTGCAGCTGTCGAAGCCGAACCAGGAGGCGCTGTCGTCCACGGGGATCAATCTCGCTCACATTCCTCATGGTTTGTTTACAATTCGGATGCTTAAATTGTAGGCCATTTTTATTGTTGAGATTTGGACGCTGATTGAATGTGCATTATTATATACAACTATTTGCCAAAATAAATAAATAAATTGAGGGTTGTCCTTATCAAGCATTTTAACATGATGCCATCGCTTGATTGTTTCGGGTTTTATGCGATATGACATGACATCTCTTTCTGTTGTTATGATTCACTTACTATTCTTAAAGAGTGTTGGATGGTTTGGCTTCTTTAAAAATTTGTAACTTGTAAATATATGTACTCATTAGGGAGGTTATTGATACATGTTGAGTTTCACTTGTTTTTGTGTTCAATCAAATCTGTTTTTAAATGTGTCGGAGTAGAACAACCCTTCTTTTTTTGATTGTAGCTTCTTAATTTTGTCTCAAATGTGACACTACTCTGCCTTGTTTGAAGGCACCCTTATTCTCCAAAAAGCTTTTGTGGTATAGCAAGTTGAGTTGCTGAACAACCCAATTTAAGGTAATGCAAATGTACTTATTAGGGAGGTAATTGAGACATGAAGAGTTCCACTACTTTTTGTGTTCAATTGAATCTATTCTCAATGTGTCAATGTTTGGCCTGAAAAACTTAAATGGTTATGATTGGGTGTGGGCATGCCAGAGTTGGATGAGCTCACATGTAATGCCAAATGTTGATCCCTGAGATGGTGTGTATGTGTGGACGATCAGGTAATTGTAAGGAAGCAGTGAATCTCCCTTCCTAGTAGGTTTTCCTTTACCTCTGAGAACGATTAATTAAGGGCAAATAACAAGATGGATAAAGAAATGTAATGCAATAAGAGCATAAAATACCTTGCATAAGCAAGTGATTGATACAACCTTTGGGTGTAAATACAAAGGATTGTAGTTATAGATTGTGTGATAGTGGTGGTAAGTATAGAGAGAAAAAAAGAAAGGGTAGTTAAGGTAGGCTACTACTACTCCTAAGACATGCTATGCTAGGCTAGGTTAGGCTAAGCTAAACTAAGATAAATGCTAGGTTGAGCTAGGCTTTGTTCATTGAATGACGCTGGGTCCTTACTCTATCTTCAATTCTTGTATTTCTAAGCTTTTGCAGGCAGGAATTACCTTTTGTTTTGCACATTCTCCATTAAGCCATCCATATTTCCCGCTCTGAGCACTATGCCATGATGGATGGCCACTTTTGACTATAGGTTGTCCATGATCTCTATGTGCCCCACTTTATGAGGAAGTGGTCCCAACCTACTGTCCCATGCTATTGACATCTGTTCCACGTCTTTATCCTCTGAATGTGTTGGCCATGCTCTAGAATGATTGGACTAACTATTTGGACATACAGTCATAGCTTTGGGCCTTTGGTCACCCATGACTATGGACTTTGTAATTCTTTGCATCTTTATTGATTGATGTCCTTATTATTATGCCCCTTAGTCATCTACTCCGATTAGGTAGACGCCAAAGCAAAGAAGCATAGACACGGTTACTGATACAACACAATACAAACACACGAACACCTTATTTCTCAAAAATTAGGATACAGATACGTTAGGGATACGTTGAGTATATATATGTTTTTATATTTTTTATATAACCATGTAATAAATACCTAACTTTATTTCAATTAAAATTGGCATAAAACACATAAATCACAAAAATATTATTAAGATATTATAATAACAAAGCCATTAAATAAAATTTAAGAATTTATTTATTTAATCATCAATATTTATGATTCAAGTTACAAAATAAATTTACTAACTATTACGTAAGACATATATATATATATATATATATATATAACAAAAAAAAATGAAGGAGAAGAGGAGAAAAGGAGGGAAAAAGTAAAAAAAAGAAACAGTACCAACGTTTACTAACATGTCCTAATGTGTTCATAGTGTGTCTAGATTATGTCCGAAATTCATAAAAGAATAAAAAATTTAGCCACTTTTTTCGTGTGTCTAACACATGTTCGAAAAGTGTCCGAGAGTGTTGGTGCTCGACATGTGTCCGATACGGACACGTGAGCCAAAATAGTTTCCGTGCTTTATAGCGCCAAAGCCTCTACCCTTAAGAGTACCTAGCATTAGCTATCTTGTCCATTGCTTTATCAATCCTACGACTTAGGGATTTGTACTTCCTTCTTGCTCATATTAACACGTGCCACTGATTCCAATAGGCTCACTAATTCTTGGGAAAATCATCAGGTTCTAAGCTTTAATCACATGGTTACGTTCACGTGATGGCCAACCAACTTCTGAGCATTGGGTAGGGTGTAAATGCCCCCAAGATGTGTCGTATCTCGATTTTGCGAGGATACGTTGTCTTTTTTAGAAATCCCATTTAAGTTGGGATCATAGTTGTTAGTATCTTACGATACGCGTATCTTACGATATGTTTCGATATGGATATAAAACGATACGTATCTTATAGTTGTATCTTTTTGTATCGCATCTTACTATACGTTTCGATACGCATGATGCACGCAATACACACTATTAAGTTAAATGACATCGTTTTGACCTCTTTTTTGTTGTTTTGTTATATACACGGGAATGTCTTTTTATTTTGTTTGGTTTTATATTAACTATTTGTAACGTTTAGAGATCTTTTCTCAAACAAGAAAAATGGAAGTAAATATTTTGATAAGATGAGGATGAGAATGAGGATGAGGAGTGAGCACATACAAGAAGTTGAAGAAGGAAAAGGAAGTGAAAAATTGTTGACACATGATGAAGATGATGATGATATCGATATCGATGCCAATGAAATTGGATATTAAGATGAAAATGGGAAGAATTATAAAAATGAATAATTTTAGATTTTGTTTTTAAATTTTGATATTGGTGAACTATTTTTAAACATGGATTATTAATTTTGGTTTGAAACTCGTAATATTTATAAGTTTAATTACACTTACTTCCTTTGTGGTTTTTGACAATTGCAGATACCTCCCTATAGTTTGCAAACCTACACTGGCCCCCCTGTCAGAGTGGTTTGACAAACGGTGTTAATGAATTTTGTTAAATGACCAAATTATCCATCTATTTAATATGAATATTTTAGGTTAAAAGTCATTTTGTTGTAATATTAAAGTAATATGTATATTAAGTAATAATATTGGAATAAAAGCTCACTCTTGTGTAATTTAGACTATATATATATATTTCTTATATAGCGAGAGAGAGGGATAGTAGGGAACTGAAGTACCCCACCGCCGACTCTCCACCGCTGACCACAATTGCGAACCATGGTGAGTATGGCTAGAGAGATCGATGATGGAAGCCAGAGGCACGGAAGAGTCGGCAAATCGTAGGTATAGTCGGAGAGATCGATGATGCTAGAGCCATGGAAGCTGGCAAATAGCAGGTATAGCCGGAGAGATCGATGATGACTTGGTAATTGATCTCTATTCTCCATCCTTTTCTCTCTAACAAACCCATAAATTCTTCTCTCTCTCTCTCTCTCTCCCCCTCTCCATCTCCCCGCCCATCTATTTCTCTCACAGCCTATCTATTTCGTCTCACTGCCCACCTTAAGCTTTATTGCTTGATCAATCTTTTGCCATGTAAATACCCAAAGGATTAATTGATAAATGCTTCATATGTCTATGCAATGAAAGCCGTTGTTTATGCACACATGTTATTGATTGGTGAAATGCTTGATCGGTGCCATCAAACTTGGCAATGTCATCATTGTCCGACAACACCACCACGAGATCTTCCAAGGCATGCTCTATGATTGGAAACAGGGGCACTAAAGCTCTAATTTTATTCCAAAAAAACAGAAGCTTTGTTTGGGTCCAAAGAAATTGGGAATTTTGGATCCTTTGATTGGGGACAATTATTTGTTTAATAATTTTGCCAGATTATGAATAATTTTTTTGGCTTTCATTCATTCATTCATCCATTGGTTGGGTTTGATTTGTGCAAATTGAAGAGAGGAGTTGAAATTGTTCTAATAATGGAATTATGTGCAAAATTCAATGCTTGTGTGGATGGATATTTAGTGTGGTTATATAATAGCGTGAGAATTATCTGATATATATAACTGTTCTAGTGGTGCACATATACATGTTTTTATATTTGCAGGGTTGTAGGGATGGATATGTATACACACACACACACACACATGGATATGTAGGTCAAATTAGTCATTCCACCACTTATAAGGGTAATTTGGGTATTTTATAATTTTTTTTGCTTACAACATCAATTTCCATACTTGTCTGTAACGTCAACTGACGGTAGCGGGGAATTTGCAATTAAAACTTAAAGCAAAAGGGAGACAGTGTAGGTTTACAAACTATAGGGGAGGTATCTACAATTGTAAGAAACCACGGGGAGATAAGTGTAATTAACCCTATTCATAAATGTTGATTCTTATAATTTATAGAATTTAAGTTATTTTTTTTTGTAAGTGAGTTGAAATGTTATTTTTATCATTTTATACACATTTTATACATTGTATATATATATATCATCAAAGGCTTCGACGCAGGGGATAGAAGGGGTGGTGGGGTCACCATTTCTCATCTTTTGTTTGCAGATGATACCATTATTTTCTGTGACCCCTCAGTGCGCCAGCTACGTTTTGTGCGTTGTATCCATGTGTGCTTTGAAGCTGTGTCAGGCTTGCGGATCAACCTCTCTAAAAGCAGTATTACGCCAGTTGGTTCAATTCAAGGGTTGGATTTGTTAGCTGGCACTTTAGGTTGCCGTGTGAGTTGTCTTCCATTGGTTTACTTGGGTCTTCCGTTGGGAGCTTCTCCGCGTTCCATTGGGGTTTGGGATCTTGTTGTGGCGCGGTTCTTCAGCAAATTGTCAGGATGGAAGGGTCAATTCCTCTCTAAGGGAGGCAAGCTCACCCTTATTAAAAGCACTTTGGCAAGCCTTCCCACCTATTTCATGTCCCTCTTCCGCATGCCGAAGCCAGTTTGCAGAAAGTTAGAGAAGATTCAAAGGGACTTCTTATGGGGACAAGATGGGGAGCGCAACAAGATTCATTTAGTGGCTTGGAATAAGATCAAGAAGCCTGTGTCTCTCAGAGGGCTAGGGGTGAAAGATATGGGTACTTTCAACACAGCTCTTTTAGGGAAATGGTTATGGAGGTTTGGTGAGAGCATCGGAGAACTGTGGAGGGAGATCATTGCTGCTAAGTATGGGTGTGACATTGGCGGCTGGTGCTCGGGCAGTGTGGAAGGGCCTCGGGGATGTGGTCCCTGGAGTTCCATTAGAAGTGGTGGAGGCTTTTCAATGAAAAGTGTAGTTTTGTCATTGGGAATGGGGGCCGCGTCATCTTTTGGGATGACGTTTGGATTGGGAATGAGCCGCTTAGGGTGAAGTTTCCTTCCTTATACCATCTGGCTACTAACAAGGAGGCTAAGGTATGTGATTACTTGGAGAGAGCAGGGAATAAGCTTGTCTGGACTTCTCATTTTAGGAGAAACTTTTACGATTGGGAATTAGAGGAAGTGGGCTCCTTTCTTGGTCACATTTGCAATTACCGGGCTATGGAAGGGAGGGAGGATTCGAGATTGTGGCTCCCAAACAAGAAATCTTTTTCCGTCAATTCCTTTTACAATAGTCTGTTTGCTTCAGAAACTTCTCTCTTCCCTTGGAAGTCCATTTGGCTCTCAAAAGCTCCTCCTAAGGCCTCCTTTTTTGCATGGGAAGCCTCCTGGAAAGCTATTTTAACTGCGGATAATTTGAAGAAACGTGGCTTCACTATGGCTAGTAGGTGCTATTTTTGTAAGCAAAATGAGGAAACGGTGGATCACGTTCTCATTCACTGTCCAGTTTCTTGGAGTTGCTGGAACATGATTTTTGCTCTTTTTGGTGTCCCTTCGGTAATGTCGGGCTCCGTCAATGATCTTCTGTTGGCTTGGGTAGGGTGCAAGTTTTCAGAAGAGATTATGAGATCTTGGCGTCTGGCTCCTTTATGTTTGCTATGGAGCATTTGGCTTGAAAGGAACAGGTGTGTCTTCGAAGATGTGGAGCTTCCCCCCCCCCCATCTTCAAAGATGTTTTTTTGCGTTTATTATTTTTTTGGGCTAAAGAGACTTCTCCTATTAATGTCTCTTCTTTTGTAGATTTTCTGGGGTTGTCAAGACCTTTGTAAAGCACCCTTCTTGGGCTCAGTCTTTTTATATATATACATCTTTATTTATCAAAATATATATATATATATATAAATATAAAACATTATATATAACACGATACAATATATTTAAAAAATGAGAACTACACTTGGTACCACTTTGTTTTTTAATTCTTGGATAAATAATAATAATTTATATATCTAATTGTTATTACAAGTGAATTGATATGTTATTTATATCATTTTAAACATTATATATATATATATATTAATGTGTGCATATATATATATATTTATAGATTTATTTTTTTTTAAACTACACATCTTACAATACATGATACGATACAAATTTTTTATTTATTTATAACAATGATATGGCTTTTGAGTTTTGATACATGTTTCGACAACTATGGTTGGGATCTTTTCAAATTCCTTACCCTTAAGTTTTCACCGTCAAGATGCCAATCATTGACTTATCTCAATCAATACCCACTCCTAGTTCCTAGGAACAATGTTTTAAAAACCGAACCGTTGAATGAACCAGAAAAATAATCGGGTCACGGATCTCCGGTTTAACCGTTGGGTCAACCGGAATCAATCGTGACATCATAATTATGTAATAAATATAATTATTAATAAATAATAATAAATTAAATTACTAAAATAAAAAAAAATTCTAAAAACTTTCCTACAATAATTGTAAAATAAATAGTGTCATTATCACAATTTATACAATAAAGTTCAAATTAATTTAATTATTTTAATTTACAAAAAAAGTATAAACATAACAGAATGATAATTAAGGAGTACTTCACCAAAAATAAAAAAAAGACATACGTAATGTTGTTTTAAAATAAGCCCAACTCCCTTCAAATATCTTGGGAAAAGAAATGGGCAAATGATAGAAAATCTCGGTAGAGACAGAGAGTTGTCCTTCACATCTGCCACCAAAGCAAGCTTGTTTTGTCTTCTTTTAGGATTTCATTAAATGCAAGTTATAATTATATGTTCTCAATTCCAGTTTCATCATTACAGTGTTTTTTCTTTTAATTTAAATTAAAAATGTGAAAATTTGATCCCAAATTTAACACACTCAGTTGCATCTCAGCTGTCCATTCACTTATAGACTTTCATATTTCACCAATATCTATGTATATGTTTATACCCATATCTACCATGTCTATGTTTCACTTTCATAGTACTCAAAAAGGATTTCTTTCCTTTAGTCTATTGTTGGAGTTCTCTACAGCCTTTCTCTATGACTTCATCTTCTTCACCATGCGGCCTACGGGTGATGCCTTCTCCAGATCCACGACCATGAACAAGACGCCTCGTCTTTCTGTGTAGAAACCACAAAAGCCACCTGTGACTTAAAGCTTCCCTATCTCTCATCAGCATCAACTCCTGCTTCAACTGGCACCTTTTTTTTGGTCGAGAAACTGAAACCATCGCTGGTAAAGAGAAATAGGTTGGCATTAAAACCGTCCGATTCAGCTAAATCGTGAACGGTTTTCCGGTTTTCCAGTTAAACCGGATGACAGTTCACACTGTTTTTCAAAAATTGGCCGGTTTTTGCTTTCATCCAGTTTAGCGGTTGAAACCAGACCTCTTTTTGAACCGGTTCACGATTTGACCGGTCGAACCGGCTGGTCTGGTCCAGTTTTTAGAACACTGCGGAGGAACCTCATCATTAGTTTCGAATTTTGAGCCCACCCATATTTAAACTTTTCTTTGCTCTTCCAGCTCCTTTGCACTTTCCTTCAACTCAAGAGTCTTGCATCTTTCTGCTTACTCTTCTTCCCTTAGCTGCCATCAATGGCTCCAAAAAGCCACGAAGTCATAATGGCCTCATAGGTAGAGGACCTAATCTCTTCCTTCAATTATTAGTTCATATTGGTCCAACATTTTCTAACATTCTGCCCCTTACAATGACGCCTTTCTACTTGTTGTCTTCTTCGCCTTCTCCACTTCTATTCCAGAATTCATCCTTCTCATGGTCGACTTCGAAGCATCGTTTCCAGACTTGGCTCATTGGTAGTGATGACTGGGCCAGCCAGGTGGAAAGACTTGTCCTTTAAAAAGGTGATATTTGGAGATAGAGTGGTATTTATGATGTCATTATGTTGTCCAACGTCAACGTCCCAATCATCAAGCATTTATTCTACAATGCCGCTCTTTTTTGGTTCGTATCAACCAATATTTTCCATTTCAAGTGGGCATAATGGCTCCTACTATTTCCAACATCTGCTTTTTTACTGGTCTATGTCCCAGAGTGAGACGGCCAATGTCAGTCTTTCTGCTACCAATATTCCTTTTGCCTATCTTGTGGACCACAAAGGTGACCACCTTACTAACTCAAAACAATACATAGCTGCCAGTAAAATAAATAGGCCAATTTCAGATCAAGAACACTTAGCCTTTCTTGTCTTCTTTCTTCATAGATTCCTCGTGTGTGGCTTCTCATGGCATCATAATAGATTTTACTGACCTAGTCGCAACATTGGTTAAAGGATGGCCTGTTGTTGGTATTCCTTTAATTCTTGCCCATCTTTATAGGGGCATGAGAGATTTGGTGTACTCAAGTTTATGTCTTGGAGGTGGCCCATTTGGCTTCTCTAACTCTGATTAGTTGCATACTTCCTAGAGTTCGGCCCTCCTTCGTCCCAGAGTTCGAACATCCTTTGTCCCCATCGTCCTCTACATACTATTATGAAGAATTTTGGGCCAATGTTCTAGTACCTTTTGAAGATTGCTTCTCTTTCTTTTTTGACCGTACCTTTAGGTCGCTTGAGTCTTTTCTTCCCTTTTCTCAAAGAGAGTTTTGAATGGCTAAGGCAGTCTTCTTATGTATTTACGCCAATTTTGAATTCTTTGATGTGTGGTCCAGTATTTTGCTATCCCGAGATTTAGACTACAATTCTCGGTTGACTTGGTCGAATTGCAAGTTCGGGGTTGAATATTATAGTGCTGCCTAGTTTGCCCATCAATTCGGGTTGAACCAATTTGTTCCATTTCTCCCTTTCAATTCTCAGAATCAAGCCTTTCATGAGCACGTTTTCTATGATATGCTATTTCTCAAAAAAGTAGGACACGGATATGTCAGGAACATGTTGAATATACATAATTTTTTTTTTTATATTTTTTATATGACTATATAGTAAAAATTTAATGTTATTGCAATTAAAATTGGTATAAAAATACATAAATTAAAAAATATTATCAAGATATTAAAATAACAAAGTCATTAAATAAAAATTAAAGAACTTTATTTAATCTTCAACCTCAATGATTCAAGTGTCCGACACGTGTCCGAGAAGTGTCCGACACGTGTCCGAGAGTGTCGGTGTCCGACACGGACACGTAAGCTAGAATAGAGTATCCGTGCTTCATAGGTCTTAGGTACGTATCACCAGTAACATCTTCCTTGATCTTTTCCCTTGTCTCTTGAATTAACTTCTTTTTTGTAGAATCTTCAAAGAGAAAGAAATCATCCAAGCCAATAATTGTTAGAAGCTCTGAAGAGAGTGATGACAATGCTCCTCTTGTCCCTCCTCCCAGTGGTTCTTGACACTCAAGGCGTCTTCTTTCCTAAGTAAGCCACTCTTCTTTATTCTAGTTTCAACAACTAGAGTTTAGTTACTTTGTTCTTGTCAGGGGTTGACTTCTCCTTCTCCTGGCCTAAGTTCAAGGTCGTTTGTAACCCCCTGGAGCTTCCTCTAGCCAGGCTGCATCAGATTCAGCCTCATCTCCAAGCCATGCACCTCTTGCCCCTAGGCCTCAAGCTGTGGATACTTCTCTTCGTTCTTTCGCTATCAATATTCAGTTTGTTGAGGTAATCTGCTTTCGAGCTTCAACTTTAATCTACTACTCACAGACTTTCCATTTCCTAGGAACCTCTGGAATTTTCTAATGAGATCATTCGAGACCTTTCCCTAGTCTTCCAAATTATTGATGCTGCTAAGGATGCCCCCAACTCCCCCGGCTTCTAGGCGTATTGACTACACTAATACTGAAGTACAAGAGGCCATTGATTTTCTAAAATGATCGCTAGACCTAGAACTGTCACAACTGGTTGTCCCCGTTGACCAACTTCAAACCTGCTTTGCTGCCTTGCTGGAAGTTTACACGACGTCCGCTACCTCCAATTCGCCCGCTATTTGATCCCCATTCTTAACAACTTCTGGCTTGCTGATGAGCAGGCCAAAACCCTGGTCATCAACTGGAAGAGTTTGACTGGCATGTGGCGGAGACTGAAGAGAGAAGGGATCAATATTAGAGTGTGAAGGCTCGCTATTTGTCACTGGTAGAGGAAGACTACCACTTGGCCGTGGAGATCACCCCTTTAACCAATCATTGACATACCAATCAAGAGAAGCCGAAAAACTGCGTCAAGAATTCCAAAGTTTATTTCTAAATCCGGTTGGTTTGAGAGAGCATGCATAAGAGGGCGATTGAAGATGAGACGTGGCCATGAGAAAGAGCTCGTAATATTGCCATTCGGATCCAATCCACGGCCATTTGGGACAATCTCCATTGGAAATTGGCTGAGTTAGATTTTCTTTGAATCATTCCTTCTTGACTTTTGAACAAATTCAAATAGTATCTTCCTTTTAATCAGTATATAATAATTATGACATGTTTTTGGGCCGTTTATTCTGTTTTCGTTTTGTTTTGAATACTGTATTTCTTATGGTGCATGAGTGTTGGTCAAGTATGGTTATGTTCGGCAATTGGTTTTTTCCTAACCAACTCATCAAGACCATATGTTGGTGAGCGCCAAAAATCCATGGTGAATCCTGATTTTCCTTGGCTGTGATTTGTGGTTAGGATTCATTTTGGGTAATTTTAAATCATTTAGGTTGCTTGACGTACCTGGGGGTTTTCCTTATGTACCATTCTTTGAAAGTCTTGATTCCTTCCCTTTTGGCCTTCTCAGGACATTATGCTCCCCAGGCTATTGAAGTGCATTTAATATTGCGGATATTGCCATTTCCCTTTGTGGTTCAGATAGATTATAGATACCCACCAGTGGAGAAGAAGGGCTATCTATAACTTGCTTTTGATTGGCCAACTCCTTACGTTTTCCTTTTTCCTGTCCTTCCCTCAAAACAGGTGAACTACTTGGTCGGGGGCTCTGCCACCCGAACTTTGCATTTGGGCTAATTGGTTGTTTGGACGGATTCTTGGGGGAATCGTCCATCATAGTCATAATGTCTTCCTGGCCCAACCTTTTAGATTAGACTGGTCGATTTAACCATACTACTGGTTGATGGTTCCCTTTTATCTTCCCTGCTACATGCCATGGCTGACTTGCCATAGGGCTTTCCATTGGACAAGATCCTTGGTTTGTCTGCACCTCAGAATTCTAGCCATTCCAATAATTGGCCGTTGTAGCCATGCCCCAACATCTCTCTGTGTAGTCAGATTACCCCTTGTCAGGTCTAAGTAGTGAATCTTCTTCTCTACTTGGTCCATTAATGCATTGTAGCATGCTTTCTCATATTCAACAAGTTGCATACTAGTATTCACACAATGAACTTAAGATTGTTAGTTTGTCCTGGAATACTTTTTAACATAAATTTACAAACCTGGTGTTTCTCACTAACTAGGCACCTTATCTCGTTGTCCAAATCAACCATCTTTCCTTTTAGTTGACTAATCTGATAAACAACGGACTGTGGCTAAAAAGTTCACTCTATAATTGAAAATCACCCTTGGGGTCCCACCAGGCGTGCCAAAAATATGTTTGGCTTGAAAGACTCTTAGTAAATGGTTATGATTAGGTGCGGGCGTGCCAGAGCCAGATGGCTCTGAGCCAAATGTTGATCCCTAAGGTGGTGTGTGTGTGTGTGTGTGGATGATCAGGAGATTGTAAAAAAGTAGGGAATCTCCTTTCCTTATAGGTTCCATTGCCTATGAGAGTGAGGACTTTTAATAAAGGGTGACTAACAAGATGAGCAAAAAAATGTACTGCATTAAGAGTATAAAATACCTTGTATACGCAAATAATTGATACACCCTTTGGGCATAAATATAAAGGATTGTAGTTACAGGTTGTGTGATAGTGGTGACTGGTGAGGGTAGTTAAGCCTAGGCTACTGCTACTCCTAAGACATTCTAGGCTAGGCTAAGTTAGGCTAAACTAAGATAAATGCTCGTCCAAACTAGGCTTTGTTGATTGAATGACATGGGGGCCTTTCTCTATCTTCAATTCTTGTTTTGATAAGCTTCTGCAAGCAGCGGTTTTCTTTTGTTTCACATATTCTCCATTAAGTCGTCCATATTTTCCGTTCTAAATACTATGCCATGTTGGACGGCCAGGTTTTCCTATACGTCGTCCATGATCTGCATGTGCCTCACATTCTGAGGAAGTGTTCTCAGCATATTGTCCCATGTTGTCATCCGTCCCACGTCTTTATCCTTTGGATGTGTTGGTTATGCGTTAATGAGGTTCTGGCTTTACTGACACGTGTCCCATGTTCTGGAATGATTGGACTACCTACTTGGACATACAATCATAGATTTAAGCCTCTAGTTGCCCAAACCATGGACTTAGTAATTCTCTGCATCTTTGGTGGACGTCATTATTATACCCCTCCGGTCATCTACTCAGATTTGGTAGACGCCCAAGTCTCTACTCTCAGAGTGCCTGGCATTTGCCATCTTGGCCGTTTCTTTATCAATCCTATGACTCAGGGATTTGTACTTCCTTCTCGCCCACATTAGCACATGCAAGCCACTAATCTCAACGGGGTCACTCTAATACTTAGCAAATCATCAGGTTCTAAGCCCAAAATTACTTTAATCACATGGCCATGTGCACGTGGCAGCTGACTAGCATCTGAGGATTGGGTAGGGTGTAAAAAGTCAGAGTAGGACAACCCTGCTTTTTTCGATTGTTGTTTTTTTAATTGTGTCTGAAGTGTGACATTTCTCAGCCTTGTTATAAGTACCCTCATTCTACAAAAAGCCTTTTTAGTTTAGCAAGTTGAGTTGCTGAACAAACCGATTTGGGTAATTTTTTGGGAGGGATTTTTCTGTTACCTGTAACTGTTGAGTTTTCTTGGCTATCTCATCTACTTGATCAACATCATTTTTCTTTTTGAATTTGTTCGGAATCTTTGCCAGCAGTTTTGTACCTCCAGTAGTCTGATAACTTAAATTTGAAGTGGTTGCAGCCGTGCTATTTTTATTTTTATTTTTGCTTCAGATCTTTTAAAGTCGATGAGTTGATTTTACTTACAAAAACAAACAGAAGTTTGTAATGTGATTATAAACTTCCCTAAAGTGTGGTTATGAATTTTCTTTGAGTTCTCTAACTAGCTCACCTTGAGGTAGGTCCATTAGACTACTTGGTTTGTTGGCAATTTTCTTAGACTCTTGCTTGCTACCTATTGGTGAATGAATTTTAGGCCTGTGCCCCAATGTCCGTGGCTTATGCAGTCTGGGCACTTCCCAACATGAGGTTATCTTTAAATTTGAGGAATGCAGCTCATTTTGAACATTTTAGGGATCTCATGAGGAAGTTAAACTTCCGCTTTAGTATTTCTTTGAACATAAAAATCATTTGTTAGTTTTACCCTTTTTTTCTATAATTCTTTTTTTAATAGCATGATTGAAACCTAAGTTTCTAAGACTACTTAGTGACTAAATGGCCTCCTTCCCCCCCTTTTCATGGCACCTTAGTATAATTGCTACCAGGTTCTGTAAAACTGCCTGAGGTGTGCTGCCATGTTCAATATCAAATTCAAGCTGTAGTAAAACTTGAGCTTTGATTTTGTTTTCCTTATTGTTCGTTGGGTCATGATGCTTGCACTTCACTTGGCTTTTAATTGTAGTTCTTTCTTTCTTTGTTTTTCTTTTTATTTTAAATATATTAATGTTAGGTCTTTTTGGATAAAATAATTTTACCTCAGGAAAGGTATAAAATTTAGTCATCATTAGTTGATAGTTGAACTCATTTTTTGAGGGGCAAAACAAGAGCTGAATTACCCTAGCATTCCTTGATATTAGAAGCATTTACAAGTCCCTCATCTGATAGAATCAACAGAAGGGCTAGCCTAGTGTACGAGGTTCCCACCACTA
The DNA here is from genome assembly GCA_008638375.1 of Nyssa sinensis. Classification (NCBI taxonomy): domain Eukaryota; kingdom Viridiplantae; phylum Streptophyta; class Magnoliopsida; order Cornales; family Nyssaceae; genus Nyssa; species Nyssa sinensis. The sequence continues at coordinate 25,880,585 of CM018032.1, forward strand.
CGGAGTGCAGAGTGTGTGGAGGGTTAAATGTACGTAGCCTTGTCCTTGTGAGTGCAGAGATTGTTTTTGCGACTCGAAACCATGACCTCTAGGTCACAATGGAACAACCTAACCATTGTGCAAAGGCCCATCCTCAACGGAATCAACAATGACTTTGAAATATTGGACAATTATTACCAAATAACCCTTATATAAAATAGAGTTTCAAATAACAAGTCTATTAAAGGAGGTCTTCTCTTCAACATGAACTTTACCATAAGAAAGGTCAGGTGCTTATTGGGTCCGCACTCCTATTTCTTTGAATTTCCAAGATAATATTGTCTATCACCTTATATATATTGAATATTCTTATTGTCACTTTTGCGAAACAGCATGTGCACAAAATGAGTGTGACCGAAATGAGAATGTTGAGATAGATGTGTGGTAAAACAAGAAAGGATAAAATAAAAAATGAAAACATTTGTGAAATGGTGAAAGTAGATGCTTCAATAACTGGTTTATTAAGGAAAAGTAATATGGTTCACATTATAACTTATAAGATATGCTAGGGGAAGAGGGAGACCAAAATTAACTTGGGTTGAGATAGTATAAAAAGGTGTGCTAATGTGTGGTTTAACTGAGGAGATGATCTTAAATAGAGCAGAATAGTAAGATGTAACTGACCCCAAATAATTGGGACAAAACTTTGTTGAGTTGAGTATCTATATTTAACTTGACCCAAATTCAAATGAGTCAATCCTATTTTTACATGAAACACACATTAGTTGTGTTACACAATGGAAAGGAGAAAGGTGCATGATATGTTGTTTGATAATGATGAACCTGGTTTGGGTTGGTTCTAGTTTGTGTCAAACCCAAAACCAGACCGACCTTTAGCAGTTCCCCAAAAAATGGAACTAAAATCTAATTAACCGTTTGAAAGAACAAAGCCAAATCAACCTGGGTAAGATTGGGTTGGTTTTAGTTTGTTCTTGGTTTCAGAAATACAATGTGATTGATACATTTGAGAGAGAGAGAGAGAGAGAGAGAGAGAGAGAGGGAGAGAGAGAGAGATGTTTCTAAGGGTGAAGATATAGACATGCGTACAATGAAGATCTAAGTTGCTAATGATCACCCCCCAACCCTCCCAAAAAAAATCATATAAAAGCAAAGATTTAATAAAGATCTAAATATTAAAAGAAACCCTAAAATATACACATATACAACTGGAGAGAGAATGGAGAGAGAAAAGAGAGATCTATTCCTAAAGTGAGAAAGATCTATGTATATCATACACACCTTGCACATGTAGGGAGGGATTTTGTTGAAGATGAAGGAGAGCAATTTGCGGCTTTTGATTTTTTTATATTTGGTCTTCAAGAGAGGCGATAAAGCACATGATCAATTCAAACTTGATAATGATGAACCTGGTTTGGGTTGGTTCTAGTTTGTGTCAAACCCAAAACCAGACCGACCTTTAGCAGTTCCCCAAAAAATGGAACTAAAATCTAATTAACCGTTTGAAAGAACAAAGCTAAATCAACTTGGGTAAGATTGGGTCGGTTTTAGTTTGTTCTTGGTTTCAGAAATACAATGTGATTGATAAATTTGAGAGAGAGAGAGAGAGAGAGAGAGAGAGAGAGATGTTTCTAAGGGTGAAGATATAGACATGCGTACAATGAAGATCTAAATTGCTAATGATCACCCCCTAACCCCCCCAAAAAAAATCATATAAAAGCAAAGATTTAATAAAGATGTAAATATTAAAAGAAACCCTAAAATATACACATAGAACTAGAGAGAGCAAAGAGAGATCTATTCCTAAAGTGAGAAAGATCTATGTATATCATACACACCTTGCACATGTAGTGAGGGATTTTGTTGAAGATGAAGGAGAGCAATTTGCGGCTTTTGATTTTTTTATATTTGGTCTTCAAGAGAGTTGATAAAGCACATGATCAATTCAAACTTGATAATGATGAACCTGGTTTGGGTTGGTTCTAGTTTGTGTCAAACCCAAAACCAGACCGACCTTTAGCAGTTCCCCAAAAAATGGAACTAAAATCTAATTAATCGTTTGAAAGAACAAAGCCAAATCAACCTGGGTAAGATTGGGTCAGTTTTAGTTTGTTCTTGGTTTTAGAAATACAATGTGATTGATACATTTGAGAGAGAGAGAGAGAGAGAGAGAGAGAGAGAGAGAGAGATGTTTCTAAGGGTGAAGATATAGACATGCGTACAATGAAGATCTAAATTGCTAATGATCACCCCCCAACCCCCCCAAAAAAAATCATAAAAAAGCAAAGATTTAATAAAGATGTAAATATTAAAAGAAACCCTAAAATATACACATACAACTAGAGAGAGAAGAGATCTATTCCTAAAGTGAGAAAGATCTATGTATATCATACACACCTTGCACATGTGGGGAGGGATTTTGTTGAAGATGAAGGAGAGCAATTTGCGGCTTTTGATTTTTTATATTTGGTCTTCAAGAGAGATAAAGCACATGATCAATTCAAATTTGGGTTTATATCCTTATGTTTGAAGGAGCATAAGGGTTCAATGGCCATGATCAATCACTTTAAAACATGTAATACATATGCACTAAAGCTATACAAATATTGTTACCCCAGAAAAACAAAGCTACTGAAATATGTATGATTAGGGCATCTCCAACAATGAATCAAACCCATATCGAATTTAAATTTGAGTCAAAATCCACAAAAATCACCCTCCAGGAGTGAATCAAACCCATACCAAATCTGTTTTTTACTCAAATCCAAACCCAAATCAGCGCGTTACTGTTCACAACATCAAATTTCTAACAGCTACTTTTTTTTCCCTACCTAGTCTCACTTCAAATGGAAAATGAAAGGAAAAGGCAAGGAAAAGAAATGGAAAGAAAATCAGGAAAAGGAAAACTGACCTGGTGGGAATCGGTGATGGCGAAGTGCAGGAGAAGATTTGGAGTCATCGTCTCCATCCATCATTGCAGGTCATCGTCACAGATTCAAAGCCTCGCGTTAGGCCATCATCGCAGAGAGCTTGTTGCCATCGTCTTCCCATGTTTAGCCATTGTGCTGCTGGAAAGGGTTTTGAAACCCAAAAGTTTGTTGTGAAGGAGAAGTCTCCAGAAGGTCCAGCCCCTTTTGTTCTTTTATCCACCCGACCAGTTGTTTAATTTTAGGCTCAAACCAAAACCCAATTTCATTTGTTCTCCTCTTTCCTGCAGTAATGGGTTTTTAGTAATGTTTTTTTTTTTAATGTAATGTTATTTTTTTTTAATTAATGTAATATTTTTTTTCAATATAATGTTATTATTTTCAATGTAATGTTATTTTCTATATTATTTTAAGATGTAATGCAATATGATTTAAAAAATACACAAAAAAATATATTGAATTAAAAAAAGACAAACATCTTTAAAAGATACATATCATTTAAAAAAGTTACATTGAATCAAAAAATTGGTGGGAAAATTTGGGAGAGAATGAAAATTAAGAGTGGAAGAGGTTTGGAAGGAAAATGAAGAGGGAAAATGATTTTTGAAGGGAAATGACATAAAGTAGCTTTTGGGATAAGGTGGAAATTTTTAAAAAAGATTTGAGTAAAAACTTAAGTAACTGTTGGAGCACATTCAAACTCAAATTCGCCTTTTACTCAAATTTTAAGTGAAATTTGGGTTTGAGTTTGAGTAACTGCTGGAGATGGTCTAATAGATATGGGTTTGGTTCCAAACCCAGAGTTGAACCAAGCTGTTGACTCCACAATCTTTCAAATTGGAACCTGATCTAACTTTCACTTGAACTGAACCAACCCTGCTCTTGGAGGCCAGATGTTTTGATTCAAGGGTTATTCGGCCTATTTGGTTCATTGTTATTGATATTACCTCTTAAGGAGGGATTCAAGGGAATGAGAGGAAAAAAAGGAAGGAAGAAGTGTGATGAAGTCTAGAGTGTTTTGGAATTAATATCTATCATGATCTGAAAAATGCGATCAGGACCACAGATTGCTAACGGTCTGCTGTGATCCACTAAAATTTGGTATTCAATCTCTGAGTAGATGCACATAGTTGGACATAACACCATAAAAAATAACAGGAAGAACCTTTTAAGGGTAATAAGAGGAGAACAATTTATGATATGTTTACTTTCGGTTGCCCATTCTTTGAGTAAAGGGCCTATGCTTTCTTTAGTCAGGGGACAGTGGGTCACTATAGGCAGCCATTGTTTTGCCTTGTGGCTTGCTTACATGAAGGATAAGGCCCACCTTTTGATGGGCCTGGATTAAAAGATTACCTGTCGTAAATATCGAGTTGATTGACTGTTTTAGCCATTAATTGTACCTATCAAAAATGAAAAAAATAGCCATTAATTTTGTTCTTTGTTAGAGAAGCTTCTAACATTTCTTTAACCTTTACACTTGTAGAGGCATGTGCCATACTGTGCATTGATATTCAAAGATGACTCAGATTTTTATATGTTATCATGATAAGTGTAATATTGTTAAGTATCATCAACATAATGCCATATAAGCTTTATAAACTTGGATTATTTTTTGATCAGTACTTTATACTAGACTTGGATTTAACTAGAAAGAACATGCTGAAGCCATGTTTTGGCTTTGACAGGTGAAGATTTGCCAACTTTCAGAAATTCGTTGATTGAGATGGCATTTCATGATACACAAGTTTCGTACATGTGGATGTATTAATCGTTCTTCGTTACATGTATGTTTAGAATATTTCCTACTTGTGTATGTATTACTTGTTCTTTTTTGCATGCATGTTTAGAATATTTGTTTTGGTTAATTATGAGTGAAGGAAGTGGGATTTTTTTTTTCTTTTAAGAAAAGAAAGAATGGATAAGAAAAATGCACTTCATGTATAAAGTGGTAGTTTAGAACAAGTGGGTAAGATAGCATGATTGTTGCAACTAATGATTGAATAGCTGACATTAATATTAACCCACTTTTTGAATCCTTATTATTAATTTTTCAATCATAAGCAACCTACTATTTGGATCCCAAGTATTTTGGCAGAGGTCTTATCATTTTGTTTTAGAAAAATCTTACGCTATATGAATTGAAGATGAAGTTTTATGATATAAGTGGGAAAGTTTTCAATATTTCAAATAATTTATATCATATTCCTACTTTTTTTTCTCTCCTTTTCCCCTTCCGTTCTTTTTCTTCAATGGTGAACAGGTTGGTATATGGAGGACTGCTCCTCCACAAATATTTACTATTTAAATAATAGAAATATACAAACAACTAATTCAGTATAGAGATAATTAATGATTTAAATGTTAATCACTAATTATATCATCAAAATTTGTTTTCTTGTTTGGGAATTAGGTGTGTTGAGTGAGATCTTATCCTTGAAGCCTTGATCAAGCCATTCAGTCAGTTGTAAAATAGTTTATTTCTTTCAACATATATTCTCATTACATGTTAAGTTTGCAATCGAAGTAAATTGTACTGTTATAGACAACTTATATATGGTGGCATGATTTTGATTGCTTCATTGATTTTGCAATGGGAAATGGTAGAAAGATTAGGTGGTATGACAAGTGGTGCAAAGAGGGCCTGCTTAAAATCATTTTCCCTTCTCATTCAAGGATTGTAATGGACTGGGGAGATCTCATCTCAGATTATGTCCTTTGTTCTTGCAATGATTTGATATGGGACTTGAGGTTCTTCAGGAATTTGTAGGATTGGGAATTTGAAGAGATTACCCGCCTTTTTGTGTGAGGAGGGACTCAGAAGATAGAATAGTTTGGAGCCTTGAGAAGAGTGAAATCATTCTTTGAAGTGTTGAGTAGGAGAATGTGTCGAGTAGGAGAATGTGTCTTTTCCTTGGAAAGACATTTGAATAGTCAACGTTCCCTAAAAAGTTGCCTTTCTTGGTTAGATGACAGGTTGAGATGTTATTCTAACTTTAGACTTCTTGTAGAAGAGAGGCAAGGTCTATGAAGTATGGACAGGGGCACGAACATGGGACATGACACGACACATAACTTTTCAAAAAAGCAGGACACAAATATGTTGGGGATACGCTGAATACTATATATTTATTTATATATATGATGAGATAATTCAATTCTAACGTTATTTTAATCAATTTCATGTCTACCTATCAAAAACAAATATTAATAATAAATCCCATATACGAAAAGTTTCATTAAATTGATGTACTAAAAATTAATATACTTTTTTAGACTAATTTAGTTTTATAAAATAAGAATATTGGTAAAGTACAAAAATTTTAAAAATTAAATAAATAAATTATTATTATTTGATCCTACAAATAATAAAAACCAAAAGTGGTACCAATTAAGGGATTTATTTTTTTTAGGTTTTTTAATAATTAAAGTTAAAAAATAAATGAAATACAAATTAAATCAATTTAAAAGATTAAATAAATAAAAAACAATTAATATTAACATAACTCATTTATTTGAGGTGAGGGCCTTTCTCGTGTTCACACATCATAAAAGAAGGGGGAGGACCACTTGACTAAATAGAGTGGTTGAGAGAGAGAGGGAGAGGCGCTTGGACGGGAGGGGGAGGAGGAGGTACTTGGTAGTTGATTCAATTGGTGGGTCTCTCCAATTGCTGTTCGTCATTGCGAATAGGTAGGCCACTGTCTTCTTCTCCACTCTCTTTCTTTACCTTTTTAGTGAGATTTGCTTGATTCTCTTCTACTTAATTAATTAATTAATTTTTTTTGAGAAAGCTGAAAAATCACCTAGAAAATTGCCTCATATTCTTCTTCCATTGTGTCCCGACGCGTTGGGAATGTGTCCGAATTTTTTTAAAATAAAATAAAATTGGATACTCATATTTAATGTGTTCGACACGTGTTTGATCGTCTCCGTGTCCTAGATGAGTCGGACATCGATACTCTGGACTGAGAAACGTGTCTATGCTTCTTAGGGAGCGGTCTTCGTTAATGGGTGTGCCATCCGTAAGAGGGGGTGTCCGTCAATCATCTCCTTCTTCACTGTGAATTTGCTAGGAATATGCTTCTCTCTTTTTGGCATTTCTTGGGTCATGCCCTAGAAAGTTATAGATCTTTTTTGGAGTTGGAATGGGGTGTTTGTGGGAGGCAGAGCTTGCCATGCTTGGAGACTGTTGCCTCTGTGGCTCATGCGGTGGAGCACTTGGAGGGAGCGGAACATACAGTTTCTTGAAGATGTGGAAACTCCAATTTATAGGATAAATATTATAATTTTACACACTTTCTATTTTGGATGTCTCGGCGTACCTCCAATTCTTTGCATAGTATTTTAGATTTCATATATGAATTGAAGTATTGAATTGTAAAGACTAGTTTTTTCTTTTGCTCTATCCCTTTTGCACAATGGTTGCGCCCCCCTGGGAGCCCATTGTATTATACTCATCATTATTTTTATTGGAAAAATTATATGAGAGTTGCTCAAGGTTTCAGGACTTTGTTATGATCTGTTTTCGGAATAGTTGTTTGATTGTGCATTATGAGCTTTACTCGAACCTGTTCTTTCAGACAAACTGATCCAGTGACAAGCCCAACAAACATAAGATTGAGTTAGTGTAAGTGTCATTTTTAATGATATTTGACATATTGGTATGTGCATTTGGATTCCAGAACTATCATGGATTCTTTTACTTGTCAGAAAAAAAGGAAGAAGGAAAAAGGAAAAAAATGGGAATTTGCTTTTGGATTTGAACTTAGTTTAGGGTTGAAAGTCTTTCATGCAAGCCTTGGTTGAGAATATGACAAGGTGCCTGAGTTTTGTTGTGGTTTCAGTGGGCTGTGACAATATTCTTGCCCACTGTAAGAACAAATTGAAACTTTAAAGGATCATTTGAAATGTGATCTGTCATGCCTGAGATGTGATGATTTAGCAAATCTGACCAATTCAACTCTCAAGACAACTCAAGATAGTCTTCTCTGTTGGGATAAGGGACACATTTTGAGACACAGAACTCAATTTTGCTGCTGCAAATGTTCTCAGAGAGCAGGGAAACAGCCTTCTAAAATTATTTGTGAAGAAATTAAGCCTTAAATCTTTGATTTGCAGTTCCAAGAAGCCTTTCTGACGAGGGAAGTGAGAGAGTGAGGAAACGGTGTGGATAATAATAATGAGGAGGATGCCAAACATGAGTCATAGTCACATTGATGATTATTGTTACTGCTTCTGCTGCAATTACTACTACTACTACTACTTCTAGTACTACTACTACTTTGGCTCTCTTTAGCTTTTTCTGTGATATATAGTTTAAAATTTTTAAGTAATTTCTGATTATACTTATTGTGGAATGTTTTCACATTCTAAACTGATTGTTTCTCTTATGAATAATTTTTGTAAGTATTGGGTGTAACATAATTTGACTCATTTGTAATTCTTTACTGTTTATTGTATGGCAACTAAATCCTAAAACCATGTAATCTTTTCTATAATTTCAGGTGGAAAGAACAGTGCTGATAGGTCTCTTCTTGTAGATCTTATGTATTGGGTTTCTCAGAATCCTCCTCCAGCACATCTTTTCTTAATTTCTGGCGACAGGGATTTTGCTAGCATTTTACACCGGTTAAGAATGAACAATTACAATATCTTGCTTGCTAGTCCTGAAACTGCTCCTGGTGTTCTCTGTAGTGCCACAAGTATTATGTGGCATTGGAATGCTTTGGTTAAAGGTGAAAACCTTACTGGGAAGTATTTTAATCAACCCCCAGATGGTCCCTATGGTTCTTGGTATGGCCAATATAGGGTGCCTCTTGAAGATCCCTTTGCAGTTACCGAGCAACCAGCTTGTTCACAGGCAGAGTTGTCGGAGTCTGGTTCAGATACTAAGCTACGTCCGGTTCCAAAAGTGGTTGTGAAGCAGATTCGGCATATCTTGAATTCGTACCCCAAAGGAATCTCCATTACAGAACTTCGTTCAGAGTTGGGAAAAAGAAATGTGAGTATAGATAAAGACTTGTATGGATATAAAAAGTTCTCCCGTTTTCTTCTATCAATGTCACACATTTTAAAGCATCAAATTGGGGATGAAGGCCAGCAATTGATACATAGCATTTCCCCAAAAGGTCCCGAACCAGTTGAATCCACTTCAGCGATCCCTATAAGGTCCATTGCTAGTAATGGAAAGCCAGATTTTGTGGTAACTCCCAAGTTAAATGCTGAGGACAGCTCTAGTGCTAAAGTTGTGGATGACAGGTCATCACTACCTCTCTCCCCTGAACTCAATGTGAAAGAGCCTCCAACAAAAATCCAGGAGCCACAAACAGAAGTGCAAGACCCCCCTCCACTTGTGGAGAAGATAAATAATACTGAGGTAACTGAGAGTCATTTGCATCCTAGCGAGGAACAAACTACCATCTCTGAAGTGGAGTTTTTCAAAAGGATATGGAGGGAATGGTTTGGTGATAAAGATGGTGGCTCCGAGAAGAAAAGTTGTAGTGTAACAGAAAGAAATTCTACTTCTCATGGGAGCACTGAGATTACAAATTCTGAGGAAAACTGTGTGAAAACAAGTCAGAGTGCTCATCTGGTCAGTCCAGCTTCCTTTTCTTCATCTTGTAATGAAGCTGTTATGGATGACAAAACTGCTGGGAGCTCTGAAGCCTACAATGATAAATCTGGCAAAGGTCCTGGTTTCTTTAGCCAAATTTTGAGCTGGTGTAAATTTTGGAGTAGCCCAAACTCTGATCATCCAAGTGAACAACCTAGTGAAAAATTAAACCAGATAACCATTGATTCTGGAAAGCATGAAATATTCTTGAAGGAATCTCTCTGGAATGACATGGAGGCATTTATAGATACACCCAGTTGTTCAGTCCTTGTCTTGCAATCAAGAACGAGGTACGTGCTTTTCGACATCTTTTTCCAGTTTCAGGCTTTTATTTCTAATAACAAATTGCTAGCCAGATTTTCCTTTGCTTAATTCACCTTCTTGGTCTTGAACGTATCATATGTGCTTTTCATGTTCTTATTCCCCCTATCCCCCCCCCCCCCCCCATCTCTCTCTCTCTAAATTTGGGTAAGTTGTCCATCCCTCTGTTACAGTTAATCATGAATGCAGCACTTCATGCTCTCTCTCTCTCTCTCTCACTCTCTGAACAGCTATGCTATTACAAGATAAAGGGAACAATAGACGGAATATTTTAGGACACAAAAAATAGTCAATGATATGTCCATTCCCTTCCAGTATTTTCAATTTTTTTGTTGTTTTAAAATACATTCATAACACTAAGAAAGCACGAGGAGTTAATTCTATGTTAGAATTATCTTGGAGCTTGTTTGGTATTGTTATCAAGAACTCGCATTTATTTTCGACTTTTATCCTCAAAAATTGTAAAAATGAAAATGATGAAACTTCTACTTCAAGTAGTTGGACAACTATTTTAGACAGTTCCTATACAATGGCCCTTTTCTGGAATTTTTTTTAGAAATGCTCCACCAAATGCATTTTTCTTCTTTTTTCCCCTTCTAATTTATTTTTGTTTATGAAAATGGAAAATGATTTTTAAAAATGATACCAAACAGACACAAGGTTTTAATGCAAGCCGGTTAAAAAACTGCAGTGTACACTTCTGTAAAATAGGAGTAGAAATTGAGTTAAAATGGATGATAATGTGATTGGTCTTCCCTTTAAGAAAATGTGGAATATAATCTTTTTGCAGAGGAGTAGAAATGTAGTAGTTAAAATTGATTAGAACCTGATATCGTTTTCACTGTCTCGGATCAATCATTCAATATGGAATGAGAAATTGAAATGGACAATGTTTATAAAAGTTAGAGAATGAATATGACAAGTGATTCAAGATTGTGGTGTGATCGTAAATACCTATTCAATTGTGGCAGAAAATCATAAAGAGACTACTAAAGGGTCCTTATAAATTTAGAGAATGGAGATGGCAAGTGATTCAAGAGTGTTGTTTGATTGTAAATGCCTATTCAATTGTGGCAAAAAATTGTTAAGAGACTATTAAAGGGTTCTTCGTGCTGCAAAATAATCGCTAATCAAAAGACATTGTTATAGAAAGAGAATAGCCAGGATGAGATTGATTATAGCAGTACAAGAGATGATAGAGTAATAAATGAGTACTTATATAAGAAGCTAGAGAAGCCTTCTAAGGTGGTTTGGCAATGGACAACGAAGACCATTGACCACTCCCATATGTAGGTCTGAATTGTGATCTGATCGTAGCAGTAGAAGAGAGTAATTAATGAATGCGTCTATAAGAAGCTAGAGGTGCAAAAAAGCCTTCTAAGGTGATTTGGCAATTGATAATAAAGACCACTGACCACTCAAATATTTAGGCGATCCTAGTTGAAGGCACAAGGAATTAGCTGGGCTGGGTTGGGTTGGAGAGCAGTCAGCTTAGGTTTGAACCAAGGTAGGACGACCTCTGGCCATGTCGAACCCAACCAAATCTCCAACCTGATATCCTACTATCCAAGCTCAATCAATTGCACTTTCACAAGCTCAGGTTGATTTTGGGTTGCATTATCTTTTTCAAAATTTTTATAATGTGAGCTAGTTCTACAAAGAGATGAGAGAGACTTAGCAAGCTTCATACTGGACAATAACGAATAATAGATTAAATATGTTTTTTTTTTCCATTTCTTTGTAAGTTCTCAAAGATTTAAGTAGTGGATTTGAATAGCAAAGGGCAATGTTGAGAGGGTGGGTGTATCGAGAGAAATGGATGGCTTAACTTTGTCTTTAACCTTTTAAGTTTATAGAAAAAAATTTATAACATATAAAAATATTTATATCCAACACAAGTTGGAATTTAAGTCTTGCTTGAGACGGGTCGAATTGCTTCAAATAAATTTTGAGATCAGAGTTTGAACCTCTTGCAGATCTACCATGATAGCTACATGCATACAATGTTCGTTTAAATTTGAAGACATTACTTGAATGTCAGTATTGTTGTGTCGCTATTACCAATTGTCTGAACAAGGTATTAATTAATAGTTGTAACAGTGAATGTTTTTCATCTTTAATTTTATAAATGAATGTTATGAGCTAAGAAGCACGGATACGACACGACATGGACATGCAGATACGTTATTTCTCAAAAAAGTAGGACACGGATACGTTAGGAACATGTTGAATAAATATAATTTTTTTATATGACTATATAATAAAAACTTAATGTTATTTCAATTAAACTTGGTATAAAAACACACAAATTTAAAAAATATTATTAAAAAATTAAAATAATAAAGCCTTTAAATAAAAATTAAAGAACTTCATTTAATCATCAACATTCATGATTCAAGTATCCGGACACGTGTCCGGGAAGTGTCCGAGAGTGTCGGTATCTGACACGTGTCCGACACAGACACGTGAGCCAAAATAGAGTGTCCGTACTTCTTAGGTTATGAGCATATATTATACTATTTGGTTGTAGGTCTTTTGTTATTACTATAGATTCATTCGTAGAGTTTCTAGGAGAGATGAGCTTGATAGACTAATTTTGTAAAGATTATAACTCGCGTGGTTGTACCCCCAATTTTTTTTTATTAGTAAGAAGTGTATATATATTCAAAAGCGCCCAAGGGGGGCTGATCCTGAATTTACCAAGAGTATGCCTCTTCAAAATATGTCTCAAAGACCCCAAAAATTCCACGAAAGTGCCTACATACAATGGATAGGCACTTTTAGTCCAAAATAAGAGCAATCTCAAAAAGCAATCTTTGAAGACAAAAGAAGGGAGTTCCTCCAGTTAAAAAATAATCCTGTTTTGTTCTCTCCATATACACCAAATTAAACACAAAGGCCATCCTCTAAGCCTTCCTACCCCCCCCCCCCCTCCCTCTTCACCTGAGCTCCACTCCAACAATGCAAAAGCTCCTTCAAAGAAGTCGCAATGACCCAAGCACAACCAAAGATGGAGAGCAAAAAACACCAAGCATCTCGAGCCCATAAGCAATGAACTTACAAATGATTAACACCTATGAAGCACAAACACTCAAAATTTGGCAACGTACCTGTGTCGGACACGTCTGGGATACCGACACGTCCTAGACACGTGTCCAACACACCTGCAAAAGTGTCCTTTTTTTTAAAATTCTTACATGCAGGGGACGTGTGGGGGACATGGCTAGGACACTCTCTGACCCGTCCGGACACGTTGCGGGTCATTGTGTAATTTTTTTTCAAAACATGGGGTTGTTTTTGTTATGTTAAAAAAAATGGAGGGGTGAATGTATAATTTTAACTTTTCAATTTTAGGGAAATAACCCCAAACCCATATTTCCCCAAATCGACTTCTCAGTTCGAAAAGATTGGAGACCTAGTAGTGCGTCTCTCTTGAATCCCGACCACAGCTATCGAGTTTCAACTGGCGACACTCGACCTCCGACTTCACCCTCCGACCGGTGACGTACGATCTCAGGTACGTCTTCCTTCTTTTTTTCTTCTAGTTTTTCCCTCTTATTCTCCAAACATCTCTCGGTCGTCACTCTCTCCCTTGTTCTGCTTCTTTTTCTTTTCTTCTTTTTTTTTTCTTTCTTTTTGTTTCTTCTTCTTCTTCTTCTTCTCTCTCTGTCTCCTATGTTCTGTTTTTTTTTTTCTTCTCTTTTATTCTTTATGTTTTTTCTTCTTCTCTCTCCTGTGTTCGGGTGAGCACTTGATGGAAGATATAAAATTTTTGCACTCATAAAATTTTGCTTGAAAATTAATGTTTTCTATGGCTAGCAATTGTCGGGACCCAATTCCAGTTCCTGAGAAAGCAGGAAACCCTTTGGGGAATCAACACTAGTATGTTTCTTCTTTTTTTTTGCTTCCCTTTTTTTTCCTTTGTTTTTCTTCTTCTTCGACTGGTCTCTGTGTTTTCTTTCTTTTGTTTTTATTCCCCCCTTTTTTTCCCTCTTTTTCTTTCTGTTTTTCTGTGTTCTATTTCTGTGATCATCTCAATTGATTAATGTTGTGTCGCGGTTTCCATTTGGTTGAAAAATTTCTGTTAAGAAAATCACTTCTCCCTCTCTCATTTTTCTAAACAATTGCTGTTTTGTTTTTAATTTCATAAACAGCTAGCAGAGAAGAGAAAACACCCCAAAAAATAGCAAAAGACCCAGCTAGCAATAGTAGCTCTTTGCAAAATTGCTTTGATTGTGTGAGTCTCCTTGCTGACTTGGTTGCTGATTTATATGCCTGAAAAAATAGCAAAATTAGTCTAGTTCATGTTGTGCGCTGCTATTAGGTTATTCATAATTTGATTGTCAATTTTTTTTGTTATCATGTCATAGATTTGGAAATATTAAAGATGGCATCTAGTGGTGCTAGTAGTGCACCCTCATCAAGTCAAGAAGACTTAAACAAGCCTTTATTGAAATATGTAACAAAGTTTGTCAGGGTAAGTGACGGGGGTGGAAATATTTCTTGGCAATGCAATTTTTGCAATAAAGTAAAAAAGAGTTCATACATTAGGGTTAGGGCACATTTATTGAGATTAGCCGGTCATGGGGTTGGAGCATGGCCAAAAGTCTCGACAAACGAAATTTCCGAGTTGCAAAAATTGGAAGATGAAGTGAAGTTGAGACAAAAGAATAGTGCACCAAAAAAAGTGCCTTTACCTCCTACTCTTTCATTGGGACCATCAATTGGTTTTTCTCTTGGAGACTGAAAGAAAAGAAAGACGACAAGTGGAAGTGGAAGTGGAAGTGGAAGTGGAAACTCCCTTGAGAAGGCATTAATTTGGCGGCTCATGAGCAATTACATTCCAAAATTGCAGAGATGTTTTATTCGGCGGGTTTACCATTTCATCGTGCAAGAACCCGTACTTTGTTTCCTCTTACACATTTGCCGCCATTAATCCGATAATGGGTTATTTGCCTCCGAGGTATAATTTGTTGAGAACTACTTTGCTTCAAAGAGGGAAGACAAATATTGAAAGATTGTTGCAATCCATTAGAAGCACATGGAAAGAAAAAAGGGTAAGTATTGTGAGTGATGGGTGGAGCGACTCTCAATGGTGGCCTCTTATCAATTTTATGGCGATTACGAAAGGTGGGCCTATGTTTTTTAAAGTCGTTGATTGTTTGAGTGAAACAAAGGACAAGTACTTCATTTCTAATTTGATGAGGGAGGTCATCAATGAGGTTGGACATAAAAACGTGATTCAAATAATCATGGATAATGCTCCAAATTGCAAAGGTGCGGGGCAAATAATTGAATCACAATTTCCGAATATTGTTTGGACATCATGTGTGGTTCACACACTATACCTTGCATTGAAGAACATTTGTGCAGTCAAGAATGTTGAACATAATCAATTGACATATGATATGTGTAATTGGATTATTGAAATTACTAGGGATGTTATGCAAATCAAACACTTCATCATGAATCATTCAATGAGATTGGCCATGTTCAATGAATTTGTTACTTTGAAGTTGCTTTCTATGGCTGACACATGCTTTGCTTCATCAATTGTTATGTTTAAGAGATTTAAGCTTATAAAGCATGGTCTCTAAGCAATGGTTATACGCAACAAATGGTCATGTTATTGAGAGGATGACGTGGGGAGAGCAAGGTTTGTGAAAGAAAAGGTGCTAGATGACATTTGGTGGGATTCTATTAATTACATTCTTTCTTTTACGGCGCCTATTTATGAGATGATTAGGCTTTGTGATATGAACAAGTCATGTCTTTATTTGGTTTATGATATGTGGGATTCGATGATTGAAAAAGTGAAGGCTGCAATATATAGAAAAGAAGGAAAGAGGCATAAGGAGTCATCTATCTTTTATGAGGTTGTACACCAAATACGTGTTGATCGTTGAAACACGAATAACACCCCACATCATTGTTTGGCCCATTCATTGAGTCTTTTAAGGCTTAACAATTTATTCTTATCAAAGTTCACTTACAAACTAAATTTTAATTTTTTCTTTCTTATATTTAAGGTACTATAGCAATGAGTGGCTTCATGAGGATCCGAGTCGAGTTCCTCCACACAAGGATGTTGAGGTTTCTTGTGAAAGGATAAAGTGCTTGAAAAAGTATTTTCCCAATTTGGAGGACCGCATAAAGGTTAATTTGGAGTATATTAATTTTTCAACACGTGCGGGAGAGTTTTGAGATTTTGATTCTATGAATGACCGGTACACTATAGAGATCCTAAAGGTTGGTGGGTTATCTATGGTACATCCGCACCCATGCTTCAAAGCTTAGCTTTGAAGCTACTAGTACCTGTACAACCATCTTCTTCATCATGTTGTTAGAAGAATTTGAGTACTTACTCCTTTGTGCACCCGGTAAGAAGGAACAACATGACACCACAATGTGCCGAAGACTTGGTTTTCATCCATAGCAATTTCTGTCTTCTTTCAAGAAGCACCCCACAATATTTGCAAGGAGAGACTAAGATGTGGGATATTGGTGGAGATGCTTTTGATTCATTTGAGGATGTTGGGGTGCTTGAAGTTGCAAACCTCTCACTCGATGAACCGGAATTGGAAGTTGTAGTCTTCACGGATGATGGTGATGGAAGAGAAGAAGATGAAGTTGGGTCCAATGATGCTTGGAATGGGCTTTTTGGGGGGTTATTAATGGAGCTTTGTTTTGTATTGAACTTTAAAGTTTTATTCCTCTAGCAATTATTGAACTTTGGATGCTTAATGCTTGTTATGATTTTGTTATTTATAATATATTGAAATATTTGGTACTTTAGTTTTAAGTTTATCTCTTTATGATGCTTCATGTTAGAATTGTATTACTTGTGTAAATGCTGCATTGAATGATAATCATCATATATTGATATGTAAAGTAGAAATGGTAGAATGTTGAAAGGTTTGTGTGATTATTAATTAAAATTGTTGAATTGATAATTGATCTCTTATGATTTGTAGTTTTTTTTATACCTAATTTGATTGATATAAAGATAGAAATTGATTATATGATTATATATATATATATATATAAATAAATAAATATTTTACTCGACGTGTCTATGTCTTACTTTTTTGAAAAACCGCATGTTGGCGTGTCGTGTCGTGCCTGTGTCCGTGCTTCTTAGATCAACACTTTCGTCCTCCCCCTTGCACTGCAACACCTGTTGGCCATGTGAAAACCCCCTTTTTGTAAGTTGTTCTTTGTTCAAATAGCCCCCAACATCGCTTCCCAAGTAAAGGAAGAAACCTTTAAAGGGACTTGAGAATGCCTAGTCAACTTCTATGGACAGTGCTTCTCACACCAACTCAAGTTAAAAAGATGGCACAATAAAATGCTTAGATTGACAAGCTTTCCATTCCAATTTGTCATCTCTCCCCGCCACCAACTTACATCTTCCCAATACCTCAAACTTATGAAGCATGAGACACTTTATTTTGGCTCATATATTTGTATCGTTCATGAAAATGTTCGGACATGTCCCAGATATATTAAAACATAGTGTCCAAATCTTTTGAATTTTTGACAAGTTAGGGACACGTTATGGACATGTTTTTTTTTGAATTTTTTGATTTTTTCCCTCCTTTTATCCTTTTCCCTATTTTTTGGGTTATATATATATACATATATATGTTTTATGTGGTAAGTAAATTTGTTTGGAACTTAGATCATGATGATTAATGAAGAAGTTCATGAATTTTTATGTTATTTTGATATCTTAATATTGTTGTTATGCTTTGTATATTTTTATGTCTATTTTGATTGAAATGACGTTTGGTTTTTATTATATGGTCATAAAAAATATCAAAAATATATATTCAACGTGTCCTTGACGTATCTGTTTTTTATTTTTATTTTTAAATGTCATGTTTGGCAGTGTCGTATCCGTGTCTGTGCTTCTTAGTCTCCAACAACCTAACCACCTCTTTCACCTTCCAATCATAAAAATGGTTCTGAAAACTTGGAGACAACCCACCCCACCCACCCGTGAATAGAAATCCACCAGCCCACACTCTTTATCAATAGCAATGTTGAACAAATTAGAAAAACCCTCTTTCAAGTTCCAAAATCTCACTCTTCTTCCATCACCCACTTCAAAACAAGTGTGCTGCTTAAATTCTTCTAACCCCCTTTGAAGAATTTGCCACAATCCACAACCCAAAGCCCCTTCAACTTCCCTAGGGAATCAACCTCCCTTTGTGTTCCATCTTCCAAAGATTTTGTTCTTTCACTCCCATCTTCCATAGGCATTTTCCTAAAAGTGCTTTATGAAAAATCCTCAAATTTTTAATTCCCAACACCCCCCCATAGCTGTTGGAGTCTTCACAATATGTCATTTCAGTATGATGATCCCTATGGTAGTGCATGTATCCTCTTTAATAGTTCATTTTCTATATCTATGTGGAAGTATCACAAAACATTTTTTTTTTCAGGTTTTTTTTTGGATTAGATGAACACTATGAAAAACTAAAAAGAAAAAAAAGAAAATTAAAACAAGCAAGACATGTTGAAAAAGCTCAAATAAGGACCTTTGTGCAAATTTACCAACATATTGAATTGAATTTAAAGCTAGCACAATTTTCAAAGGGAAATAATGCATACCTTCTCCGAGATCCAAAGTAGCTTTACTGCATTCCAAAAGGTATTCGGCAAGTGATCTGAGGGTTGGTTTGTGGCTGTTCTGAAACTGCTAGAAATTTGGGGGTTCTTTTGAATTTCTGAAAGTTCTGGGGCTTCCTGGAAATTTTTGAAAGGTTTGGGTACAATCTGAGAATTCCAGAGTTTCTTTGGCAGCTTCTTTTTTTTTTTTGAAGGCAGTGGGCTGGATGGATTTTTGATATGGTCTGGATCCCTTTTTTTTCTTGGCTGGGCTTCAATTCAGGTTTGGTATTGGCTCTTGGAATGGCCTATTGGTTGGGTTATATGGGCTGGCAGATGAAATTGGGCCAGGTGTGAATTAAACAATGATCAGAAGGGGTCAATTGCTTAACAGCTCAAGGACCCTTTATCCCTCATTCCTTCCCAATCGAGAGCTAGGGTTTTCAAAACTCTGTTCGTCAAAGCAAAAATTGCAGGGGCAACGGGTGGCTTTGACGATGGCTCCGTGGAGAGGGAGTGATGACAGTGGGTCGGCAGTGGACAATTGGGGCTTTCTAGAAATTTCCCACGATGATGCAGCTATTTGGTTGCGGTGGTGGGCGATGGAGGGTGATGACGATCAGTAGTTAAATCTCGTAAGAAGAGGCTCTGGTTGTGGCAAAGCCTGATGTGGGTTTGCTGAAATTTCCTCGTCTTTCCTCGATACAAACTAGGGTGTCAATAACCCCTGTTCAGCTCGATGACCGACTCTTCTGCCAATCAGTTTGCAGAGCCTTGTTGCAATGAAAACAAAGTGGTAGTGACAATGTCACCAGGAGGCGGCAACAACGAAGGGTTTTGTTTTCCAATTGATCTAGTGGTGGGCGACGGTGATGAACGACTGAGTTACGGATGGTATTGGGCTTCAACGATTTGCTGTCTTCAACCAGAGGATGCAGAATTTTTTTTTACTGAATAATTTTGGGATGGTGAAAGATAATGTGATGAATTGTTTCACGATGGCAGGACTCCAACCTTTAGGATCTATAGTGTACCGGTCATTCATAGAATCAAAATCCCAAAACTCTCCCACACGTGTTGAAAAGTTGATATACTCCAAATTAACGTTTATGCAGTCCGAATTGGGGAAGTACTTTTTGAAGCAGTTTATCCTTTCATGAGAAACCTCAACATCCTTGTGGGGAGGACCTCAACTTGAACCCTCATGAAGCCAGCCACTCATCGCCATAGTACCCTAAATATAAGAAAGAAAAAATTAAAATTTAATTTGTAAGTGAACTTTGATAAGAATAGATTGTTAAAGCCTTAAAAGACTAAAAATTAGGATGTAGAACTTACTTTGGACTCAATGAATAGGCCAAACAATGAAGTGGGGTGTTATTCTTGTTCCAATGATCAACAAGTATTTGGTGTACAACTTCATAAAAGGTAGATGACTCCTCAGGCCTCTTTCCTTTTTTTCTGTATATTGTGGTCTTCACTTTTTCAATCATCAAATCTCATATATCATAAACCAAGTGAAGACATGGCTTGTCCGTATCACAAAGCATAATCATCTCATAAATAGGTACCGTAAAAGAAAGAATGTAATAAATGGAATCCCACCAAATGTCATCTAGCACATTTTCGTTCACAGACCTGCTCTCCCCACACCATCCTCTTGATAACACGACCACTTGTCGCTTATAACCATTGCTTGGAGACCACGCTTTATAAGCTTAAATCTCTTCATAACAATTGATGAAGCAAATCGTGTGTCCGTCATAGAGAGCATCTTCAAAGTAACAAATTCATTGAACATAGCCAATCTCATCGAATGATTCATGATGAAGTGCTTGATTTGCATAACATCCACAGTAATTTCGGTAATCCAATTGCACTCATCATATGTCAATTGATTATGTTCAACATTCTTGGCCGCACGAATGTTCTTCAATGCAAGGTTTGGTGTGTGAACCACACATGGTGTCCAAATAATATTTGGAAACTGTGATTCAATTATTTGCTCCGCACCTTTGCAATTTGGAGCATTATCTGCGGTTATTTGAATCACGTTTTCATGTCCAACCTCATTGATGACCTCCCTCATCAAATTAGAAATGAAGTACTTGTCCTTTGTTTCACCGGAACAATCAACGACTTTAAGAAACATAGGCCCACCTTCCGTAACTGCCATGAAATTGATAAGTGGCCTCCTTTGAGAGTCTCTCCACCCAACACTCACAATTCTTACCCTTTTTTCTTTCCATGTTCTTATAATGGGTTGTACCAATCTTTTAATATTTGCCTTCTCTCTCTGAAGCAAAGTGGTTTTCAACAAATTATACCCTGGAGGCAAATAACCCGTAATCGGATTATTGGCGGCAAGTGTGTAGGAAGAAACAAAGTACGGGTTCCTTGCAAGATGAAATGGTAAACCCATCAACTAAAACATAGTTGCAATTTCGGAATGTAATTGCTCACGAGCCGCCAAATTAAATGCCTTCTCAAAGGGGTTTCGACTTCCACTTCCACTTGTTGTCTTTCTTTTCTTTCAATCTCCAAGAGAAAAACCAATTGATGGTCCCAATGAAAGAGTAGGAGGTAAAGGCACTTTTTTTGGTTCACTATTCTTTTGTCTCAACTTTACTTCATCTTCCAATTTTTGCATCTCAGAAATATTGTTTGTTGAGATTTTTGGACATGCTCCAACCCCATGGCCGGGTAATCTCAACAAATGTGACCTAACCCTAGTGTATGAACTCTTTTACTTGATTGCAAAAATTGCATTGCCAAGAAATATTTCCACCCCCACCACTTAGCCTGTCAAACTTAGTTACATATTTCCATAAAAGCTTGTTCAAGTCTTCTTCTTGACTTGATGAGGGTGCACTACTGACACCACTAAATGCCATCTTTTAATATTTTCAAATCTATGATATGATAACAAAAAAAAATTGAAAATCAAGTTATGAATAACCTAATAGTAGCACACAACATGAACTAGACTAATTTTGATATTTTTCTTGGCAAATAAATCAGCAACCAAGCCAGCAAGGAGACTCACACAGTCAATGCAATTTTGCAGAGAGCTACTGCTGCTAGTTGGGTCTTTTGCTGTTTTTCGGGGTGTTTTCTCTTCTCTGCTAGCTGTTTATGAAATTAAAAAAAAAGAGAGCAATTGTTTAGAAAAATGAGAGAGAGAGAGAGAGAGAGAGAGAGAGAGAGAGAGAGAGAGAGAGAAGTGACTTTCTTAACAACAATTTTTCAACCAAATGGAAACGCAACACAACATTAATCAATTGAGATGATCGCATAACACAGAAAAATAGAAAGAAAACGAGGAAAAAAAAGGAAGAAGAAGAAGAAGAAGAAAAAAAAAAGAAGACACAGAGACTAGTTGGAGAAGAAGAAAAACAAAGGAAAAGAAAAAGAGAAAAAAGAAGAAGAAGAAACATACTAGTGTTGATCCCCCAAAGGGTTTTCCTGCTTTCTCAGGAACTAGAATTGTGTCCCTGCAATTGGTAGCCATGGAAAACATTAATTTTCAAGCAAAAATTTATGAGTGCAAAAAATTTATATTTTCCATCTGGTGCTCACCTGAACACAGGAGAGAGAAGAAGAAAAAACAGAAAGAAAAAAAAGAAGAAACAAAACAAGGGAGAGAGTGACGATTGAGAGATGTTCGGGGAATAAGAAGAAAAACTAGAAAAAAAAAAGGAGTAAGATGTACTTGAGATTGTATGTCGCCGGTCGTAGGGTGAAGTCGGAGGTCGAGCGTCGCCAGTTGAAACTTGAGAGCTATGGTCGGGACTCAGGAGAGACGCACTACTAGAGCTCCAATCTTTTCGAACTAAGAAGTCAATTTGGGGTTATTTCTCTGAAATTGAGAAGTTAAAATTATACATTCACCCCTTCATTTTTTTAATATAACAAAAAGAAACCTATTTTTGAAAAAAAATTACACAATGACCTGCAACGTGTCCGGACGTGTTGGAGAGTGTCCTAGCCGTGTCCCCTGTTGTCAGAATTTAAAAAAAAAAATTAAAAAGAATTAGGACACTATTGTAGGCGTGTCCGGGACGTGTTGGAGGGTGTCCGGGTTCGACACGGTTACGTTGCCAAATTTTGAGTGTTTGTGCTTCATAGCTCAAGGGTTACACAGAGAATACCTTTAGTTTAACGACCATATAGGTGTCAACATAGGTATCTTAGGCTTGCCTAGCAGAGTTACTGCTTTGATTCACCTAAGCACTATCATGATAAAGTAAAGAAAGAAGATAGTGGAGGACTTTCAAGTGAGTTATATGCTACTTCAACAAGATAGGTCCCATGATCGATCTAAGAGGTACCCTTCGGAACCTTCTCATTTCGAATCTCATCCCAAGGATTTGTAGTGTAATTTACCTGACCCTAACTATAAGAATGTGTGGAAACACCTACAACTCTTTCAAACTAATCTTAAATGCGGGAAAAAAGTATGCATAATTATCGTTGATGGTTGTAGTAGCATTAACATAATGTCAAAATCTACTGTCACTAGAATGAAATTACGACCTGAAGTTTATATTTGTGCTAGTCACAAA
The DNA here is from genome assembly GCA_008638375.1 of Nyssa sinensis. Classification (NCBI taxonomy): domain Eukaryota; kingdom Viridiplantae; phylum Streptophyta; class Magnoliopsida; order Cornales; family Nyssaceae; genus Nyssa; species Nyssa sinensis. The sequence continues at coordinate 25,903,624 of CM018032.1, forward strand.
GAGGTGTCTAGTGCCAATTCAAATGGGTGATTATTCAGCTAGTGTTTGGTGTGGTGTCTTGCCTTTGAGAATTAGTCATGTACTTTTAGGTCAACCTTGGATAAATGATCTTGGTGTGACCCACAATTTGACAGATAATACTTGTGTTTTTTTTAGGTACAAGGGTAAGACTATCAAATTAGCTTCACTCAAATCCAAAGAGAATGAAACGAAGGAACAACCTAGGCCTTTTCGTCCTGTTTCTTGTGACCTTGACTCTAATTGTGAAGTTCCAAGGGCCATTCCTTGTTGTCCATCTGAAGAAGTAGTTGACCCACCATTTGTGGAAACTAAAACATCCAAAGATTCTCGAGATGACATGCCAAAGAAATCTCATAATGCATTGCCTCATACTTCAGTTGAGCAAGTACTTTATATCTTACATAAATTTGAGTGTGAGCATCTCAAGCGAGCATTTGATTCTATGCATGTGGAAATAAAAAGAGTTTCTAAAGATTTATCTAAACCAAAAGTTATCATACCATTAGTGTGACTAGTGTCAATCCAAGAGTCTATCTGCACTAATTCACTTGATTCTACTCTTGCACCAGACCATTGTGTTGCATGTGAATCTGTATTGCCTTCCTCCACAAATTTTCCATCTAAATCCAGTATTAAATTTTCTGCTATTCTTGAATTTGGACCTAAAGCTCATTTACTTGACATACCATTGGATTTAAATCTAAGTTCAATTTTTATTATAGAGAAAATACTATCTAATTAGGGTCCTTGGGAGCCTTCTATGTTTCTTGATGATCTTCATGCAAGTGGTGTTGTTATTTCTCTGCTGTCAGCTCCGATGTTTCCACCACTCAAACAACAGGCTATCGATCATGTGGAGTTCGTTATATGTTTATGAATTTGGACACAAAATAGACCTTATATGCAACATTTCAACGATATTTTGATATTTTATAAAACAAATACATATTATATTCAACTTAAGGCATTCAAAAATTCTTAATTTCCTTTTAAATTTAAAAAAGTTTTGTTTCCTACTCTTACTTATATCATAATTTTTTCACTTACAATACTTTTGATTCCAATTAAAGTATAATTTCTAAATATAATTACCAAAACATATCATAAATGAGATATATATGCTTACATCTATAACTATTTTATCTCTCTAATAATTAATATTATAAAATATTTTTTTTCAAAAAAATATTAATTATTAAGTAATAGAATTATTAATTATCCATCATAGAACCAAGTTATTTCCAAATTTACCTTTCACTAGTCTCTTCCTCGTACAATCCACATTTGATGCATATAACCAAAGCCACTTGTCAAACAAGCTTGGATGAATTTTGAATCTCCTGATACTAGAACCTGCCTCCTTTAGGAGTAAGTAAGCCCTAATTCACCAAGTGATACTTGCATTTCTCTCCGAGGCTTCCTCATAAGAAATCCCTCTGAAGTTTGTCCAAGTCTCCATAGATGTTGTAATAGTGAAGAATATTCTCTTCACTCCACTAGTTTGCTTCCAAACCTTTAAATGAATCCCAACCAATGGAGGGAAGTGAGGCTTATGGGAATTAACTCATTAACTCACTCTTAGCAAAATTGAGCTTCAACCCAAACACTATTTCAAAGCAGAGTGGAACTCATCGAGGTCACATGATGTGATCATAAACATTCTTGATTTCTTTGCCAATTCACCTAATCTATCATCCATCTTTGAAAGAGCATCACAGTAATGAGAAAGCATGCAGATCCTACCTTAAGCTTTTAGAGCTACTAAGAAAACCCTGTTGGAGGGCCATTCTCTAAGGAGTTATTTGATAAAACTGAAACTTTATTACTAATATTTTTTAGCATTGGATTAGTAATTCTGAAGATTTCTTAGCAGCTGAATTTGTAGCATTAAAAACTTTAAGAACAAATTTCACCCTGTTGGAGGGACATTCACTAAGGAGTTGTTTGATAAAATTGAAAATTAATTGCCAAAAATTGTTAGCATTGGATTAGTAATTTTGAAGATTTCTATGCAGCTGAATTTGTAGCATTCAAAATTGAAGAATAAATTTCACCCTGTTGGAGGGTCCATTCACTAAGGAGTTGTTTGATAAAATTGAAAATTAATTATTAAAATTTTTTAGCATTAGATAAGTGATTCTGAAGATTTCTAAGCAGCTGAATTGTAGCATTGACAATTTAAGAATAAATTTGTACATTCAGAGTAAACTTTAAAATTCTTTTACTTATCAGGGAAAAAGATTAAAGTTTAAAACCACCTTTCAATCTGCCTAAGAAGCACATACACTCTATTTTGTCTCACAGTGTCATTATCAGACACGTGTCGGACACTGACACTCTCGGACACGTGTCCGGATACTTGAATCATAGATGTTGATGATTAAATAAAGAAGTTCTTTAATTTTTGTATAATGACTTTATGATTTTAATATCTTAATAATATTTTTTAAATTTGTGTGTTTTTATGCCAAGTTTAATTGAAATAACATTAGGTTTTTATTATATTGTCATATAAAAAATTTATATATATTCAACGTGTCCCTAATGTGTCCGTGTCCTACTTTTTTGAGAAATAATGTGTCTGTGTGTCCGTGTCCGTATCCGTGCTTCTTAGCAATCTGCATTCAACATCAAGAGATAAATCAATTCTTTGAACTTAAAATTTAGAGCCTTTTTAAGTGGCTACTAATTACACATTGTCAAGTGCACTCAATAGATAAATCACTAAAAAAATTCAGTTTTAGGCATTTAATTGATTTATCAAGAAGCACCTAAAATTAGATAATCTGATTGTCATAATCAAGAAAAATCCATTGCCTCCAACCCCAAACCACATTCTTCCACTAAATACAACAAAAGCCCCCAGGGCACGTGACATGATCATAAGCATTCTTGATTTGCAACTTACAAATAATCCTTCGGTCATTGCTTCTCAATATAGCATCAATTGACACACAAGCCATCAAGACTAGATCTGAGATTTGTCTCTCCCACAAACGCATGTTGAATCTATTAAATAATACCTCCCACCAATCCCATGTACATGGGTTCTGCTTTTGAATTATTTTAGTTTCAAAATAAATGAATAAGGACACCTCCCACCACCCTCAGAAAAATTGGCAACCTGTACACACTTGCCACTGAACTTTTCAGCCAAATATCTTTAAGTCCATTGCCTTCCATTTCTTCAGAATCAAAGCATTAAAAGAGGTATTGAAACTTTGTTTAAACTCTCAATTTTCAAAGAAATGATAGTACCTAGCCATTTCATCCTTTATAACCACACTACAACATTGGTTATTCAGAGTTCAAAAAATGTTCTCTTCAGTAAATGCTCTTTCCAACTAGTCCTTGTCTTCCAATGAGATGACTCCAAAATTCAACCTATCAAACTAAGACTTCTGTCAAAAAACTTCACATAAAATCTCTCATAGAATTACTCAATCCCGCTTCAGATACCCTCCTCCCCATTCCTAACTCCCGATCTGTGACAATCTTTCCAATGTGGTTGGATCTCCTATTAGCATTCGCTAATGAGAGTCTTGAGGCTTTTGATGCCAACTAATTTCCTCCATGATCACTAATCTTTCCAACTGGTGAGAATTACATTCAACAGAACAAACAAAGACTCAAAGTTAGCATAAAGAATAGAGAGGAAAGGACAACGAGATACAACAATCCACAATTCCTACTTAGCCTAAGGAATGAGTGATACCGATTGAAACATAAGCCTGAACCTTAAAGTTGTATCATTAAACTAAGAAGAGCCAACCTAAGATTCCTGTAGACCCCTACATTGTTTTGTCTAGGGATCTCCAGGAATTTGTGTTATTGAAAAGAAATATTATTTGCTTGATCTCCTTTTTATCTACACAACAGGGTACCACATCCTAGCAGTAATTCCAATCACGTGCCCAAAATAATTTTTATAGCTCAACTGGATCTCATCTCGTGATGTGGAGGGGGGAAAACCTTGGTGGAATTGATCACCCAACCATGTATAATTTCAAATAGGATATTCAATTTTAGAGTTCTTTTTGTTTGTATATCCAGGACGACTGGAACAGTTACATGTGAAACCCACATTTGCTATTCATAATGTTTCATTTACATCATCATGGTAGTTGTCTCTGTGAATGACTTTTTATCATTTCATACCTCGCATAATTTAGGAATTTTCTTCCATATTGGTATAACCACAAATTAGAGAAGAAACTCCCTACACTTGTATGCATTTTCATAGAATGGATCAAAGCATATAATGAAACTGTTGGCTTTTAGAGCTTTGGTAATTTTATTGTTTAAAATTTCATATTTGCATTCAGAATCTTTTTTTTTTTGAATAGTAATAGTTGCATTTAGAATCATATGGGAACTGTTCTTATACTATTCTGATTTGTATCAGGAAACAGATGGCACAACTTCTGCAAGAGCAAGGACCTTCGGTTCTGAAATCTCTTAGTGAAAGCGATCTTCTTCAACTGGTGGACTTATTAATCTCAGAGAAAGAATGGGTGGGAGAATGCCCCTCACAAAGTTTTCCTTTTAAACTCATTCGACCTGCTGGAAAAAATTCTTCTATTAGTTGTCCTCGAAGTTCAAATGGGTTGAGATCTATCTTTTTGAGCAAACCATTGCAGTCCAGTTCACAGAGATTGACAGAACATAGTGGAGATAAGAGACACCAAAATCTTCCCCACACTGGAATTTCTCCACTTATTAACAAGAAAACCAGTGGCAAGTCCAGAGATGAGATATTAGCTGACTGTCAGAAGCTTGTGAATGACATTGTGAAGGAATATCCAGTAGGATTCAATATGGGCTCCTTTAGGAAACTCTTCCTTGAGAGGTATGGCTATTCTCTAGATTTGCAAAAGCTTGGTTACCAAAAATTGGCTACCTTGTTGCAGATAATGCCTGGGGTGAAAATAGAATCTACTCACATTATTCCTTCTGGTAAATTTTCAAAGGGTACCAGTCCAGAAACTGCTGATCCTAATGTTCAAGAAATGAATGTCAGTGTTGCTAATTCAGATAGTGAATTATCTGATGTATCGAGGAAAGATGATGATCTTGACTCCCCTTGGGATGAACTCGGGCCTGTTGCCAATAAAAGTTGCAAAAGAAATGAAATTGAATTGGGGTTGAGCAGGAAAAGAAAACAAACCATGGGACAGATACATGATGATTATGAAACTCTATCAGATGACATTTCAGACTCAGAAGAAGAGACATCCTTAACAGGATCAGAAGGGCAAGCAAAGCATAGGAGAAATGAGGAAGATAGCTCATTATTACAGATTCTTGACTCATGGTACAGCAATAAAGAGGAGAACAATAGCAGGGGATGGGTCACAAAATGTAGATGGGACGGTGGAATGTTCCCAAAATGGTTTGGAGCCATCTGGTTCATCTGGAATTGGCATCAAAACTGAAACTCCTGAAGTAAACTATAAACAGAAGCAAAGACCTTTTAAGAGTTATTGTTTTGTTTCAGACCAACCTGGGGATAACAAGGACATGCTGATTGATGGTATATTGGGTAGCTTGAAGAAGTCGAGTGAGTCAAGGATCCAGGGCTGAGGGGTTATAAAAGGAAGTAGTGCATCCTGGCTTTTCAATTTGAACTTTAAAATTATAGGAATTCAATTTTCAGGGATTAAGAAAAGAGTAGGCCATGATAATCCCTTGTCATACATCTTAGCATCTTATTTTGTCAGTCCATAGCGTTGATTCTGCGGAGGGTAGGGAAGCAATGCAGATGATTGATTCTTTGCAAAAGTAAAATTTATTTTTAGGCCTCCAGCTCAATACAAGATTATGCCGTGATGTTAATATCATGAGAGCTCCAGTTTTACTAAATCCACATCATATTAGAGTTGAAAATCTCGAAATTGCTAGTGTTTGATTGCATTGGAAGGAGAGTTTTGTAGGTGCTATCACTTTTGTAGTGAAGTCTACTACACATCATATGGCATCCAAACAGGTACTGGGGGTTTGAAAGATAGGATGTTGCTTTGATAATCTTGTCTTTAATGCATTCAATCTTTGATTCTTTAGCCACTCATTATACTTGTGCTGCTTCTAAATTTCACTTCATAAGCTCTTACTCCCAATTCCAGATTTTGCCATGAAAATTAATCTTGCATCAGTAGATGGTGTCTAGATAGTGTATTTTTCCTTGATTCAAGTGATGTTTCGAAAGAATCCTTGTGGGGTGCTTGGTTATACCATCTGTGCCATGCTTGAAATTGTTTTTGGTAAAAAGTGAAAGAGTAGTTTGCTGTGCTTGAAAATGCTTTGTCCACGTAACAACATTTATGGGTGAAAGTCCATCAATGCATTCATATTAGAACAATACTTTAGTTTCAAATTAAGTAGGAAGAATCTCTTTTTACTCGAGTATGTGTCTTAACTACAATCTGTCAGTACATACACTTTTCATTTTATTTAATCTTTATTTTTTAGTTAAAATTAAATAGGCACATAATATTTGTGAGATTGCATACGTGGCAGAGCAAGATTATCACTGCTATCTGGGTAGGAGGAACCTTTTCCAATTTGACTTGGAATCAAGTAATGTCCTTTATATTATTAACGCAATGATTTGTCAATATCTTGCACCGAAATGAATGATGATGCTACTTCCCCCCCCTCCCCCCCCCAAAAAAAAAAAAAAAAAAAAATTCTTTGGACTGTTAAATTATTTGGTGGATGTGGGCTTGGCGGGGGCTGTGAACAATTCTTGTGAAAGGACTCTCATTCCTTTCAACGAGTATAATTCCCATGGCACCCCTGAAACTCACAAGATTAGGGTGGTGAGAAGAGTCAAGTTATTTGAGCTTGACTTTTATAATTGACTCGGTTAGATGTTTATTTAAGATGAGTTTATGAGATAAGGAAATCAAACTTGAACATATACTAAAAATAGTTTGTGATTTGTTCACTATTTAATTTCTTCAATACTGATAACAAAATTGGTCACAGCCTTGATTACTTGATGTTTGGTTTGTATTTTAAGAAATAGTATAATGCTAACTACTTAATATCCTGCAATACTTACTTGAATAGGGTTAATCTAATTTGATAATGCATAGATTGTATTTGACAAAGCTGTTTAGTTTGTTAAAAAATTAACATTTGAACATGCATATTGGTGAAAATATTAAATAAAATTATATTTGAAGTTTAAGAATTATAACAAATTACATCACTACTATACCGTGTAACCCTTTCATTAGTTTCCTAGCTCTTTAAATCAAATGTAAGTCTACTTTTTAGACTGTTTCAATTTTAGCCCAAAAGAAATTACATTATCCATAAAGAGTAAACAACAGGGTCCCAAATTTAAAATTTCCTTTTGCGGGTGGTTTTTTTTTGGTTTCTGTGCTGTTGCCTGCCCTTATGCAGGACATCAATATGTTACAAATGGTAACTATTTTTTTCTTTAATATTAAATGTTAATTACGTTTTTGTTTTCTTAGTGTTGATTATGTATTTGAATATATATTATCGCCCAGAAATTTAACCAAGAGGGGTGAATTGGTTAATGACAAACTTTTGAAATTAATTCCCAAATAAAGTAATACTTAATTGAAAATGAAATTAGGGGATATAAATAAAATTTATTATCAACAACTAAAAGAAAAGAGAAAGAGGGTTCGATACATCCACACCTAAATAACACCTTCCAAAGATTCAATCCATTATTTTCAATCTCCTTCGGGTGGAGACTAAACCTACACCATCCATTTTCTTTACAAAGTTAAATGCTCTTTTACCACACATGGGTTATACCAATTATGGTTATTGCCATAATAGTTGAGACTTTCAATAAAGTGGTGCATGTGCTCATACAAACTATCATTTTTCCATCAAAACAAGAGTAACTTTGGGGGAGTATATCCCTCAAGATATGGAAACAAAGCAACTTTTGGAGGATATGAGGGAGCAAATTCTACGTATGGCAGCCTTTGCCTTTCCTGCTGCAAGAGAGCATATTCTTCTTTCTAAACATCAAAGATGGCAAGATGATGTCTAAGCATTGCAGGGAATAAAGGTATGGGTTTTGTAAAGATGTTATTGGGATAAAGGTAGGTGGGGTTAAAAGGTTAGAATCAATAGCAGTGGTGGTAGAAGCTGTCTTAGGGTGTTCAATAGTAACATGCACGAATGGGATACTCGTCTTTGGGTTAGGCAGATTTGGGGAAGCATTGGGCTGGTGGCTCTCGTCAGGGGCCAAGCTGTGAGACTGGCTGGTGGAAGGAACAAATTGCTTCATGGATGGCTGAGTAGCCAAAGGTGTGGGAATGAGAGTTGACTGTTACCTCAACAAGAAGGAAAATACGCACTCCTAGTTATTCGACATGCGTTCCTATGTTTCTTGGGGAGACTGAATGAAAGCCGATAGTGTTGTGGTGAGAGTTGGGGTTGCTTTGACTGAAGTTAGGCATCAAACGGAACTTGGAAGACTAAGTTTGGTGCCCTTTCCTCATTTTCTGGATTGTCATTGGTGTTCGTTCTACTTCGTAAGGCATACGGCATCTTCAATGGACTTCACTACCAAGCAGAATCGCCAAAATATGGACAGTATGGTCATGAGACTTAAAGTTAACTAGTCAAACATGGAGTCATACGAGAGTGAACATCCACGTTAGATACAATAAAGGGGTCCTAAAGTTGAGTGATAGGGAGAAAACATGGTGTCCCAAAACTTTAAAATACAGAGAGTGGTCGGGGCTAAGAATCTCATAGAGATCTAGATTATATTAGCACAAGATCTAATACCACATTACAAGAAATAGGACTATTAGCGGTGTTCACAAGTGCTGCAAAAATTAAAATAAACGCCGCTTATAACCTTTAGCGGTGTTCGCTTGCATGGCGTTTCTAACGTTGCTAATAGCAATGTCACAAATACTATTAGCGGTGTTCAGTCAAAAAATGCCACTATTAATATCCTATTAGCTTACGTTTTTAAACGCCGCTAAAATGTGTCGCTAAAAAGTACACCTGAAGCTACTGAATGCCGCTAATAGTCCTTTATTAGCGGCGCACGCATGAACGTCGCTAACAATGACCTATTAGCAGCGCACGTATGAACGCCACTATTAATGGCCTATTAGTGATGCATGCATGAACGCCGTTAATAATGGACTATTAGTGGCATACATTGTGTGTCACATCCCGAACCCCACCCTACGCGGATGTCGAGGACGTGACTGCCAGTTGGTCGCGACGCGACCAACCAAAGGCAAATTCTGAACTTTCCGACGAATTGCACTCCAACTGTAGGGTCAGATGCAGCGGAATTTAAAACTTTTTCTTTGTGTCACGGGAATGCAACTCACTTATCCATCATAAGTATATGTATCACAGAGCAAGGCTAAATCCAGTCAGTCAACAATTCTAATCTCAGAGCATATCTAAAAATCAAGCATATAACAACAGAGCAGATCTAATATCTCTAGAGTACCATTAGTTCCATGAGCCATGTCTATCCAATATATATATCAGTCAAGTCAGTCATAACATATCACTCACCGGAATAACCAGGTTCAATCCACAATAAACCAGTCTCTACAATTCAGTGCCGTCAGATCCTTACTTGCGATGCCACTTGGCCTATTCATGTCATGTCACAGTACCATCTAATCCAATGGAGGTAATTCCTGAAAAAATGTCAGAATAATGGGGTGAGCTTAAATAAGCCCAGTGAGTAACACAGATTCCCTATCATGGGTTTCAAAACCAGTTTTGTTCTTCCAAGGCACATGGATAATTTAGTCATTTCAAAATAACTATTTTTATAAATCCATTTCATAAGCAGTCTAGTACAATAAAACAGAATCGAACAGACAATACAAACAGATCGGAACATGACATAACCAATCGGTCAGAACAATAACTATTGCTAATATATCGGTCAAGACACAGACTCTTCATTAACGGAACGAATCATAACGGAACTGGACCATATATCAATCAAGACAGACAGATCATCAACGGACGGAACATGTCAGAACCGGACGGAACATATCAATCGAGGCAGACATATCATTAACGGACAGCACATAACCGAACTGAACGGAATTCCTAATTCGAAGGACACAAGCACATCACGTGGAATGTGGTACAAAAGGCGTACATTAAGTACATACATTTAATCAATATAGCATTCAGACAGTATACTATACAAAGCGGTACGATACAACAAAATGTTGTTCTTTGCCTATATCACATGGTTTATTTAATCGTTTCGGAAATAATGGTTCAATATATCCATTTTATCTCAATAGTTCAAAACGGGCAAAACAGTACAGAATGCTAGCACAGGGATCAGGAATATAGTCAATTATTTAAAAAGACTAAAACCATGTCATAAGTGATATAGTACGGAAAGGCATGCATTTAAATAATTGCACTTAAATAATTGCATTCAAATCAGATTAGTAAATCAAGGGACAGTATCAAAACAGTGTCAGAAGTTACTCACAAACTTTACGCTTATTTCCTTGCATAAATAATCCGATAACCTCCAAGTACGTCAGGCATCTCCATGTATATCCTGAATAATAATCATCAATCACAGACAGATCAGAACTCATCCATTCAGGTCTCATTCGTCATCTTAGGTATCTATCGGATTACCTAAGATAGCCTAGTAGCCTATCGCCCTTCCATTGGGTCTCACTCGAGGCTATTTCTTTCTTTAATTAGGCTTAGCAGTTATTAGGATTATATCCTAAGTCATTTAGACTTCAATTGTTATCGGTCAGGCACTCATTCAACCTTAGGGGCAAAATGGTAATTTTACCATTCTTGTCCCGGACCCTGTCGTGGTCTTCGGAATAATCTTTATATCTTAAGTACAAAGTTCTACGTCCTTTGGACTCCAATCGGTATCAGTTAGGTTCTCATTTTAACCATAGGGGCAAAATGGTAATTTTGCCATTCTTATCCCGGACCCTATTATGGTCCTCAGAATATCCCATATATCGTATATATGAAGTTTTAAGTCTTTTAGACTTTAATCGGTATCAGTTGGGTACTTATTTAGTCCTAGGGGCAAAATGGTAATTTTGTCATTTTTGCCCCGGACCCTATCATGGTCCTCAGAACGTCCCATATATCTCATGTATAAATTTGTAAGTCCCTTGGACTTCATTTGGTATCTGCTTTAGATCGTCGGGACACATCGGTCATTTCTCATTTTACGCGTTAACTGTCTCGGAGTCTTATTTAGCCCTTCAGTGTTCATAATTATCCCTATGATAATTTATCAGATCAGTTTGACCTTTATTCGACCTCTACTTTGCACTTATAGTGCTCAGGGGTATTTTGGTCATTTTACGTTTTGTGTAATTCTGACCCCGATTCGTCATCTAATCAAGTATACAGTCTCACCAGTGTCTGGGCTCCTACCGGTATCAGTTTCGTCCCAATCGGACTTTGTTTAGGTCTCGTACGGTATCAGGGGTAATTTGGTAATTTCATGTGTCGTATTTTTCGGCACGTCAGTTCATAAAATGGACCTCACCATTGGGTCCAGAGTGTCCGACATAATTAAGTTGGACTATCTGTTATGTTTAATCGGCCCTGGGTATTATTAAGGGCAATTCGGTCATTTACACCTACGTGTCTGTATTTTTTCAGGACCTCAGTTTATTAAACGGACCTCACTGTTGAGTTCAGAATGCCCGAGATAGTCAAAATAGGCTATCTAATATTTTTATTTGGGTCTGGGTACCATCAGGGGCAGTACGGTCATTTATCACTTACGGGTCTGTATTTTTCGGGACTGTATTTCCAAAATCGGACTGTACCATTGAGTCCAGAATGCTTGAAATAGTGAAAATACACTATTTATTTACTTAATTTGGACTCCGTTTGACATATTTAATGTCTAGGGGTAAAATTGTAATTTTACCTATTTAATAAAATAATTAAATAATTATTTTATTATTAATTAATTTATTCAGGGCTTAAATGAAAGAGTTTTCCAAAATCTGGGCGACTGTGTAATTCCCCAAAACTGTTGGGGTCAAAAACCAATTTACAAAAGTTCTGGTTCAATTTTTTAATTTCAAACAGTGGACCATTGGGTTTTCAATTCAAAACCCTAAACCGGTCCCTTTATCAACTAAATCAGCCGGTTCAGGTCCCCCCAGAAAACCGGGATAACATATCCCTCATATCCCCAAATTGGTCCTTATCCGTATACAGGTTTAGCCCCAAATCAATTTCAATTTTTAAAACTCGTAACCAAACAGGCCAATTCTAGGTTTTAAATTTAAAACATCAAAACGGTGCAGTTTTATTAAAACAGTGGCACGGTCTTGAGGCGACACGTGTCCGAGTCAGCTCGGATTGGCTCGGTCAACTCGGCCGAGTCAACTCTATCTTCCCCACTGTTTTACCCTCGGTTGCCCTAATTTACAGAGAATTTCTCTTTCAATTTCGTGGAAATTTAGGCACGATTTCTTGCTGATTTCAATCCCGGTGGGTTTCTGCACTTCATATCCAGCCTTTAACATCCATGTTGAGCTTCGAATCCACGGATTAAGCTCTGTTTAACGGATTATCATGGGGGGTTTCAGCTCAGTCGCGTGGACTCATTTCTCCACCAAACCTCACGTGGTTTGGCTCGTTGTGACCGTGTGTCCATGGGGATCAACATCCCATTTAGAAGTTTCGGTTTGGAGGCCTATTTTCGAGTTTGGGTTCCATGGCCGAGACCTATAGGTTCGGTTTTGAGGGTCTAAACTCAGGCAATGGGGTCGCGGGTCAGTGGTTTTTGAACCCCCTCAGTGTCTAGATCATTTATAAACCATCAAAACTTGGTTTTATGGAGGTCGAATCAGACCTGCAATTCTTGGTCCATCCATGGTGGACTTAGGTACGGTCAGTGGGTTTTCAAGCCCTGTTGGCCTACTAAATTGACCCTGATGTTTCTAGTGTCAAGAGGGTTTCGTGCATGCATTTTAAAGGATTCAAAACCATCAAAAATAGCAACAAGTTTTAAACAGAAAATTTAGCAAATTTGAGGTGTTACCTCTTGGTTCGGGCCACTGCTCCTACACGGCTCAGTCCAGATTTTTGGCACCTCAGGTGTGCCTCAGTCAGTCTTGCCTCCTGAATCCTCTCTTCTTTTGGTGCATCTCATTTCCAACGATTGACATGCACACACCCACCATGATCAAGACTCATGCAAACCCTCACTTGGCAGCCTTTTCTCTCCCTCTTGACTCCCCCACCCGAGCACACACACACATAGAGAATTGTTCTCCAATTCTGAGACACACAAGAACTCATATATGTATATAATACATATAGACACATATGCATTTTTATATGCTTGTTGATTTGATGTGCATGCTTCTCCATTGGTGGAGAGAATGGCCCAATCAGATTATATATATATATATAGATATATATATATATAGATATATATATATATATAACATATATTATATATCATATATGGTTGCATGAAATCCCATTGGCCCAATTTGAGGTGGAGCCTTGGGCAATTCAAAGATATATATATTTTGGTTATATATATGTGCACAAAGTAATGACAGCCCAGTTGGTAAACTTTTTGAGAAAAATTCCTTCCTTCTCAAGGTCAAGGGTTCAATTCCCTTGGCCTCCCATTTGGCCCCTTTTTCACATTTTTGGTTAAGGCCTTGTTTGGCTACGCATTAATTCAGTTTCTGATGTTTGCCTCATAACTTTCATTCCGTAACTCCTTTTTCGATGCGGTTTGTTCCGAGAGTTTCATATTTCAGTTATCTACAGTGTCAGAGGCTCCGTGTCATTTATTAGTCATTCGGGATTTCCGGGGTTAACTAATTCGGGTTCCATCAGTGTTAAATTGACATTATTTCACCTAATTAATAATAATTAGGTTCGGGTATTGTACCCTATTCTCGAACATGTTTAATCATTCTATTGGTCTAGTGTGACCACCGGGAGATTAAGGTTAATTCCCTTGATTATTCTCTGAGCCGGTACTAATTAATAATTAATTATTTAATTATTAATTATACAGAGTCGGGGTGTTACATTGTGTGCCGTAAATAGTCCATTATTAGCGGCGCACAATGTGCGTGGCTAATAATGTTTTTACATTTTTTTCAAAACCTGCAATTTTTACATTCAATTTTCACCTATTCAAACCTAGGTGATCAATAATATAATACAATTGCACATATAATAACAAAGATATCAAATTCATGCCATAAATGAAAAAAAAGTTAATTACAAATACAAATTCAGAGTACAAATTCAAATTAGTGTAGTAAATTAAAAATTGTTACAAATATACAAATTGATGCTAGAAAAAGAAGAAGGAATAAATCTGTCAGCCCAGCCCAGTGCATCTCCCTACGGACCCAAGAATCCAGTAATATGAAAAGAGAAATTCACAATTATTAGCTCCGAGTAAAAAAAATATTAAGAAAAATTATAAAATAACGTATTTATTTTTCATAAGTTACAAACTAGACATCCGAATTGTGTTTTGTAAGTTTGAGCACATGTATTTTACTAGTTTAGAGGTGCGTGAACTGTTTTGGTGGTTTGACAATTTCTGAGCATTTTAGGCGGTCAAAGGCCCAAAACGGGCCATTTTCGACACTTAAGTTTCTTAATTTTTCATAAGTTGCAAACCAGGAATCCGAATTGTGTTTTGTAAGTTTGAGCACATGTATATTACTAGTTTGGGGGTTTTTTGAAGGTTCTTGGGAATTTTCAGTGGTCGAAGGCCCAAAACGGGCCATTTTTGACATTTAAGTCCCTTATTTTTGCATAAGTTAAAAATCGGGCATTTGGATTGTGTTTTGTAAGCCTGAGCACGGTTATTTTACTAGTTTAGAGTTGTGTGAACTAGTTTGGTGGTGTTTTGACAGTTTTCAGGCATTTTGGGCAGTTGAATGTCCAAAACAGGCTATTTTCAACAGTTGAGTCCCTTATTTTTGCATAAGTTGCAAACTGGGATTTGAATTATGTTTTTTAAGTTTGAGCATGTGTATATTACTAGTTTAGAGGTTGATGAATTGGTTTATGGGTTTTTTGAAAATTTTTGGGCATTTTGGGCAGTCGAAGGCCCAAAACGAGCCTTTTTTGACACTTAAGTCCCTTATTTTTGCATAAGTTACAAATCGGGCATCTGAATTATGTTTTGTATGTTTGAGCATGTGTATTTTACTAGTTTAGAGGTGTGTGAATTGGTTTGGTGGTGGTTTGACAATTTTCGGGCATTTTAGGAGGTCGAAGGCCTAAAACGTGTCATTTTTGATACTTAAGTCACTTTTTTTTGTATAAGTTTCAAATTGGGCATTGAAATTATGTTTTGTAAGTTTGAGAAAATTTATTTTATTAGTTTAAAGGTGTGTGAATTGGTTTGGTGTTCGTTTGATGGTTTTTGGGCATTTTAGGTGGTCGATGGCCCAAAACGGGTCATTTTCGACACTTAAGTACCTTATTTTTGCATAAGTTCCAAACCGGGCATCCAAATTGTGTTTTGTAATTTTGAGAATGTTTATTTTAGTATTTTAGGGTTGTGTGAACTTGTTTGGTGGTGGTTTGATAGTTTTCTTGCATTTTAGGTGGTTGAAGGCCTAAAAAGGGCCATTTTCGACACTTAAGTCCCTTATTTTTGCATAAGTTGCAAACCGGGCATCCGAATTATGTTTTTTTAAGTCTGAGTAGGTGTATTTTACTAGTTGAGAGGTTTTTGAACTGGTTTGGTAGTGGTTTGACAGTTTCTAGGCATTTTGGGCAGTCGAAAGCCCAAAACGGGCCGTTTTCGACACTTAAGTCTCTTATATTTGCATATGTTGCAAACCGGGCATCAAAATTCTATTTTATAAGTTTGAGCATGAGGATTTTACTAGTTTAGAGGTTTTTGAACTGGTTTGGAAGTTGTTTGATGGTTTTTGGGCATTTTGGGCTGTCCAAGGTCCAAAACAAATCGTTTTCGACACTTAAGTCACTTTGTTTTTGCATAAGTTACAAACTAGGCATCCAAATTGTGTTTTGTAAGTTTGAGCACATGTATTTTACTAGTTTAGATGTGAGTGAACTATTTTGGTAGTGGTTTGACTATTTTCGGGCTTTTTAGGAGGTCGAAGGCCCAAAATGGGCCATTTCGACACTTATGTCTCTTGTTTTTTCATAAGTTGCAAACCAGGAATCTGAAAATTGTATTTTTTAAGTTTGAACATGTGTATATTACTAGTTGGGAGTTTTTTAAATGGGTTTGGGGGTTGTTTGATAGTTTTCGGGCATTTTGGGCGGTCGAAGGCCCAAAACGGGCAATTTTTGACACTTCAATCACTTATTTTTGCATAAGTCGCAATCCGAGAATCTGAATTGTATTTTGTATCTTTGAGCATGGGTATTTTAATATTTTATAGGTGTGTGAACTAGTTTGGTGATGGTTTGACAGTTTTCAGGAATTTTAGGCGGTCGAAGGCCCACAACAAGGCCATTTTCAACATTTAAGTCCCTTATTTTTCCATTAGTTGCAAGCTGGGAATTCAAATTATGTTTTTTTTTTTGTTTGTTTGTTTGTTTGAGAACATGTATATTACTGGTTTAAAGGTTTTTGAACTAGTTTGGGGGTAGTTTGATGGTTTCCAAGCATTTTGGGGAGTTGAAGGACCAAAACGGGCTATTTTTGACACTTAAGTCTCTTACTTTTGCATAAGTTGCAAATCGGGAATAAAAATTGTGTTTTGTAAGTTTGAGCATATGTAGTTTACTAGTTTAAAGGTGTGTGAACAGGTCTGGTGGTGGTTTGACAGTTTTCGGGCATTTTAGGCGGTCAAAGGCCCAAAACAGTATTTTCAACACTTAAGTCCCTTATTTTTGTGTAAGTTACAAACCGGGCATCCGAATTGTGTTTTGTAAGTTTGAAGATGTGTAATTTACTATTTTAGAGGTGTGTGACCTGGTTTGGTAGTGGTTTGACAATTTTCAGGTACTTTAGGCGGTCGAAGGCCCAAAATGGGCCTTTTTCTACCCTTAAGTCCCTTATTTTTGCATTAGTTAAAAATTGGAATATGAATTGTGTTTTGTAAGTTTGAGTATGTGTATTTTAGTAGTTTAGAGGTTTTTGAATTTTTTTGGTGGTGGTTTGATGGTTTTCAAAAATTTTGGGTGGTCGAAGGCTCAAAACAGGCCATTTTCAATAGTTAAGTCCCTTATTTTTGCATTAGTTGCAAACCGGGTATCTAAATTATGTTTTGTAAGCTTAAGCATGGGCATTTTACTATTTTATAGGCGTTTGAATGGGTTTGGTGGTGGTTCGACAATTTTCGGGCATTTTGGGAGGTCGAAGGCCCAAAACGTGCCATTTTCGACACTTAAGTAACTTGTTTTTGCATAAGTTGCAAACTGGGCTTTCTTTGAGCACATTTATTTAACTAGTTTGGACATTTTTGAACTAGTTGGGTGGTGATTTGATGGTTTTCGGTGCATTTTGGGCGGTCCATGGTCCAAAACGAACCGTTTTCAACACTTAAGTCACCTTTTTTTTGCATAAGTTGCAAACTGAGCATCTGAATTATATTTTGTAAGTTTTAGCATGTGAAGTGTACTAGTTTAGATGTGTGAACTATTTGGGTGGTGGTGTGACGGTTTTCAAGCTTTTAGGCGGTCGAAGGCCCAAAACGGGCCATTTTCGACACTTAAGTCCCTTATTGTAACATAAGTTACAAACCGGGCATTCGAATTGTCTTTTGTAAGTTTTAGAATGTTTTTTTTTCTAGTTTAGAGGTGTGTGAACTATTTTGGTGGTGGTTTGACGATTTTCGGGCAGTTTAGGTGGTCGAAGGCCCTTATTTTTGCCTAAGTTATAAAATGGGCATCCAAATTATGTTTTGAAATTTTGATCACATGCATTTTACTAGTGTTTAAGTGTGGGAACTAGTAAACAATGGTGGTTGAATCATTTTCGGGCATTTTAGGTAGTCGAATGGCTAAAATGGCCCATTTTCGACACTTAAGTCCCTCATTTTTTCATAAGTTGAAAACCAAAAGTTTGAATTGTCTTTTATTAGTTTATTCATGTGTGTTGTATTAGTTTAGAGGTGTGTGAACTGGTTTGGTGGTGGTTTGACAGTGTTCGGGCATTTTTAGGCTGTTGAAGGCCTAAAACGGGCCATTTTCAACACTTAGGTTCCTTATTTTTGCATAAGTTACAAATCGGGCATCCAAATTGTGATTTCCAAGTTTTAGCATGTGTATTTTACTAGTTTAGAGGTGTGTGAACTAGTTTGGTGGTGGTTTGATGGTTTTCAGGCATTTTAGGTGGTCGAAGGCTCAAAATGGCCATTTTCGACAATTAAGTCCCTTATTTTTTCATAAGTTGCAAACCGGGCATCTAAATTTTGTTTTCTAAGTTTGAGCATGTGTAATTTACTATTTTAGAGGTTTATGAATTGTTTTAGTGGTGGTTTGAAGATTTTTGGGCCATTTTGGACAGCCGAAGGCCTAAAACTGACCGTTTTCAACCCTTAAATCTCTTATTTTTGCATAAGTTGCAAATCGGGCATCTAAATTATTTTTTGTAAGTTTAATAACATGTATTTTACTATTTTAGAGGTGTGTGAACATGTTTTGTGGTGGTTTGACTATTTTCGGGCATTTTAGGTGGTTGAAGGCCCAAAATGGGCCTTTTCGACATTTAAGTCCCTTATTTTTTCATAAGTTGCAAACCAGGAATCTAAATCATATTTTATAAGTTTGAACACATATATAGTACTAGTTTGGAGGTGTGTGAACTAGTTTGGTGGTGGTTTGACGGTTTTTGGGCATTTTAGGCGGTTGATGGCCCAAAACGGGCCATTTTTGACACTTAAGTCCCTTATTTTTGCATAAGTTGTAAAACGGGCATCCAAATTTTGTTTTGTAAGTTTGAGCAAGTGTATTTTACTAGTTGAGAGGTTTGGGAACTGGTTTGGTGGTGGTTTGACGGTTTTTGGGGCCTAAAATGGTATATTTTCGACACTTAAGTCACTTTGTTTTGCATATGTTGTAAACCGGGCATCCGAACTATATTTTGTAAATTTGAGCATGTGTATTTTACTAGTTTAGAGGTTTTTGAACTATTTTTGTGGTGGTTTGACGGTTTTTGGGCATTTTATGTGGTGGAAGGTCCAAAAGGTACCATTTTCGACACTTAAGTCCCTAATTTTTGCTTAAGTTGTAAACCGGACATTCGAATTATATTTTGTAAGTTTGAGCACATGTATTTTACTAGTTTTGTGGTGTGTGAACTGGTTTGGTGATGGTTTGATGGTTTTCGGGCATTTTAGGCGGTCGAAGGCCCAAAATGGGCCATTTTTGACACATAAGTCCCTTAGTTTTGCATAATTTGCAAATTGGGCATCCGAATTATGGGTTGTAAGTCTGAAAACGTGTATTTTAATATTTTAGAGGTGTGTGAACTTTTTTGGTGGTGGTTTGACAGTTTTCAGGCATTTTAGGCGGTCGAAGGCCTAAAACAAGCTATTTTCGACTCTTAAGTCCCTCATTTTTGCATAAGTTGCAAACTGGACATTCGAATTGTGTTCTGTAAGTTTGAGCATATGTATTGTACTAATTTACAGTTGTGTGAACTATTTTGGTGGGGGTTTGACGGTTTTTGGATGTTTTAGAGCGTCGAAGGCCCAAAACGCGCCATTTTCGACACTTAAGTCCCTTACTTTTGGATAAGTTACAAACCGGGTGTTCGAATTGTGTTTTGAAAGTTGGAGCATGATTATTTTAATAGTTTAGTGGTGTGTGAATTATTTTGGTGGCGGTTTGATGTTTTCGGGCATTTTAGGTGATCGAAGGTCCAAAACGAGGCCATTTTTGACATTTAAGTCTCTTATGTTTTGACTAAGTTGCAAACTAGGCATCCAAATTATGTTTTGAAAGTTTGATCACGTGTATTTTACTAGTGTTTAAGTGTGGGAATTGGTAAACGGTGGTGGTTGGATGGTTTTTGGGCATTTTAGGCAGTCGAAGGGCTAAAACGGCACATTTTTGACATTTAAGTCCCTCATTTTTGCATAAGTTACAAACCAAAAATTTGAATTGTGTTTTATAAGTTTAAGCATGTGTATTGTATTATTTTAGAGGTGTGTGAACTGGTTTGGTGGTGGTTTGACAACTTCCAGGCATTTTAGGCGGTTGAAGGCCTAAAACGGGTCATTTTCAACACTTAGGTCCCTTATTTTTGCGTAAGTTGCAAACCGAACATCCAAATCATGCTTTCAAAGTTTTAGCATGTGTATTTTACTAGTTTAGAGGTGTGTGAAC
Source organism: Nyssa sinensis (assembly GCA_008638375.1). Lineage (NCBI taxonomy): Eukaryota > Viridiplantae > Streptophyta > Magnoliopsida > Cornales > Nyssaceae > Nyssa > Nyssa sinensis. The sequence continues at coordinate 25,923,961 of CM018032.1, forward strand.
TGGTTTGGTGGTGGTTTGATGGTTTTCAGGCATTTTAGGCAGTGAAGGCTTAAAATGGCCATTTTCGACAATAAAGTCCCTTATTTTTCCAACAGTTGCAAACCGGGCATCTAAATTTTATTTTCTAAGTTTGAGCATGTGTATTTTAATAGTTTAGAGGTTTATGAATTGGTTTAGTGGTGGTTTGAAGATTTTTGGGCCATTTTGGGCAACTGAAGACCTAAAACTAGCTGTTTTCGACCCTTAAATCTCTTATTTTTGCATAAGTTGCAAATCGGGCATCCAAATATTTTTTTTTTAATTTTGATCACGTGTATTTTACTATTTTATAGGTGTGTGAACTTGTTTTGTGGTGGTTTGACTATTTTTGGGCATTTTAGATGGTTGAAGGCCCAAAATGGGCCTTTTCAACATTTAAGCCCCTTATTTTTTCATAAGTTGCAAACCAGGAATCCGAATCATATTTTATAAGTCTGAACATGTATATATTAGTAGTTTGGAGGTGTGTGAATTGGTTTGGTGGTGGTTTGACGATTTTTGGGCATTTTAGGCAGTTAACGGCCCAAAACGGGCCATTTTCGACACTTAAGTCCCTTATTTTTTCAAGTTGGAGCATGATTATTTTAATAGTGGTGTGTGAACTGGTTTGGTGGTGGTTTGATGATTTTTGGGTATTTTAGGCAGTCGAAGGCCTAAAATGGTCATTTTTCCACACTTAATCCCTTATTTTTGCATAAGTTACAAACTGGGCATCCGAGTTGTGTTTTGTAAGTTTGAGAAAGTTATAAACTGGGCATTTGAATTTTGTTTTATAAGTTTGAGCAGGTGTATTTTACTAGTTGAGACATTTGTGAACTAGTTTGGTGGTGGATTGATGGTTTTCAGGGCCTAAAACGGTATATTTTCGAGACTTAAGTCACTTTGTTTTGCATATGTTACAAACTGGGCATCCGAACTATATTTTGTAAATTTGAGCATGATTATTTTAATAGTTTAGAGGTTTTTGAATTTTTTTTGTGGTGGTTTGATGATTTTTGGGCATTTTGTGTGGTCGAAGGTCCAAAAGGTACCATTTTTGACACTTAAGTCCTTAATTTTTGCTTTAGTTGTAAACTGGACATTTGAATTGTGTTTTCTAAGTTTGAGCATGTGTATTTTACTAGTTTTGTGGTGTGTGAACTGGTTTGGTGGTGGTTTGATGATTTTTGGGCATTTTAGGCGGTCGAAGGCCCAAAATAGGCCATTTTCGACACTTAAGTGCCTTATTTTTACATAATTTGAAAATTGGGCATCCAAATTATGGGTTGTAAGTTTGAGCACGTTTATTTTAATATTTTAGAGGTGTGTGAACTATTTTGGTGGTGGTTTGACAGGCTTCGGGCATTTTAGGCTGTCGAAGGCCTAAAACGAGCTATTTTTGACTCTTAAGTCCCTCATTTTTGCATAAGTTGCAAACCGGACATCTGAATTGTGTTTTGTAAGTTTGAGGATATGAATTCTACTAATTTAGAGGTGTGTGAACTGTTTGGGTGGGGGTTGACGGTTTTTGGGTGTTTTAGAGCGTTGAAGGCCCAAAACGGGTCATTTTCAACACTTAAGTCCCTTACTTTTGCATAAGTTGCAAACCGGGCGTCCAAATTGTGTTTTGAAAGTTAGAGCATGAATATTTTAATATTTTAGTGGTGTGTGAACTGGTTTGATGGTGGTTTAACGGTTTTCGGGTATTTTAGGAGGTCGAAGGCCTAAAATGGTCATTTTCGACACTTAAGTCCCTTATTTTTGCATAAGTTGCAAACCGGGAATCTGAGTTGTGTTTTGTAAGTTTGAAAAAGTTTATTTTACTTGTTTAGAGGTTTTGTAATTAGTTTGGTAGTGGTTTGACATTTTTTAGGCATTTTAGGTAGTCAAGGGCCCAAAACGGGCCGTTTTTGACACTTAAATCCCTTATTTTTGCATAAGTTGCAAATTGGGCATCCAAATTGTATTTTTTAAGTTTTAGCACATGTATGTTACTTGTATAGAGGAGTGTGAACTATTTTTGTGGTGGTTTGATAGTTTTCGGGCATTTTAGGTAGTCGAAGGCCTAAAACGGGCCATTTTCGACACTTAAGTCCCTTATTTTTGCATAAGTTGCAAATCGGGCATCTGAATTGTATTTTGTATGTTTGATCACATGTATTTTACTATTTTAGATGTTTGTGAACTGGTTTGGTGGTGGTTTGAAAAGTTTCGGGCATTTTGGGCGGTTGAAGGCCCAAAATGGGTCATTTTTTAACACATAAAACCCTTATTTTTGCATAAGTTATAAATCGGGCATTCAAATTGTGTTTGTAAATTTAAGCACGTGTATATTAATAGTTTAGAGATTTGTGAACTGGTTTGGTGGTGTTTTGACGATTTTCGAGCATTTTGGGCAAGGTCTAAAACGGACCATTTTTTACACTTATGTCACTTTTGTTTTTGCAGAAGTTGCAAACCGGGCATCCAAATTATGTGTTGTAAGTTTGAGCTTGTGTATTTTATTATTTTAGAGCTGTGTAAACTGGTTTGGTGGTGGTTTGACGATTTTTGGGCTTTTTAGGCGGTTGAAGGCCTAGAACGGGCTATTTTCAACACTAAAGTCCCTTATTTTTGCATAAGTTGCAAACCAGGTATCCAAATTGTGTTTTGTAAGCTTGAACAAGTGTATTTTACTATTTGAGGGGTCTATGAACTAGTTTGATGGTTTCTTGGCATTTTGGGTGGTCGAAGGCCTAAAATGGGCTGTTTTCAACACTTAAGTCCATTATTGTTGCATATGATGCAAACCGGGCATTCAAATTGTGTTTTGTAAGTTTGAGAATATGTAATTTACTACTTTAGAGGTTTGTGAACTGGTTTGATGGTAGCTTGATGATTTCTGAGCATTTTGGGTGGTCCATGGTCCAAATCAGACCATTTTCGATACTTAAGTCACTTTGTTTTTGCATAAGTTGCAAACCGGGTATCCGAATTGTGTTTTGTAGGTTTGGGCATATGTATTTTACTACTTTAGAGGTGTCTGAATTAGTTTGGTGGTGGTTTGACAGTTTTCGCGCATTTTAGGCAGTCAAAGGCCCTAGAATAGGCCATTTTTGACACTTAAGTCCCTTATTTTTGCATAAGTTGTAAAATGGGCATCCGTATTGTGTTTTGTAAGTTTGAGCATATTGATTTTACTAGTTTAGAGGTGTGTGAACTGGTTTGGTGGTAGTTTGACAGTCTTTGGGCATTTTAGGCTGTTGAAGCCTAAAACGGGCCATTTTCGACACATAAGTCCCTCATTTTTGCATAAGTTGCAAACCAGATTTCCAAATTGGGATTTTTAAGTTTGAGCACGTGTATTTTACTAGTTTAGAGGTGTGTGAACTAGTTTGGTAGTGGTTTGACGATTTTCAGGCATTTTGGGTGGTCGAAGTCCCAAAATGGGCCGTTTTCGACACTTATGTCCTCTTTTTTTTTAACACATAAATTGTAGTAGAGTTATGAATTATTTACTAGTTCTAAAAAATGATACATATTTTAAACTTACCAAGATTGAGGAGGGTCTCCTTGTTACCTTAGTAGTGTTTGCACAACCTCGTCATGATGGGATAACCGCTACTCTAACTTTGTGTTGCGGCACTCTAATGCCTCGACCCTCTGTGTGGCTGTCTAGAATCTCGCATCGCTGTCTATAGAAGAGGATGTCAGTGTAGGCCGAACACCAGCCCCTAGGCAGCAAACCCATCCATGCCTCCGGTCCAAAATGGCCTTGCGTATCTAGTTATCGGTCATCGGGGTCTTTCCCTCGGGGGTCGGCTGCGCACCCCTCTAGACCATCTCCTTCTACAAAATGATAAATGTTATGTTATATTTATTAAAAATTTTAAAAAAAATTAAATTTAGTAATAGTGGAATGTATACGGTAAAAACTTATGTATAATCGTTACGATTCTAGGTCCACCCAAACCTTCTTTAGGTTGAAGTGGTCCTATGCCAGAGATCAATGGGGCTGGGCAATACTTCGGTGTCCAGGTCACACTGCAATAATAATAACACTTAGAAAAATCATATTTCTAATCTAAAAAAATATAAACAATTATAATTTCCATATCGTGTGTATGACGTACAAATGAATGTGAGCCACCGTAGTGATTCACGATCTGCTTGCTCCTACTCTCTACATTTCTTGCACTAACAACTTGTATATTAAATTCAACATCGTTAATATATATGTAATAAATTTTTCTAAAACTATTAATTGTGCTATTTGATTACCTTGAATTCGTCAGTGTCCCATCGGTCACAAAAGAGAACCTATGCCTCCTGTGAAACCCCTCTATAAGGCTTCCTACAGGGATCTTTACCTGCATCTACGTCCTTCCTATAATGCATATGTAACTTATGGTGGTAGTCTTTAAAGAGAACCCCAAGGTAGTTGTCCACCGCTTTCCGCACATGCGTCAGATGTAGGTCAATATCAAATTTCTCCTTACAAAATCATTTCACATTAAGATTAGAGTATAGATTCATTACATATGTAAATAATAAATGAAATGAAATAATAAAATACATACTAAAATGTGATCATGGAGCTCCTATCGTTGCTCATCGGTGATGTCATGCTAGTCGCTGACATGAAGTGGCGGACGAAGTCAGAAAATGATGCTGATATCGGTGGCAAACTCCTACGCCCACCCACTAAAGGGCTTGCTCAATCCCTCAGGGATCTCGATACGAAGGTAGACACCCCCAGACGCATCCTTATGTCGCTGTAATCTAATGTTCTTTGACCTATCTTGCATAGAAACAATTAGTACCAAAAATATATAAATATGAATTAAAAAATAATAACATACTAGTAGCAGTAGTATCATCATCAGTTGGAGTAGGAGTAGGACCAGGAGTAGGAGCATGAGCAGGTGCAGCTGAAGCTAATGAGGAAAGGCTAGTACCTATTATTGGCACAGAGGTCGATGGGTTTGGCCTTGGGGTGGTGGGTAGTCGGTGGTGTGCACTGGGACTTGCCATAGCTACAAGTAGAAAAATAGTTGAAAACACGTCAAACATTAACTGAATAAATCAATATCCGATATTACACATGTAATACCTACGACAATTATTCGTCAAAGTCCATATAATCATCTATTCTAGCAATTTCTTCATTACCAAAACAATACTCCAATAATGTGTCATCATCAAAATCACTTTCATCATCATCATCATCATCATCATCATCATCATCGATGAATGTTGCGTCCCTCGGATCTAAATGCACGATATTTCAGAAGACATCAGCTACAACATAATCAGGTTCTACATCAGTCCTATGCAGTTGGAACATGAGCGTCGCATGTAGTTGATCATGTTGGACAATACCATCACAGGTCGATTGAAACTCTTCTTGTAGTGCCTTCTCATTCCGGTCTAAATCTTCCTTCTTGCCTGGAAGTTCAACTACATCATACACATTTCTAGGCTGTATTTTCTGTACAACATGCCATTCACCTCTTATTTTTGTGTCCTTCAAATGGAATACTTGGCTTGTGAAGCCAATACATAAGGATCATCCTTAAATGCTGTTCGGGACATATTAACACTTATGAAGTGTTTATTAGCCTCCATTCTGGTCTTTCTGTTACTGACATCCCACCAATTATATTTAAATAGATACACTGAGTTATGCAGGTAACGTATCTCTATGATATCTTTCTTAGCACCATAGTAGTCTAGGCTTTACCCTGCTTCATACCCATTGTAACACCCCAACCCGATTACAGGATAATTAAGCCACTAATTATTAATTAGTGACCTTTAATAAAATATTGAGAAAATTTAATCGGGAATCTCTTGACGATCATGATAAACCAATAAATAATTAAACACGTCAAGAGAGGAGGGTGTAATACCCGAACCTAATTACTAATTAATTAGGTGAAATCATGTCATTTTAATACCATGAAAACTCGAATTAACAAACTATGACGACCACCAAGAAATAATAACTGACACGAGGCCTTTGACATTGAGGCTAACCAAACTAGAAAACCACTAGAAGAAACCATTTCAAAAAAAGTGCAATAGAAAAAGAAATATTAAGGAAATAGCCAAAATGAAAATCTGTGCCAGCCAAACGAGGCATAAGCCCAAATTAAGGGAAAAATGCCAAAATGTGAGGTCAAAGGGATTTGAACCCTTGACCAAGTAGGGTAAGACTCTAAACACCCAAAAATATACCAGGTGGGTTGTTAACAGTTTTGTGCTTAATTATGCAACAGAATTATACATAAACCTAAATTACCCAAGCCCACCTCCCAAATTGGCCAATGGCCATACATGCAAACCCCTCATCATCAACTGAACCTCTCCACATCTGCTCACATCACCCTCTAATTCAGCCTCATGATTACACCTGAATCCCTGATGTGCAAGCATACATGGAGATATATGTATAGGTATGTAATTACACACTTTAGAACACTTCAAGTGAGTGTGTGCTGTGTATTCAGACTGTGTGTGTGAGTAACATTGTGTGTGCGTGAGGCTAGAGAGAGATTAGAGAGAGAGGGACCTTATGTGTGAGGTAAATGTGTGTGTGCATGTATGTAAGTGTGTTTCACTTGAGTGTGTAACGAAGGAAGGGACTGAGAGGTGCACCACAGAACTGAGTCAACCACTGGAAACCTTACGTTGAGCCTAGGAGGAAGGGAGAGGAGTTCACTGTCCAAAAAGGTATAAAACTCTACAACCATTTATTTTTTCTTCTCTAGATATTTCTCATTTTTGCAACTGTTTAAGCCTTTTAAGTGCATGCATGGCATTTAGGGAGTGTAAGCATAGATAAGGCACAAACATTGGACCCTAAAACAACCCTAGAAACCCTAACCCATGAAGATTTGCAATTAATGGATCACTATTGGAGCAGGTCTGAACTGACCAAAAAGAAACTGAGTTTCTTCACTTGGGACCCAAAATATACCCTAGGAGGGTTTCAAAAATGCTAGGCCGCGACCTAGAAGCTTAGGAAAAGACCATTAAAAATCGACTTGCAGGTCACGGGTTTAGAACCCAACTTCTAAGATAAACCCCTATTCTCTATTTTTAGAATGGGGATTGAATCCCCTTGCCACGACGGTCAAAACAAGCCAAACCACGCTTAAAACGGTGATGAAATGGCCATTTACAAGACAGTTGCAGGTTGCGACTATCCTCCTCACTGTAGCTTCTAGGGTCTGATTTGAGACTTGAAACCAATGCCAAAATGTTTCCTAGACCTTCAGTGATCGATACTCTTCAAAACAGAAAGAAGAAGCATTCTAAAAAGCCACGAAACTGAAAAACTTGAAAACCAGAAACTAGGGCAACAGTAGCCCTAAGAGATGAAGAGGACGACAAGTCGACCGAGTGACTCGCCCAACTCGTTCAAACCGAATGTGTCGACTCAGACACGTGTTGAATTGTAGGATAGACACCGCATTAATGAAACGGTGTCGTTGGGTTTTAAATTAAAAACTGAAGTTGGTCTGTTTGGTTACAACTGTATGACATTGGAATTAGGAATGGGGATAACACAAATCGTGAATAAGGTGAATAACTGGGATATGCTGTACCAGTTTTCTGGACTGACCTGAACCGGTTGGTTCAGTGAGTATTGGACCGATTTAGGGTTTTTAAGCCCAGAACCCACTAGTTCAGACCGAAATTTTAAGAATTTGTAATCTAACCCCAAAAGTTTTGAATAATTTCACTAGGGCTCAAACAGTAAAGTAATTAAAATATTATTTTAATATTTTTTAAATAGAAAAAAATTACGAAAATGCCCTTAAGTAAAAAATAAGTCAAACGAAGTCCAAATAAAATAAATGAATAGTGTATTTTGACTATTTTGGACGTTCTGGATCTAATGGAAGAGTCCCTTTCATGAGACGGGACTCCGAAAAATTAAGACACAAATTATAAATGACTGTACCGGCCCTAATAATACTTAGGGCTAATTAAACATAAAAGATAGTCCAATTTAACTATGTCGGACATTCTGTCCCGAAAAATTTAGCTATACCACACGTGAAATTACCAAATTTCCCCTAATGTGCCCGAAGGTAAATAAATATCTGAGAAGGTCTAAATTGACTTTCTTCGACGTTCCGAGTCCAACGGTGAGGTCCAAAATACCAAAATAGGTACGGAAAAATAAGTCACGTGAAAAATAAAAAATTATTAAGTCACCACAAGTAGACCAGTAAGACCAATCCTAGGAAATTAGGATACGTCGGGTCTGAAATTAAACAAAGAGCATCAATTTAGGAGTAACTTGAAGCAAATGAGGAATTAATTGAAGTTTTGGTGAATTTATTTTCTTAGGAATTACAAAGGACAGGGAAAAGTCCACCAATAGTGCAAACTCAGGGATTCAAGGTGAGTAATCTTGTACTTTGAAGTGGAGGTTTTAATATCCATGGATTCTGAAGAAGTTTAAGTTCAAATATTCTGAAGTGTTTTTATATCTGCTATATTTTAAATTCTAAACTCTCGTATTTATATGCTTTATATTCCAACGTTCTATCGTAATTATTTATAAATTCTACCATGGCATGCAAATTTACTTCTTGATATTTCTGACAAATGATACGTTTTTTTTCTGCATGTTCATGTAATTGTTAGTTTTATAAAATGCCTCTTGAATCAAATGTTTTTTTTTTTTTTTTTTTTTTTTTTTTTCTGTCTATGCTTGATTACGCTCAAAGAATAACGTGGTAATTGTAGTGTAGCTTTGAGGTGTCGATTCCACAGAGAGACAAAATTAAAAGAATAATAGAAAGAATTTTTGAAACTAAAGAAAAATATTAAACGATTCACGAGAAAATAAAAATATATGAAAAGTGATTTTGAATGCAAATAAAAATTAAAAAAATTGATTAATAGACAAAGTACTCAAATTTAACGAATAGTAGAGCTTCGGGAATCCCTTGCACATAACTAGGTATTTTAATTATTTTTAATTCACTGATAACTCAATTGAGAATTTAAATTTCAAAAATCTTAATCGGAAGATATAAAATTATGAACCAAAATTAAACTGAAAGTAATCTTTTGAAAAATCATTCATCACTTTTAAATCACTCAAATTATTATTCACATTGAGAAAAGTTAACAACGACAATATATCCAACGAGCAATATTGCAGCAAAGAATTGAATCAATATAAATAATTAATTGTTTCAAAAATAATCAAAGCATTAATCCATTCAATAGAAAAAACATGACTGAATCTATAAACAGACTGAACCCTTTAATTATTCAAAGAATAAAATCTAACAATAAATTGTGAACGACAACCAAAAAATTTTAATAAATAAACATCACGTACATGAATTAAAAATTAATTAAAATAACCATTTATGGTGCAAGTTCATCTTTAATCCTACTTGAAAATTTAGTTACCCATGCACAAGATGGACAACGTAAATTTCATGAAGAACAATTGAGTCATGGAGTAGCTGCGTTGTCTTTTCCTCCACGCTGGAACTGCTGTGCGCCGCCCCTCGTTCCTCTCTACCCAGTAGTCGCAGATCAGCCGTCCCCTATTGAGGTTTTTTTTTTTTTTTTTTTTTTTTTTTTTTTTTTCTGTTTTTATATTCAGCCCCTTCAAGCTTTGCGCCACACGCTCCAACGCAGGGCCCCACGATGCAGCCCAGCAGCCGCGCCAAGCGTCTAGTCAAGACGCACCAGGCCCAACAGCCGCGCCTGCCTCTATTTTTCTTTTACCTTTTTTTTTTCTTCTCTTCACGTCTTGCTTCATGCGCAGTGCCTAGCTTGCTTTTCACTTTTATTCAAAACAGCCCTTTTGCCTTTTGTTCCTTTCTTTTATTCAGCCCATTAACTTTCCAAACCTTCTTTCCTTTGTCTTTTTTATTTCATTCCTTTCTTCATTCTTCTAATTTCCAAGCAAAACCATCCCACGTCAGCTGCTTCTTTTGCAATTTTTTTCTTTCTTACTTTTCCTTTTCCAGCCGCACATGCCCACAGCTGCCACCTTTAGGCTCTGTTTTTTATTAGATAACGACTAAATCTTGACTCGGGCTCTTCACGGAAGTTGTAGCCCTAGATGATTAGATAATTTTAGGCTTAAAAATAACCTGATTTGGACTTCTAAAGCTCAAGTTATGATCCCTTGAAGTTGGCTGGTCGGACAGGCTTGGAGCAGCTTTCCAGGCCTGTCTTTGAAATAACATTTGGAGGCACAAACGAACTCCGATTTTTTCAAACGAGACCTTTCTGAAAAGCCTAAGATGTCCTATAAAAACTTCATGAATAACATTTTCTCATTCTGAAACTGTAACGCCATCCAAATCTCAGTTGAAGCTCAATAGATCGAATCTGCCTAAAAGCTAAAAATTGCACAATATACTCCATAGCTCTTCTTTGACCTTCAATGCTTCCCTAATTTAATAAATATATTAATTAGCTCACTCAAACAAAAATATATCATAAAACTAAATATGAAGGAACTAAAAATATTAAACACTATGCTCTCATAATAGAGTCACATTTTAGCATTTTAATCTAATAATAGGGTATTTAAAATGCACTTTTGAGCACTCATCAATGCTTTAACAAATTCCTGTGCATCATGATTTGAATTCCTGAAGCTCTTATGTTAAATGTTTCAAGTATTGTCCTCCAAATATTTAAAAACCCTGTTAAATTGTCCGTGTTTTGAATATACATGAAAATTCATTCTCTTATTGAAGCCATGTTTTTAATTGTACATGAAAAGCATTTATTAAAGAAGTCATGTTTTTTTAAATGCTCATAGAAAGTATTTCATGAAGAAGTCACGTTTTTGCAAGATAATGATGCATAAGCATCACAAACTTTATGATATTGGGATTCCTTCGGAACTCAATTGACATGAAGAATGCCCGGTAACAGGATCTGATTCCCAGGCATGAGATATCTCCCTTGAAGTAAAACTGGAATATGGTTCGAAACAGATTTCCACCTAATCAAAGCGAAAAGATGACAAATATTTTCAGAAATGGTAGCAGGTTTTGAAACCCCCATTTATCTGAAACGGGCTTTTATATAACCTCAAGTTTTGAAGAAGAAGAAATTTACATCCTTCTATTTTCGTGGAAAGGATTTCAAATTATTTCCTTGGTCTTCAAATGGCCATTCTGCACATGTTTATAAATTCTTTTGCATATTAAATGCTTTAAAAATGCATCATGCTACATGATTTGAAGATTCTTATATTCTGTGATTATTGAAGTACGTGCCTAGCTTGAATGCCTTGTATGCTTCACGTTATCGTTTTTAAAGAATTCGATTTTCTGTATCTGAAGTATATGTACAATTGGTAGTGTATGTTTATATGAACCTTCTCCTATAACTAACCCACTACCAGTTGAAACCCATGACAATGTACTAGAATTACTCACTGGGCTTTTTAAAGCTCACCCTATTCCTTAACATTTTTCAGGTAATGACGATGGATGGGAGCCTATCCCCAATTTGGGGATAGGAGATTGGCAGCTCCATTTTGATTAGGAATTTTGAAAGTACTAGGACTCGTAATTGGTCAAATTTTGATGTAGTAAATTTTGGACAAATATGTACTTAAGCCCAAGAGGCAACGAATATTTAATATGTATAATTTTCAATTTTGAGTATGCTCTGAATGTATATTATTTGTTTACCGCTCCGAAGAAGAAGAAGAAGCGAGGTACCGAGTGGGCGTGAAAAAAAAGAAAGTTTTTCACGCTTCCACAATTTGCCAGTCCTGGCCCTATCGCATAGCCGTTCGGCGCCGTTGCTCACATGAAGCCTCACCCGACGGCCCACAGGCCGAAGGGTGGCGGTCGCAATCCCTCGATCTGCATCGACCGGGTCGGCGGGTCGTGACACCTGCCCTCAACCATGACACCACTATTTTGTGTTTAGCAGTGCACTTTGCGTTGCTTCGTGTGAAAGCGAACGCCATCAATAATGCAACCGATGTATCAAAATATCCTTTTGTATGGGCCACATGCCAAGGCATATAGTTGATCGTACGCATTAGACGATCCTTGGTTATACAAGAGCTTTATCTATTAGCATTTTAAGTAGAAAAATAAATTAATACACATCAATTAAGTAATTAACATCAAAATAAGATATGTTATACTTACACAATCTTTGAACCAGTTAGGAAATAATTTCTTTTGCATTTGTTCTACATTTGCAATATTTTCTCTCTGAAGCTCAGTTGTATGTTCACTGCATAAAATAAGATATATTTTTTTGTAACTTAGATTCCACTATTAAGGTATCATTGGGAAGGTGCACGGTAAACTTAAATTAAAATAGGCAATGTCTTATCACAATTATTGAGTACGGTATAATGTGCTTTTGTCAAGTCTTCATGAGGACACCATTCATATGACGAAGCATCTAATGTTCGTATATTCTGATTAAACACTGCCAGGCTAGATCGTGGTTGCAGTGGACATCTATCAAAGTTATTTTCTTCACGATTAAACCTCGTCTCAATATTTTCAAGATGCATGACACAGAATATGAGACATTACATATCTACATATGCCTCATCAATTGATCTTTCTAGTCAGTGCTTTGTTACGCATATATTGCTTTAATGTGTACAAGAATCAGTGGCAATAGTAATTCAAAAAATTAATTAAATCTGTAGACACATATTAAATATTAAGTTATATACCTTTCAATTGGATACATCTATCAATATTGGATCAGTCCACCAATTCTAGTCTCATGCGGCAAATGCACAGTCAAGTGAACCATGACATCAAAGAAAGCTGGAGGAAAAATCATTTCTAACTTGCAAAGGATTATAACAACGTCATTTTTGAGCTTTTCTAGTATTTCCAACTTCAATGTGTTTGCACTTAATTCTCTGAAGAAGTATCCCAACTCAATCAATGTCGTTGATATGCTCTCGGGGAGATATCCATGTATTACAACTAGAAGAAGTTATAAAAGTACGTGACAATCATGGCTCTTTAAGCTAGATATTTTCCCATCTTTAAAATTCACACATTGAGATATATTTGATGTGTATCCATCTGGGAACTTCACCGATTTAAACACTCAAAATTCTCATTCGCTCATCGGGCGACAATGTATAGCATGTAGGAGGCATGAAAAATTTATCTCCGCTACATACTAAGTGAAACCCCTTTCTGATGCCCAACTCTTGCAAGTCCATCCGAGATTTAACAGTATCATTCGTCTTTCCTTCAATGTTTATTAAGGTTCAGCCCAAATTATCACATATATTCTTCTCAATTTTCATAACATCCAAATTGTGCCTCAACTTCAACATCTCCCAATACGGAAAATAAAAACAATATGCTTTTCTTCATCCAATTATACTCCATGATCGTACGATTCCTTTTCTTAGCATCTAGTATATTCCCAAACCTCAATGGTTAGATATCGGCTAATTGCACCAACAAGTCCTCCCCAGACAACTCACGAGGTGCCGACTTGTGTTCAAGTTTGCCATCAAATAGATGCTTTTGGTGGGTTTTCCATACATGCGATGACGGTAGAAAATGTGATGGCACATGTAGCATATATTTTTTCCATTGGACAAATATAGCCAAGATGCATCCTTGTTGTATACCAGACATGCCAGATACCCCTTCGTGCTTCACCTAGACAAGTTGGCGTACGCGAGAAAGTCATTTATGGTCCACAACAATGCTGCATGTAATCTAAATGTCTCATTCCTAGATACATCGTATGCCTCCACTTCAACCTCCCATAATTCCTTCAACTCTTCCACTAACGGTCACAAATAAACATCAATTTCATTTCCAAGTGACTTTGGCCCAGGAATAGGCAATGACATAAAGATAAATGATTCTTTCATACAACTCCACGGTACGATGGCAAGTTATAGGGCACAAAAAACACTGACCACTTGATGTAGGCATTACTCATGTCACTAAATGGATTGAAACCTTAACTAGCCAGCCAAAGCCATATATTACACGGCTCATTTCATGATTTCTATCAAATTCACCCCAAGCTTGAGAATCGACCGGATGCCTATATACATTTGCCTCACCAACACACTTCTTGCTATGCCACCGCATCTTTTCAAACGTCTTTCGAGACATGTACAACCACTTTATCCTCAATTTTAACAAAAAATATCTCAGCACCTGGTGCAAAATTTTCTTACTCATTCATTCATTCACCTTGTACCTAGGTTCATGGCACACCGTACAATCAACATGTTATGACCTGAAACCCACCTTATGCGAATTTGGGGCTGATAACTGACTTTGTCACTCGGATAGGCCATACAAAATCAAATGAATTGCCCAAGGGTGATAAATGTTTTTGTATTAAATACGGAAGCTACACATATGTAACTCATCTGATAATAAATCAAACTCTAACAATCATCAATAAGAATATCTCCAAGTATAATTTCTATCATCATAAATTGCCATTTAAGTCTAACATCATCTCTAGTGTCACCATGTCACAATAAATGATCTTAACATTAATCTTACAGAATACATATTCATATTATGACTTGGAGTTATACATCATCAACATTTCCCATAAGCTCATCACTAGCTCCACTAGTTGTATCATTGCATTTCTTCCCATATGGTGTTATTTGAAAAATTATTATAAATCTGGAGTGAGCTAACTTAGCTCAATAAGTAAATCCTTCACTCTGTCATGGGTTACACAAGGGTGTATAACAAGAGCAGAATCATAGGATTTCAAGTTCAAAGGGATTGGCCATCGGGCCCAAAATAACATAGTTCACAAGGGGTTACAAATATGATAAGAAAGACTAAGCAAGTCATTAAGCACAAGTTATCAACATATGATGTTTAGCTTCCTAAATCAAAGAGATTCAAATCAAATACAAAGGTAAGCCTTAAAGGTATATTTCACATTCAAAGATAAATATCATCAAATAAACAAATGGTGTGGAATCTAACATATATTGATTGAGTCTAATAGATACTATCAATAAATAGGGCCCGACTACCCCAAAACAACACTCATTCAAGTTCACCCCTCATCTTTGGGTTTTCCTGAATAACACCAAGAGCTCTTATCAAATATTATCTCCTCCATAGACTAAGTGTTGGGTATCATTCCTAATCACTGACCCTGTAGGTCATCAGCATCTAAAGAATCAAGATGGGCATTGTGATAGACACAACCCCGTGTACTCACAAATAATGTTATTAGCAAAGGATTCCATAAGGTATGAATATATAAATAGGTTACAAACATCCACAGCAAAAGGAATCACAATGATCATAAAGATAGTATATAGTAAAGAAGTCAAAGGACTCATAGATGTTCACAACAAATAAGATATCAATGAATCACAAGTTTCCACATAATGGAAAACACAATAATCAATGGTTTATAGACTTGAAGCAATTACAGATATACAATTTCAAAAAACAAAGATTGACAGCTATATAGGTTGGCCACATTGGCAGAGTAGAAATCCACATATTGGAGTTTGGGTTTACTTACATTGTGTTCTTAGCATCGCATTCCCATGCGGGTACTGATTACGCCCACAGAATAACGCGATACTTGTAGTGCAGCTTTGGGGTGTCGATTTCACAGGGAGACAGATTAAAAGAATAACAGACAGAATAAAGAAGCTAAAGAAAATATTAAATGATTAACGAGAAAATAAAAAGTCACTTTAAATGCAAATTAAAATTTAAACAAAGTGATTAACGGAAAAAGTACTTAAATTAACGAACAGTAGAGCGTCAAGAATCCGGTATTTTAATTATTTTTAATTCACTGATAACTCAATTGAGAATTTAATTCCAAAAATCCCAATCGGAAGAAATAGAATTATAACCCAAAATAAAACCAAATGTAATCCTTTGAAAAAATCATTCATCACTTTTAAATCACACAAATTGATATCCACATTGAGAAAACCCAACGACGACAATATACCTAGGGAGCAATATTGTAGCAAAGAATTAAATCAATATAAATAATCAATTGATCCAAACTTAATCAAAGAACTAATCCATTCAATAGAAAAAGTATGACTGAATCTATAAACGGAATAAACTCTATGATTATTCGGAGAAGAAAACACCAACAATAAATTGAGAATGATAAACCAAAGAATTTTAATAAATAAAAATCAAGTACATGAATTAAAAATAAATTAAAAATACCATCTAGTGTGCAAGTTCATTCCTAGCCCTACTTGAAAATTTAGTTATCCATACAAATGATGGACAACATAAATCTCAAGGAAACGAATTGTGCCATGAAGTAGCCTGTGCCGCTTTTTCCAAAACAGTGCCTCCTGTCTTTTTTCACCTCCCACACGTCCTCTGTTTTTCCATTTTTTTCCTATTCTTTCCTCTCGCCCCACACACTAGGGCTAGCGCCCTTTTCTTGGCCTTGCGTCAACGCTTGGGCCCCATGCCTTTCTTTTCTTATTTTTTTACTTGGTCTTGTTCCTTGGCCCATTCAGCGCCTGGGCCCACCTTTTTTCTCCTTTACTTTTTTCCTTCAGCCGCAACGCCTAGTTGCCCACTCTTTTGAATTTTCTTTCCCAGCCCTTAAGCCTTTTTTTTCTTTTTTCTTTTTATTTCCCTGCTGCCCAACCGCGTGATCTCTTTTTAACTTCTTTTTGTTCTTTTTTTTTCTTTTGCTTGCGCCAGCCACTTGCTTCAATGCTTTACTAATTCAATAAATATATTAATTAGCTCACTTAAACAGAAAATGTCATAAAATTAAATATGTCATAAAATAATGCTCAAACATATCTCATTGCAAATAAAAATTAAATTTAATAATATAAATTATATCCCAACATCTCTATTCACATTTTAGCATCTTAATATAATAATAGGGTATTTAGAGTGCACTTTCGCGCACTCATCAGGTACCATCATTGTCACGACTTGAAACCCACCCTGTGCGAATCTCGCATCGCGACTGCCGCCTTCAAGCCCGGGAGCCTTAGGGCGAGGCTTGCATACATAAGCAGTGCTATCGGATGGCGGTGTGACTCGTGTTTTGTGGAAGCGTGAAAAACTTTTTCTTTTCTTTTTCTTATTTTAATAATTCGCACATCCGTCCGGTACTGCCGCTCTTTGCATTGAAACACATGATTATACATTTAGAGCATAATAAAAACTTAAGGGCTTTATAAATTACAATCATATTCGGTTACCCTAGGGGCTTAATACATGATAGTGTACCATCTTACTAATACAAAAGTTATTACTAAGAGTTCATAATTCTTAACAATCCTTCAAAAAACAGCTCGACTTATCATCCTCAAAATTGGTGCTGCCTTCAGTCACCTGAAAGGGGGATCGGATAAAAATCCGGTAAGCTAATCTAAGCTTGTGAGTGATTCCAGTATTTGTCATGGGGTTTCAATTGGTAGTGGTTTAGCACATGAGAGTTTATAAAACAATCGCTACTAATTGCTTGTATACTTTGAACACAGAATATATGCATTCCTTAAAATAGATAGCTTTGAAACATTTAAAGTATTCAAGCTAAACTTATACATATGAACTTTAAAACATGTATATATGAAAATGAGGGTAAAACCTGCTTCCATTTTCAAACATAACATCTTATCACTTTCATTGATGGAATCTGTTTCGAACCAGACTCCCATTTTACTTATACGTGAAGATATCTTATGCCTGGGGGATTAGATCTTGCTACCTGGCAATTTACAGGTCAATTGAGTCCCGAAGGAACCAAAATTCTGTCTGTTACAGGTCAATTGAGTTCTGAAGAAACCCAAAATCCTGTCTGTGTGCTTTTGCACTGTTTATCTTGCATTAAATATGTTTCACATGACTATGTCATAGATACTTTTCATGAGCAATTTAAAACATCATGTTCATGACTTCATAATAAAATTTTGTATACTTGGAATAAGAAAATTCAGAATATTTAACAAGAATTGCATTTTAACTTAGACATGCCGAAATACATTTTAAGGACAATTGTTGTGGAAACCAATCACTGAGCATGTCACAATAGGGTTATAAAAATAGAACAATTTAAACTGAAATCATGTAAATACTGAATTTAGAATTCAAACACTTCATATCTTTTGAACTTAAAACTTCTTCAAATTCATGGAGTTAAATCTGTACTTCAAATATAGGGTTACTCACCTTATGTGTCTGGGTTGGCTCTACTGAGGTGCCTTCCCCTTACCTTTTCTTAACCTAAAACAATTTATGAAAATTCCATAAATCTTACATGTACTTAATCAACTTGTGATCTTCCTTATTCTTATACTGTGTATGCTTACTTTTTATCATAGGTTTATCCTTAAGATTTGAACTAACTCAATTCGCTTTATTGTTGAATTTTATGTCTATTTACTTATACATATATACTTATTTATAATAGGTATTACCTGTGACACATTTCATTTAGCGTCTCCGTATTTTCTTGTTCTTATTCCTCTTTTTCTTCCTTTAATTTTTCCTTAGCAAGTCTCTTTGCCGCAACTTCTTTCATGAGTCGCCCCATTAGTGCTATAGGGGCTTTGTATATGAATGGCATGATAGAGACAATTTGGCAGGTCTTGGCTATCCTTATCTTTTGGTTGATTACCTTTTGTTTCCCCAAGAGTCCATCCATGAAGTCTTGTTGTGTTTTATCCATTATAATTTACTTGTACTTTAACCTAAAACACAATTTAACGTGTTAGGAATTAATTTCATTTTAAACTATACTCTTCTGGTAGCTACATCAATTTTAAGTTTGATTTATTTATTTCACATGTTTACGTGTCATGTCTTTCCGTATTTTATTTCAAAATACGAACCTTTCTACTTAGTTCAATACATCGGGCAACGTTCTAGTTTACCGTCACCTGTCTTATGCTATTCATCAAATTTTATGTTTCTTCATTATAAGGGATTCTTTTGATCAAATAGACTCTACCATTGAGTCTGGAACATCGAAGAAAGTCAATTTAGACCCTCTCTGGTTTTAATTTGGCTTTAGGGATACAAGGGGCAAAATGGTAATTTTACCCCTTTACGTGTCTTTATTTTTCGGGGTCTCATCTCATAAAACAGACCTCACCATTGGTCACATAAGGTCCAAAATAATAAAAATACACTAATAACTTGTCCCATTTAGACACTAGACCATTTCATCATTATTTAATTTAATTAATTAATTTTATTTTATTTAATATAATTTATATATATATATTTGTGGGATAAAAATCCCACGGGATTGTCTTGTCCACGTGGATTTGGGGGAGTGTTTAGGGTTCTGGGTTTGTGTGAGCTCTGCCGTTCGAATCTAGGGGGCTGTGGCCTTTTTTTTTTTTTTCCCTTATTCTTGAAACCAAACGGCGGACAGAGCCTCTAAATCGGAATGGGCTATCCCTATTCGCGTACAGTTTTATTAAATTGGGCCATAAACGGGCAACCAAACAGGTTGGATTAGGGTTTTGAAGCCCTTAAGCCAAAACGGTGCCGTTCCATTTATGCGGTGGCCCTTCCCCCTTTATAACACGTGTTTGAGTCAACACGCTTAACTCGAATAGAGTTGGCGAGTTGACTCATCGTCTTCTTCATCAACCCAACCATTGTAGCCCTAAATCCCGAACTCCATTTCTTTCAATTTCGTGAAGTTTGGCTCAATCAAACCTTTCTGTTTTTACTCCTAATTATCCCTAAGACAATATGGATTATTTTGGCATTCATTTGAGAGCTTAAACAGAGCTCAACAGTTGGTTTCAAAACTTATATCTCCTACTGTTTCTTGGCTAATATACGGCCATTCCTCCATGAATGTTCATGGGGTTTAGCTTATTTTGATCCCCTGATCATGGAGGTTCATTTTTCATTCCTTAGGGTTAGTTTAAACGTGGGGTTGGGAGGTTGGGTCTTAAACCCGAAACCTGTAACACCAATTTTTTGGGCCTTTACTTGGTCTTCTTGATAGCGTACTAGGGTTTTTAACACCCTCTTGGGGTCTAGTCGAGGTCTCAATACACCAAACATGGTTTGGCTCCATGACTTCAGACCTGCTTTAGGCAAGGTCCACTCATGGCTTCTCTTTCTGGGTTTGATGTTTTAGACTGTTTTCATGGTCAAATTTCATGCTTGTTTTAGTTTAAACATATTCGAAACATCAAATATGCATAACAAAGCTTAAACTACTTACATACATGTAAAATATTTTAGAGAGAGAAAATATAGTTTATATATTCTCTCACCTTTTTCTCTAGATTTCCTTCTCCTTTTTCCTTCTGAATTCTTTCTTCCTTCTTCTTGCTTCCTTTTCTTTTGAATTCTTTCTTAAGGAGCAAACATGCAGTGCATGCACCTGCTCTTATAGCCATTCCACTGCCCCTCTCTCTCTCTCTCTCTCTCTCTCTCTCTCTATGACCTCATAAGCCTCCAAACCTCACCTCTCATCAATTCCTTTCCAATCCCATTTAATTTTACTTTTCAATTTTTCCAGCTTTTCATTAAATTTTTGTTGATATTTTATATATTATATACATATAATTTAAGCACACACACTAACACACACTCGGACACACACACACACAACCGACACTAACACACACTAATACACTATTCTACACACACACACACAGATATATATATATATATATATATATATATATCTACATGTATTTTTACCAAACACACACTTAGTGTGTCTATTTACTTATTATAATATACATATCATAATCATATGTATATAGACTATACATATAATATAATGCATATAGATACATAACTAAATTTGGTACCCTTCGACCCTCGGTTTATTCGTAGTTAATTTTTAACTACGGCTTGTTACCTCGTAAAGCGTGTCACATTACTCGATATTTGGGGTCAGGGTATTACAATCATAGCTATCCCATAGCCTTGTCTCATTTTTCCATCATTTGGGTAATCCTATAATCATGGATCAAAAATATATTGCATAATGAATTAGTATTCATTCTAATTCCAAGCATCTTTATTCAGCGTTTTAAGTTCTTTTGAACTTAATCTTAATTGATTAAGAGGTTCTCAAATTCCCAATTAAGGTTCCCTGATGCTTTATAACTTATTTGGCCCTTCAAGGGCATTATGGTAATTTATACTTTTAATGTCCTATATTTTTTCGTACACAATTTACGTATTCAAACTTCAATTTTAGGTCTAATTGGTCCTTATAACATTTACATAGACCTTTTAATATCATCTATATATTTCTGGTAACTTTATTAAGTCCTAAGGACGTATTCGTTATTTTTTAGTTTGTTACCAAGTCTTATTTTTCTCAATGGGACATCACTGTCAAGTCCGAAGTATTGAATATAATTAATTTAAGCTTTTCCATATCTTAATTTACATATATGTGACTTACATTAAGCCTAGGGCCATTTTCATAATTTACACTTTCGTGCGTCACATTTTTGGTACTTTGTTTGCTAAAATGGACTCCACCGTTGAGTCCGGAATGTCAAAGAAAGTCAGAATATGTCACATTTGACATTTAACTGGCTTTTGGATTACTAAGGGTAAAATGATAATTTTGATATTTCACGTGTCTATATTTTCGGTCAGGATTACTAAGGGTAAAATGGTAGCCATTAGGTCCAAAATATCCCAAAATGTTAAAGTATATATTTTCATGGTCATTGGAGTTCAATTGGTCACTGAATTAATCATTAGGACATATTTAGAATTATTCCAGTTTGTCTGTTCATATTTTTTAGGATTGAATTTCACAAATTGGACTCCATCGTTGAGTTTGGAATGCCTAAAAACATTGGATTACACTATCATTTCATTTTAATTGGCCTTCATTTGGCCTATTTTTGGCCTAACGGAATTTTGGTTATTTCCTTTATAATTAAAAGGATTTAAAATTAATATTAAATTAATTTCCTAGGCCATTTCATAATTAATAGAAAGTTCTAGGGTCAATTTGTAGCTAACAAAACTATCGGGAGTCATTTCATAATCAACAGAAAGGTCTAGGGGTCAAATTATAATTTCAGAATATGTTTAAATAAAACCAATTAGTTTAGTAGGGTTTCAAGTGAACCGGTCCAAAATAGTTAACAACCAATAGGTTCAGTCCAGTCCATTGCATCATGTTGATGTTAGCCTTAGTTTTATATTTTTTAATTCTTTGGATCAAAACGATGACATTTTGATTAACCCTTAAACCTAATTACACGCGGGTTAGCCTAGACCCGTTATCCGGCCTGACTTGACCCATTGACAGATCAAGTCACTGTTCTTCTTCCCCATTTCTTCGGCGAGGGTTTCGGTCGCCTTCCCCGGCACCGGTGACCGTCACCGATCATTTTCCAACCACAAATCCAACGTGGTTCGAACCTATTTTTAGTGAGGACTCCCTTCCTAAAATCACATTTTGATTTCACACACTTTAGGCCGTTGAACTAAGGGGTTACACTGGCTGTTCCAGCGAGCCACGTTTTTCAGGCGAGCCATTGTTTTATCTACAAACACGTGTTTGACCCTATTTTCACTCCAATGAGTTTTTGGAACCTCAGGGAATGTTTTCCCGTTCCTAAAACCCCACAAATCAAGCTCTAAGCTATTTATTAAATTTCTCTCTCTCTAAACTGTAATTCCATGCTTCTTGATGGTTCCTTAACTATTTTGACTAATTCAAATTTCAATGTACTCTGAATTTTATGCTCTTTTGAGCCATGAAGTCAGTTTTAAGTTTAATTTATGGTAGATCAAAACTCAATTTTTTCATATTTCGGGTTTGGGTTTCTTAGGGTTTTCTTAGGTCTGAATTGTGCCAATTCTCTCAAATTCTCATCCTTCTCCAATGTTAGGTACATGCCTTTTTCATGGGTTTGGTTCTAGGTTACTAATCACTTTTGAGTTGTGCATGCATGGAGCTCCTCTTTCTTCTTCTTCCTTCTTTCTCCCCCCTCTCTCTCTCTTGCTCTCTCTAGTCTCACTCCAAAATGGAGTGTCTGATTTGCTTCTAACCTACACGTTATATACATATAGTATTTATATATATATACATATAGTATATATATATATATAATTAGGTCTTTCCATGAAATATTATTGGATGAGGTGTGGGTCCAATGAGGTGTTGACACCTCAGTTTTTGAGCATGCATACTTGTAGATTTATATGGGTTATGTACATTTCTATTGGGATATATAATACAAAAGTGCTTGTACCCTAGTTGACTTTCTTTTCAAAGGCTTATTCTTTTCCTTGCACAAGTGCAAGGTTCAAGTCTTGTTGGAAGCATGTTGCCCCTTTTTCCTTCTCTTTTCTCTTTTTATGCATTACATTGCATACTTAGTGTGTTTCTTGAATTCCCAAAATTGTATTTTAATTCTTATCAAAGTCTTTTGGAATTCCCACAAGACTTCTTAATTTTGCATGCTTCATTCATGCATTACAAGTCTTGTTTTGGTACATTTTACTGTACTTTAATTTTTTCAAAATTCTATTATAATTATTGGAATAATTTTGATTAAACATACTTTATTCACGTGTTATGCTAATCTTTCTCAAGTGCACTTCGCACACTAATTTTCTATATTTACTCTTGTGTTAATCTCCGATTAACACTAGTCATATCTTGTTATCAAGTTATGACCTTGGCATTAATTTGCATTCTCTAATTGATTGTCTCTAATTTAGAATTAGTTGTTTTCATTAGTGATACCTTAGCTTCTGTATTTACACGTCACTAGTCTTAATTAGCATCGTCCATGGTTAGTAAGCAAATTAACTTATGATAATCGTCATTATCATTAATTGCTTCACTTAATTAGGTTGGGATGTTACACAACACACCCTTCAACTTCCTTCCAAAATAACATGCAATCATTCTTGCAAGCATGAATGGGGATATATCTAAGGCCCAAGTCTCTCAACTATCTATTTACCTCATAAAGCGATTTTGGAAGGATCTCTCCTACAAGTAGTGCTAATTTAAACAATTTAATAGCCATATTAAAAGGCCTGTTTGTCCATCAGTTGATGGTTTTAATCTGAATGTGCTTGACAAGAAAATCAAATGTTGAATACTTCTCACAACTCGGATATAACGGCTACCTCACTTCCCTAAAAAAAGGATCCAAAAATATTTTTGATTCTTCAGGATCACTCTTAGGACCTGAACCGCGGCTTGCAGTTGCACCCCTTACATGTCTGCTAGCATTTCTTGCAGTCTATCGTAACCAAATCGGACATTTTCGCCCAAGTCATCATCCTCGTCATTATCTTCATCCTCACTCACCACTCGTACTTCACATTGATCCCCGTGAAATTCCCAACACCTATACATCTTGTCTATGCCATACTCGAGTAGGTGCACTCTAGCCTCATCTATATGCATATAATCCCTATTATTGCCCCTCCAACATGGACATCCTATCCTATTGCTTCCATCCGCAAGATGTGCGAGTAAACTTAATGAAATCCTTAATCCCTTTCACGTACTCGGCCATGAAATCCTTAATCCCTTTCACGTACTCAGCCAAATGCCTCCCTTTCAAGTCCATCAAACTCTTATCCATTTTCATCTTCCTAGCACAAGTCACACACGTTACTCATTATAAATATGAAACATGAATCTTAATTTCTCTTTTTAAAGGGTAAGGTGGTCTTATCCTATTCAGGATTGCACAATCTATATTGCAATCAGCAGCTAGCAACTCAAATGCTCGATTCCACTCCAAAAATATTTTGACAACATCTCCCCACGGTTCTCCAAGTACACAAGATAGACATTTCCATGCCTAAGTATGTACCCAGATAACAACAAGAGACCGTGTTGAAATTTTCATCCACTGTAACTATAACACCCCGACCCGGTTATGAATATTTTGTCACTAATTAAATATTAGGGACTTTAAGAAGTAAAATAATAACTAAGAAAACTAGACCAAGAAAAATAAAAGCTACAAAAAAATAATAGGACTTCGATTTATGAAATCGACACGTGAAGGAATTAAATAAAAATACAAGTACATAAGAAGAAAGATAAAAATAATGCAAAGAGAGAAAATGGGATAAAATATACAAAATGCCAAACAAGGCATAAAAATGAAAGAAATGGAAAATGGGGCAAAAATGTAGAGATCTAAAAAATGAGGAAACGTTTTTCGTTTTGTCGGTAAAAGCTGGTTTTGTCGATAAAGCATATATAGGCATGATTTCACCGTTTGACATGTTTAGAAGCCTATTTGGAGTGTATTATAGAAGAGAAATATGGTTATAATATTGTGAGGTAACCGCTGTATGAATTTCAGCAAAAACGGAAACAGTTTCTGAAATTGGACAAAAAGGACACTCGGGTGACCTGGGTGGAAACGGCCAAAAAACTGACCTCAAACGAAAATGTTTCCTTCTGAAATTTTTCATTTAAAATAATTTTATAAACATTGGCTAAAACGAAATTTCGAATTGCAGTGTTTAGGAATGGGTTGTAGAGTAACGGTTTCTGGGATCATTAAGGGCAAAATGGTCATTTTCCCTTAACCCTTTGGTCCCTCACTATAAATAGGACACTTAGACACACATTTATACAGAATTGATTCTGTATATGCAGTAGGTCACGTTATTGAGAGAGAGAGAGAGAGAAAAGCCCTAGATTCTTCAACTTTCAAGCTGCCGAAACACACCATTCGAGCGGGATTTTGGCCAAACTTCCTTCTGAGAAGTTGTTCATCTCCATGAGTAATATATTCTCACCAAACAGTTTGGCAGTCCAAAAAACAAAGCCACCGCAGTTTAAGAAAAACTAATTTTAGGTATGGTTTCTTGCTAAGCTAGGAATAGATTTAGTTTTTCCAACCTTATTACATGTTGTTTGACTAGTTTTGATGTTTATTTCATGGTAGGAAGTTATCTAAGAGGTGTTACTTTGAAGGACTTAGAGTTAGTAATTTGGGGCTTTATGTATTATTTGGTTTATTTGATGTTTTGTTGCCATGAGAATGACTTATCTTGTCTTTGTATTTGATTGCTATATTTGATGTGTATTTATGTGATATTTACTTTACATCTTGGAAGGAAATTGGTTGTGTAATGTATTAGTCTTTTATGTGATGTTAGTGACTTTGTGAAATTCATTGTGGTTAGTGAAATGGTGACATTGTGGCTTGAAAAATATGTTAAGGTGTGTGGTTATGACCTATGTTATGTGAAGCACGGTATGGAAATTTAAAGTTATGAATCATGTGGGGTTTAAAGGCATGACTTGAAAATGCACACTATGTGTTTGATCATTTGTCACATTGAATTTGCATGATGAAATCATGGCATCTTGGCATAGTGTGATTCCATAGAAACATGGTGTGGGTCAGCACGCGGTGCTAGATATTATGAGGGTGTAGATCCTGTGGTGAAAAACCCAAAATTCGGCCATTGGTACTTTTTTCCATCGGGGACGTACCGAAAAGGAGACATACGAGGCGGTACTCATGTCAGCAGGGAAGGATTGTACCATGAGACATAGTTGTGGCATAGAGTTTGCATGTGTGAGTCTTGCATAGTGTGTTTGCATTGCATTAAACAACGGGAAGGGAAATTATATCTTGAAATTGTACACTTGCACATGTCACGTCCTAAATTTGTTGCTAGTATTAGTGAGTTATCATACCAATAGTTGAGCTGACCCATTCGTGGGCAATATATATTTCAGATGAGACACCAGCTGCTTGAGACTTCCTTGAGTGTTGAAGAAAAAGGAAGGGAATGGATTTTGTGGAAGATTTGGCCCTTGGGGGCATGTTTTGAATGTATGGGCATAAGCCCAATTTGTTGTCTTTACTTTTGAGAAATGTATGGACTTGAGCAAATTGTGACTTTAGGCCTTGGGCCATTTTACCTTGTATGAACTGTAACCCAAACGAATGTATGATAATGATGGTTTAAGGCGTATTGTATGGATATGTTGGACCTAGTTAGTACATGTTTAATTTGATGGATTTGTGGCCACCGAGTGAAGGTGGATTGTTGATGAATTTATGTTCATATATCTTGTGAAAATTAGGTGGGAAAACACTTACAGAAACAAAGGAAACTATGTTCACATTTTGGTAAATTACAGTGAGAAATTAAGCATGCAAAACACCCATGAAATGAATGAGAAAAATGCGTAAAATAGGGGCTTAGAAGTTAGGGAATTTGGGCTGAAAATGGGTGAAAAAGGGGCTTGAAAAACTTGAAAGAAAATTCAAAAATTGGAAAAGATTGGTTGCAGCCATGACAGTAACTTGAAAAAAATCAGAAACTTCTTTTTGTGCTATAGTACCTTGAACAGTGCCCCAGCTGCAGCAGCCCGCGCGCCCCACGCCGCCAGTGCCTGCACGCTCCCACGCCTCTGCCGCGCGCCTGCTGCTGCCCATGCGCGCACCACTGTTGCCCTGCTGTCCCACCTGCTGTCCCGTCCTCTTTTGGCTACCTTTTGAGCTATCTTTTGGCCACTTTTTGAGATATTTTTAGGACACTTTTTAAGCTATGTTGAGGCATGATTTTGGCCCAAATTGGGCAACCTTTGGGACATTTTTAGGCCACGTTTCAAGGCCATTTTAGACCACATTTGACCTTACTTTTTGGGGCCAATTTGAGGTACTTTTGGGCTATCTTATGGGGCCAAGTAGGGAACCATTTTGGAAAAATTATGAGACACTTCTAGTCATATTTCACGACCATGTGAGGCTATTCAATTGAACCAACTTAAACATTAATCAGGTGAGATGTTTAGGTGACTTTAAGATAACACTTTGTCATGTCAATTAACAAATGGAAATTTTAACCTTGTGGGGAAGATTGAAGAAACAAAGAGGGAACTTTAATTGAATTTATTTAATTGTCAGTAATTATTCCTTTTAATTTTCCGTTCCGCTCACCCCCGGGTTCGTGGAAATCCGGGGCGTGACAACGTGGTATCAGAGCATAGGTTCGAATACCGAGAGACTGTGGGGTGTTGTTGAACACAATGGGACTATGACGTATGGTTTGGAAATTTTATAACTTTTGTGGATGTGTAGAGTTCTAGTTTATGAATATTTGGCAATGATAGGTGTTGTTGGACACCATGAGACCCTTGAGGGGGGGGGGGATTTGACTTGGTGTAAGCTGAAGGTGGTGGGTGGTAGGATCTTGAGTGTTATGTGATTATTTTTACTGGATACATGATTTGTTGAGATTATGTATTAGTGGATGTTATACAATGATGCATGATTACATGATGGGATGCAGTGTGGTGCATGATATGTGTAATGTGTATATTGGTATAACTATATGTGATAACTAGGTATGAGATAGCATGGTATGTGACTTAGTACATGTTTACGTATCTTACAGATCGATGCTTGTTTGCCCTTAGGATATCTAATAGCATTATGGGAGAATGTTATGGGCGTGTGTATATTGTATTGCTTAAATGGATTTTCTGGTGAAAGACTACAATTATGTTGGGTGAGAACTTGTTATGTATTTATTGTGAATAATGGGTATAAGTGGTTGACGTGAGTTTTATAGCTTATGATTAAGCAAGTGTATTTACAGGATTTGTTAAATTATCATGTAATGATTGATGATATCTTGTCTTAAGAGAATTGTATAGACATGAAGGGTTTGGCAAAGATTGATGTGGATAAATTTTGATTATGATGTAATTGAATTTTGATTTCATGCTTAGGATGAATGTTGATAAATTCAAGTGATGTGCATCAGAAAAATTGGGGATTGAAATGATTTCTTTATTGAACTGGAATCTATTATTTTGTGGTGGTCTATGGAGGTAACCTAATGCTGGATACTATTGGCTTCCCTAGTTCTACGAGATGATCGATAAAAGTTGTTATGAGAATGATGAATTGGTTACATAAACTTGTGAATATAAGCCTTGTGAAAATAATGAGTTGCTTGAATTGCACCAAATTAAGGCGTGAGTCATGAACTTAGTTCTAGCATGGACATAGTTATGATTGAATGAAGGATAAACACGGGTTGTTTCTTTAAAGGAAATTGTGTATCGAGTTAAGAGTCTTGTGTTCAAGATGCGAGTTATGTGCATATACCTGTGACAATGTGACATTGATGAGGACCTATAGAGATTACTCGACAGAGATAGCTGACCGCATTTGTAACACCCCAATTACTTAACTGGCATGTTTTGTGTATTAAAAACTGTTTTGGGAATGAAATGTCAGGTTTAGCTAATTTAATGTCTATTTTAATAGTGATAAAACTTGAATTAGCTAATTATGAGAAACTCGAGGAAATAAAAACTGACATTGGACCTTGATCAATGAAAGATATTCTGAGTAGGAAGTGACAGAAAGAAACCGCACTGAAAAAGGAGTTACGGATTGGGAGTTAAGGCCAAAACAGTGAAACTAGAATTCTGCGACAACCAAACAGGGCCTTAACCAGAAAAATGGGAGAAAATGATCACTTGAGAGGCCAAGGGGAATTGAACCCTTGACCTACCAAGGTAAGCAACTTTGTCCCAAAAAGTTACCAACTAGGCTGTTGGTTACTTTGTGCATATATACAACAATATATGTATATAACCTATAATCTTGCCCAAGCCACCACCCAAATTGGCCAATGGCCTTGCATGCATTCCCTTCATCATAGCCCTCCATCACCTCCATCAGGTCAGCAGCCACTAACCCCACTAAGGGCAGAGATACACTCACATATATGTATAGGTGTATAGCCCTATATGTATATGAAGTTATAATATATAAGCTACAACTTGCATCAATTCTCTCTTTAGAGAATTCTGAAATACCAAACAGTGAGAGTGTGTGAGTTCTGTTGTGTGTACGTAGGGTTGGCTGAGAGGGAGAGAGAGAGAGAGGAAAGGAAGCTTGTGCATGCATATGTGTTGTGAGAAATTTGGCCATTAGAGAGGAAAGGTGAAGGCTTGAAGTTGAAGTGCATGAACTGAGAAGCTTGAGGGACATTTAGAAAGGTCTGAACCGAGCTAAGAGTGTGAACTGCTACTGCTTGAAGGTAAAATTATAAATTATCTTCAATTCTTGTTTTGTAGATTTTGGAACGGTTTGATAGAATTAGACTGCATGCATGTTTAAATCTTGATCCTAGGAATTGTTCTGAACATGTAGCATGTGTTAGAAGTCTCGGATAGGTCAAAAACCATGAAACCCGAGACCAACCTCCATTGATGAAGCTTGGAAACACCAGGTCTGAATCGACCTTAACCGTTTGGAACTTTGCATGTCAAGACCTGAAATAGACCCTAAGAGGATCTCAAATATATACCTACGCGACCCCAGAACACTATATGGCCCCACGAATTTGGAAATGAACCCACGGGTTTAAAATCCAATCCGTTAAAACTCGAGACTAAACTGAAAAATGAAGATAGGGTCTTGATCCTTATGGTCTGTAGGTCACGTAGCTTCAAACCACACATGAAATGGTGAAGAATCGAGGGTGTAGTATCGAGTTGCAGGTACGGTTTGTGTAGGTTACCCCCACTGTTTGAGATGATGTCTTGTTGGTTTATGAATGCCAAAATGATGGCAAGAATATTTATAGTATATCTGAATGAAAAACAGAGAGAGACCGTGTGTTAAAACTCACGAAATAGAAATTAAAAATCTGCAGGTTTTTAGGGCATCACTGTGTGAGGTTCAACGAAGGAGACAACGCTGAGTCGACTCTGTGTCTTTAAAACCGAGTTGACGGGTTGACTCGGACACGTGGAGTAACCTGGGACTGCCACCGAATTAAATGGGACGGCGTCGTTTTGGGCGTCGTATGTGTAAACTGATATGTTTGAAAGAAAAGAAAGGGAAGGAAGGAAAAACGGGACTACGGGGTTTCGAACCCCTGACCTCCAGAACCCACGCGCCCCTTCTTTCCGCTCGGCCACGCACCTGCGTGTGAATCTTATCCGACATAATATATATATATATTATATATTTAAATTAAACCAGAAATAAAAGACGCATTTTTGCGCCTAATGGGACTCGAACGTGGTGTCTATTGGAGAGGGAGGTGGCACGCGTCCGCTGTGCCACCCTATTCGACCGGTCATTTTCTGACTAAAATAATATATATATTATATATATATTCTGAAATTAATTTAATTAAAATCATTTAATTAAATTAAATACTCCAAATTAGTCCGTTGTCCAAAAACCATAAGTTATATATGAATTCCTACTGTCTCGGACCTTCTGAGTCCAATGGTGAGGTCCGTGACTGCAAATGAGGTACCGAAAAAAATATGATGTATGAAATTACCATAATACCCCTGACCCTGTACAAGGCCAAATGAAATCCGATTTCAACGGAACTGATACCAGTAGTAGACCTGACACTTGTAAGACTGTATACATGATTAGATGACGAACCCGAGACAGAAATTATGTGACGGCAAAAATGACCAAAATACCCCTGACATACCCGAACCTAGATTTAAAAGCCGAGAGAGTCTAAATTGACTTTCTTCGACCTTCCGAACTCAATGGTTAGGTCCATAATATGAAAATCAGAACCGATAAACGTGTAAAGGCACTGAAACCCTAAGCCAAATGCTTAAGAGGTAAAACCTATGAACTAGCCACTATAAGTTAGTTCCATGAAACCCATCATAGGGTAGACTTACTCAGTCTAAGGTCATGAGTTGATAAATCTTTATAAATTGTTTTAGGCTTAAAGAGAAAAAGAGGAAGGCTCCGTTCATAGCTTCAAACTCAAATATTGAAGGTGAGTAACTTCTGACACTGTTTAAGTTACTGCTCCTTGATCTGCTAAATTGTTTCGAATACCATATGTTTTAAATGCAATTGTTTTAAATGCATGCTTTTATCACCGATGACATGGTTTTTAGTTTCTCAAATGATTAACTATACTTCTGATTGATATGCTAGCACTCTGAACCGTTTATCTGTTTTGATCTATTGAATTTGACTTGGATTTATTGAACTATTAATTCCAAACTGATTTAATTACCATGTGATTTAAGCAAAGATTGAATTCGAAACTCTTGCCTGGATATCTGTGTTACTCACTGGGCTTTTTAAAGCTCATTCCATTATTTTAATAATTTCAGGGGAACCCTCAGATGGACAGGTTTAACAGGTCCAGAACTTAGGGGGAAAATGTTGGAGACCCCCAGATAGAATGATAACCCATTTTTGAGAATCTATACCATTTTTGTACTTTTTGTGTAACTGAACAGATTATGACCTTTTGTAGTGAAACTGTTTTGTAATCTTGATTAAGATAGGTCTGATTATGATATATCCTGAATGCTCTACCAAGTATATATGTATGCATTCTCATGTGAAAATTCCGCTGCTTAAACTATATATGTTGAATGCATTATGCTTGGGATTTAGATCGGAATGGCCTTTGGTTAGGATTACCGTCGGGGTTTTGTTTTCAAAAAAAAAAAAAAAAAAAAAAAAAAAAAAACTGATAAAACCCGATGGGTGCCTAACTGGCCTTTGCCACGTACCCCAAATCCGCACAGGGTGGGTCTGGGGGATGTGACAGCATTTGTTCTTTTGATGTCCTTATACTTGAAATGTCTAGTTTTGATATTATTTTTGGGGATGGGTTGGTTGTTTGCTTTCCAAGCAAGTATGATTGCTACAGGGGAAGAGTGATAGTGTGTACTCTTGAGGGAGATAGCTTTTAGTTCACAAGAGATCGCAGAGATTTCTTAGTTCCACTTTTGTATGACTCGAGGAGTTGGGGGAGGATATGTTGGCTAGTTTGGTAGCAGATGGTAATGAGACTACGGAGAGCATATTACCACCAGTAGTGGATGATTGTTCAGATGTCTGTTCAGGATGACTAGACTAGTCTACCACCTAGACGAGAGGTAAACGTTTACGATTAAACTTATCCCAGGCACTATGCCTATTTCCATTCTACTTTAAGATAGGGCTCCAGCTGAGTTGAGGGGGCCTCAATTGGTTGCTAAGCTTTTGAGGTATAAGTTTTGGCTTTCGGAAGTACGGTTTATAGGCCGTGTTGTCTTGGGTAGTGGAGTGGTATTAATAGTGCTACCACCAGTTAGGAAAGAGTTTCAAACATCTTTCTAAAAGACTTACCTAATTAAGTATGGCGTAATTCAGTGAAATTATAATGCATGGAATGTGCTTGTCTCTATTAGTATGCTAGACTAACCACTTACGAGTATAAATTACATGATGTGCTTAACATGCTTATGATTTGAACCGAATCTTGTGTTTTAGAACGAATTAGAAAATGATAAATAATAAAGACATGGATAGCTAATTTAAAAACATGTGTATATCGTAAGTGTGCATTGAGTATGTTCTTGTTAGTGTGTATGTATGAATTGTTTTGGTTGGTATAAATGATTGTGTGCTTAACATCTATTTTCTTTTTATGATTGTATCGTGTATAATAATCATGTTATGTATATATTGCTTGTTATGACCATATGATGTAGAAATGTATATACTAGGTTATAAATCCATGTAATTAGGATCACTTGAAATTGTATTATGACTATCCTGAATTGGTAACAGGTTTTGAGTTACAAGTGTATGGACTGGCCAATCCATCACCCAGTAACGAAAGGAGCTGTGATCCATGAAGGGTTATCACCTAGTTATATACAGGAAAAAAGAAGAAGAAAAAGATACCTTATAATGCAATTTAAGGCAACAACGAAAAAATGAATTAACTAAGGCGAACTTGCATGAATATGTATTACATACATGAAGGAAATACGATGCATCTTTAGTAATTGCCATGCTTGCTTGGTTTGTTATACGTGTTAAATGTAAGATTTTTTTTTTCTTAATATATGTGGAAAGTATGTGGGAATAATTAGGGTATGCAAATTTCTTCGACGTGTGAAACACATATAGTACATATTTTATTTTAAAACCCCTACAGATTAGATACGTGTGTGCTTGCATGTTAGAATGTAATTTGGAACATGTTTTTGGATAATGCAAATTTGAAAGCTTGAAAGCTTAAGAAGATGAAGAAGGAGAGACTTGTAGTGAGATGTGGTATGTTTGATGATTGATGAACTAGGACTAGATGCCTACGTCTATGTGGTGAACCGAGTGAATTATGAAGTAGACTATGTGCTTGTTGCCTGTGAGATAGATTATGAGCACAGATATCCATAGGATTGGATGTTAGTTACCTCTAAAGCTTATGTCTATGTATATTCTTGGACAGATCTTCGATTTGCGTGTTGATACGTATTAGCTATTAAGTGTTACTTGTCAATTTTATATACGCATGCTAGTTTAGTACCTGTTATAGTACTGCGACTATGATTTTTACATACAGATTGATTGTTATCAATGCATGTACATGAGAATGTTTAAAGATGTTTATGTGTAAGTGAGTTGTGATACATGTGGGTAAGGATTGATCTATATTCATGATTGAAATTGGTGAGGAGTTTCACTAAGACTCTCAATGGTTAGGAGACTTTAATGAAATTATTGACTAGGACAATAAGGAGTTAGAATAACCTTAGAAGAAATTGAGATATTTTGTTTTTACCTTCTCGGATGAATTGTTCTTCTAAACCTAGATGTATTGCTTTAAGTTTCATGATTGGAGTACGTAAACTACATTGTCCTACAATCGAATATTCAGTTAATATCTATGAGTTTGAAATAAATAAGCTAATCTTTATTAATGCATAACACTTAGCCTCGACTGGGTATAGGCTAAGGTGGATGATAATGGCCTTACTTTAACATTATAACATTGATGTCTTATGGATAATTGTAGTACTTGTAGGATCTTTGATTATTGAAATACATTGAAGTGCTGATGATGTATTGAGAACATTGTAATGGATTGCTGGATGATTTCATGGTTTGATGTGAGGTAGATTAGATGGTCATAACATGTGTGAGAGATTTTGAGGTGTCCTTGTAAACAGTGAGAATTTTCCTTTATTTTTATTATTGTGTTGAACTATGAAGGTGGGTTGTCACGCCCCGAATTTCTGACCGAAACCCGAGGTGCGACTGACGAACAGAAAGTAAATAAAATAAAAGATAATTAAATAGATTTATGAATTTACGACAAATTAAATAGAGTTCTTTAATTTTCTTAAAATTTTGGCAGAACCTCCTTTGTTTTTCGAGCCTTTTTCCCCCTGATAATCACAATGCATCATATATATACAAACACATCACAATCCATCCTCACTCGATGGCCACAAATCTCACAGAATTTAAATGTGCATCGTCTAATTATACAATCCATCATATATACAGCTACACTTAAACTTAAGAATCATCGACTCCCAATTCATTACACTATACCAATATCATCTCCATTTTTTTTCTTTCCACAATATAAAAATTTTCTACAAGACAAGAAGGAAATAAAGTAAGGAGTAATCTCAACGGAATTGACTAGACATGCATCATTTCCCATCAATACATATAGAAACATAAAATACATCTCACAACTACATTGTTCATAGGTCATTCGGGCTTAAGCCCTTACATCACAAAACATAAGTCCCGTGGGCTAAAATACACCAAGTGCTCCATCCTATCGAGGTATCACTAGGGTCTTAGGTAGCTGGGCATCCTCATCTGTAATGTATGTCCCACGAATGGGTCAGCTCAATTGCTGGTATAATGTGATGCTAATGCAAGAAATAAAGCTAAGGCGTGACATGTGCAAAGTGTACATTTATATCTAAATGTCATTCAAAGCATCGCAATAATATATGAGTGGTATGCATGACGCACCCATGCACAACTCTATGCCACACCCATGTCTCATTTACAGGTACTCCCCGATGGCATCGAAGTACCAATGCAATGGCCAATTTTAGGTTTTTCACCACAGGATCTACACCCACATAATGCATAGCACCACGTGCTCAACTCACGCCATGTTCTCAAGGATTCGCCATATGCCAATATGCTAATGTAATCTCAATGAACATGGTTTTCAATAATATAGCATGCTCGAACAATAACATATAAATCATCAGTCAGTTCCATATGTATGCATATCTCATATGTTCATATATCATAGTTCATGTTCTTCACTTTACTAAACTCTCAAAGAACGCAAGTAACACATAAACATGTGAACAACCAACTTCAAATTATCAAGTAAACACATTCCAAATAAACACATAAATCATTCTAGTCATTCACAAAATATTCCTAACTTAACTTCATTTCTAACATTAGCAAAACACCATACCTGATGGGGTTGGTCACAACCCTACTAAGCTGTGTCCACTACATAGTCCAATCAACTGATGAATGACTCAGTCCTCCTACTGTAGCTGTTTAGAGAGTTTGAGGTTAATCTTTAGTCCACGGTTCAGGAGTCGAAGAAAACACATCAGCAGGTTGATCGAGTCGGCCAAACATTTTAAATCCAGTTTCATCAGCTTCTTCAGCCTTGACCCCATACTCAAATTGGATAATCGAATTACTACATACATTCCTCACCGTGCCATCATAACAGATAACAACATCGCGAAGGATGGCCATTAAGTTTTTGAATAAAGTTCTAGACTCAGTCAACCCTCTAGATGAACGGACAATAACTTTTCTGCTTGAAATTGAGTGAGCCATCTCTACCTGAACAAGAGACCTAATACCCAATTATCGCTGCCGAAGTGCTGCCACTACTTTCAAGAACCCACATGTTACGGAAACTCTTGTGACCAACTGAACTTCCTTGCAAAACATCCAAGTAGCTCATTACTTGCTCTGTCCCTTGCCAACAATCAGATTCAATGCAGCTAGCTGACTCCTGAATTCCTCATCCCACTTGATGTCATCCACTGTCGGGGTCAATCCTACTTGTAAAATTGAGTGGCTTACATCTAATGCTGCCTAATACCAACACGCAGTTGCTATCAACCCATCTCAAATCAACCCATCTCAAAAATTACATTTTTCCCATGCCTCTCCAAATGAATTAGCCATCAAGTTGCTAGTTGTGAACCAACTATGAAAACCCATGAACATTATTTAAGCATCCATCAGCAAAGGAGCCAATCCAGCAACAAGTAATTCCGTTTTCCATGTACACTTTGTGAGATTCAAGCATTCCATCCATTTCAGGATTTTGCCCCCTACTGTATGCAATATGGTCAGGCTTGTATCATCGCTGATACTGTCTTCCTCTTCCATCTCTATCCAGCCCTTGAATACCCTTAGGACAAGAACAACACTCCCTCAATTCGAACCACATCTTAACCCCTTAAACCAGACCGCTCAGGTCCATAAAACTGCTTGAATTTCATATGTATTTTAACAAAATCCTCCATCAAGGTCAGTCCTCAACTACCGCAGCAGGTTTTGCAACATTCAGACCAAACCCCTATTCCCAACTGAAAACGGCAGGAACAGAGGAAATCCCAATCTCCTGCTTTGTACTGCTGTTTAGAGTGACTAATCAAATCCCAAGCCTTCAAAGTCCCTCAGTCAATCGCCCCTTCCCATTGCCAATACAACCGTGCCATTATCCTCCATCAACCATCACAAAAAAAAACCCACAACACCCACAAATATATCTATATATATATAAATATATATACACATATACATACCACTTGCCCCACCGTTACATTGCTGCACCGCTACTGTCGTAGCAGGTGGTGCAATAGCTGCTCCGATTGCTGCTACAACAGCAGCTTCGCTTGCTGTGATTTGATCACTAGCGTCCCTGCTTCGTGAATCAACTTCGGTATAAAGAACCAACAATCAATCAACCACTGTTCTAGATTTGGTGGACGAACAATCAGAATTCCCTTACCTGAAAGCAGAATTTCTGCTATAGTCCTGATCACCGAATACAGCCCATCCAACAACAAATCCAACGTGATTCAACACCTGCAGCGGACTTTACTTAATTCCGAGCCATCCCACGAAACCCCAACAGTCACACTTCAACGAACCCATTCAATCGCAAAGATCCCAGCCCTGAGATCTGACAAAGTCGCGATCTTCCCTCCCAATAATCTCAATCACCGTCGGATCAACGGGCCCCCAACACCACGCCGTGGATGATCGCCTCTTTTGCCGTTGTTGGAACAGCCGACACCGCCGACCGAACTGTCGAAGCAACGGTGAGAGCACTAGATGGCACGATCCTCACCGTACGTGTCTTCAACGCCACTGCCAATCAGATCTACCCATGGCTGTGTGCCGCGACTTCTTCCGTTCTCCTTCTTCTTCTTCCAATCTCTCCCCGTATCAATTTCTCTGAGCAAACCCCCTTTTCTCTCTCAGGTTATCTGTTCCTTTATTTTCTTTCTCTTTCTATTTCTCTTTCCTTTTCTTTCATTTCTTTTCCCATTTCGGTCCCCAGTAGCTTCCTTTGAAGCTTTTACATATAATATGATATGATATAATATATATAATATATATATATATATATATATTATTTTGGCCCTTTCTCCCAACGGTTCCCTATCAGCTTCCTGATATAAAGATACACACATATATACTTATGCACACACACACCAAACACCCAACAGCATACACACACACTCGCATGCACTTTATTTTTATTTATTTTCTTTTATTTCATTTATCATTTTATTTTATTTTATTTATTATTTATTTTTTTTTTCAAAATTTAAATTAATTAGGAATTTAGGACATTCACATAGTGTTCTAAAAAAAAAATTTTATTCCAAATTTTTGAATCTTTACATCCTTCCCCCCTTAAAGAGATTTCATCCCGAAATTTTAAAATTATACTTCTTTAACCAATTTCAGAAAGATCAGTCCAAAATGTTATTGTGACATGGAAACATGCAGCCTTACCTATGGATTATTCACCTTTCTCTCAGCCAGGCAATGTGGAATGCAACTTTAACCCTTCTCTCACTCTCCCAGCAAGGCTCCGCCTCCTGGCGAGAGTAGTCCCTCGGAACGGCACCACGCTTCCGTTGCTAAGGTCTAGTTCTGACCCCATCTGTAACGACTCACTCCACATGGCACAACACATAATGAAATCCCCAATATATTGGCTTATCAATGCCAGTTTTCCAAATCCATCCAGGCATCTTGACCCACTTCAATAATTTGACATAATAAAATACCCAATGTTCACAATGATACCTCAAAGCCTCTCACACATGTGATGACCACCCAACCAATCTTAAATCAAACTATGCAATCATCTACTAATTTATCACAATGTCGTCAATATATCACCTGTACCTCAACGTAGTCCAATAACCCAATATTTTCCAAGTACCATAATTATCCACAAGACATCAATAGTATAATCTTAAAGTAAAGCTATCATCCTCCACCTTAGTCTATATATAATCGAAACTAAGTGTCATGCCCCAATAAGGATTAGTCTATTTATTTCGAGCATGCATATACCAACCGAATAATTGGATGTAGGACAATGTAGTTTATGTACTCCACTCATGAAACTCAAAGCAATACATCAAGGTTCAAAAGAATAAAGCATTAGTGAAACTCCTCATCAATTTAAATCACGAATACACATCAATCCTTACTCACAGATATCATAACACACGTACATATAAACATGTTTAAATATCCTCTTATACATGCATTAATAACAACCAATCTATACAAAAAAAAAAAAAAAATCATAGTTCTAGTACTATAAAGGGCACTAAACTAGCATGCATATATAGAATCAACAAGCAACATTCGATAGCTAACACGTAGCCTACCACATCAGCACCCAAGTTTAAGCTCCATCCCGAGAACATACATATGCATATATAAGCATAAAACCTGCTATATAGGTAACTAGGTACATATATCCAGCCCAATGGATGTCCAGGTTTACAGCCTATCTCACAGATAACAAGCACATAGTCTACCTCTTAATTTCACTCGGTGCACTACATAGATGTAAGCATCATTACTAATCAAGTATACCACACATCGTACAATCTCACACATGAAAGCAACAAGCACTCAACTAATCATGTAATCCAAACCAGCCCAATCAACTTAAAGTCTAACCCCTCCTAACTCGTGAGGGAGTCCACCCCCGAAGGATTTCCAAACACCCCGTGAAATAAAGAAAACATCTCCCTCAGGAGCACACACCGTCACTCTTCTCCCGTAGTAGTCTATACTCGCTCAAAATGTAAATATCCGATCTATCCTCAATGTAATACCAAGACTAGACACATCAAGTAGAATGAAGTCAAAAGAAAAAATGTAACCAGCTATCTCTACCGAGCAACATCTACAGATCCTTATCAGTATCCCACTATCTCAACTGGTGAACCCTACGATGGTGGAACAACGCAATCATCGCAAGCCCCTGAATAAAGTAAAATCTCCCTAGTGCAATATTAATTACCTAGATCCAAACAACACAATCATTTATAACTCCACCCGAACCGATCAGACTCATTCTTAGCCTTTACCCACGTATTTCTAAATGACAGGTGAGAACCAACATTTACTTATAAGGCGTATAACAATCCAAGCTGTTAAGTCCTAGTGCCTCAACCACACAATTTTTTTTTTTTTTTTACCACAATGACATTCACACAACTGCATCTCAGACACAAGATTCATGTTCAAGAAATTCACATCACTTGACCCTTAACTCGATATACAATTTCCTCCAAAACAACAATCAATGCTTACTCCTTATTCAATCATGATTCTGAAATCAACCTTATAAACTAAGTTAAAACTAAGTTCATAACTGACCCCCCCCCCAGTTTGGTCCAATTCATACAATTCATTATTTTTCACAAAGCCTACATTCATAAGTTCATTA
Organism: Nyssa sinensis; assembly: GCA_008638375.1. Taxonomy (NCBI): domain Eukaryota; kingdom Viridiplantae; phylum Streptophyta; class Magnoliopsida; order Cornales; family Nyssaceae; genus Nyssa; species Nyssa sinensis. The sequence continues at coordinate 25,964,760 of CM018032.1, forward strand.
AATCAACTCACTATTCTCACCACATCTCGTATCGATCATCTTGTAAAACTAGGTAAGGCAATAGCATTTTTTTTCATTAGGTTACTTTCACAGTCCACCGCAATATAATTGACTCCAACTCCATGAAGGAATCATTATTACCCCTAACTCTCAGACTTACCTTCGCATTCCAATTCAATATTCATCCTAACAAGAAATCAAAACCCAATTACATCGTAATCCGAATTTATCCACAATAATATTCTTTTCAAACTATTCGTCTTTATACAACTCTCCTTAGACAAAAGATCATCAATTATCGCCCGAGAATCTAACACATCTTACAAACATACTCACTTAATCAACACTTATATAACTCAAGTCAATCATCTCCACCCGTTGGTCACACTAAACAATGAACACCGATTTCTAACACAGTCTTTCGCAATGAAGGGATTCATTTAAACAATGTAACATTCACACTCTCAAGTCACGCTAGTGTTCAACTAGCCCACCAATACTCAACCGTAAGTGAATGCTATCCAAAAATAATACATCTCTCTACAAAAAGGGTTTCACACAATGATATCTCCATATCCACTATCCAGTCCATACACAAAAATTTTTCACAAGTCTAAATTCTTATTTTAGCATTTTAAGATCTTACGTGTCATTTAAATTTACGGTTTACTACCTCACTGGCACTTGTTCATTTTAGCTTTTTTTTTTCTTTTATAATTCTTACTTTTATAGCTAGGTGATAACCCTTCATAGATCACAACTCCTTTTGTTACTGGCTAATGGGGCGCCATCCATCAACTGTAACGCAAGACTTGAGACCAATCCAGTCTGTATAAATATCATAGTCATAGTACTGTAATCCATGAATATCGAGTACTAACCTAGCATACATATACATATATATAATAACACAACCAACCAAATAGATAACTAGGTCTATGGTCTATCTCATAAATAACTAACCGCCTACCGTATAGGTAACTAGGTGCACAACCCATACCTCAAACAACTAGGCATAAGGCCTATCCCACAAAATATACGGTCAATCACATAGACATGTGTTTCTAACCTTAGTCAGCCATTAAATCGAACAATCACCCACTTTCAGTCAATCGAGAAACCAAGTATAGCGCATACTCGTGCATACTAATGCAACACGTGCTTTCAAAATATACCACCCAAACTAGTCCAAATAACTTAAGGCCTAAACTTCTCCCCATGTTCAAAACATTAGATCACCTATCATGTTATCAAACACGGTCATACCAATATACATATCGTCCATATCATACACCACACTGCATCAAATCACGTAATCACACATCATAGTATATCATCAACTAACACCTAATCGCAACAAGTCATGCACCCAATAAAATAACCACATAACACCCAAATCCTACCACATACCACCGACAGCTTACACTTAGTCAAATGTTCTCCTCAAAGGTTCCATGGTGTTCAACAACACCTATCGTCACCAAGTAGTCTCAAATTTGAATTCTACTACTTAACTGTCAAAGTCCATACATTATACAAGGTTTACACAAACTCCAAACCATACGTCATAATCCCATTGTGTTCAACAACACCCCACATTCTCTAGGTATTCGAATCTATGCTCTGATACCACGTTGTCACGCCCCGAATTTCTGACCGAAACCCGAGGTGCGACTGACAAACAGAAAGTAAATAAAATAAAAGATAATTAAATAGATTTACAAATTTACGACAAATTAAATAGAGTTCTTTAATTTTCTTAAAATTTCGGTAGAACCTCCTTTGTTTTTCGAGCCTTTTTCCCCCTGATAATCACAATGCATCATATATATACAAACACATCACAATCCATCCTCATTCGATGGCCACAAAACTCACAGAATTTAAATGTGCATCGTCTAATTATACAATCCATCATATATACAGCTACACTTAAACTTAAGAATCATCGACTCCCAATTCATTACACTATACCAATATCATCTCCATTTTTTTTCTTTCCACAATATACAAATTTTCTACAAGACAAGAAGGAAATAAAGTAAGGAGTAATCTCAACGGAATTGACTAGACATGCATCATTTCCCATCAATACATATAGAAACATAAAATACATCTCACAACTACATTGTTCATAGGTCATTCGGGCTTAAGCCCTTACATCACAAAACATAAGTCCCGTGGGCCAAAATACACCAAGTGCTCCATCCTATCGAGGTGACACTGGGTCTTAGGTAGCTGGGCATCCTCATCTGTAATGTATGTCCCACGAATGGGTCAGCTCAATTGCTGGTATAATGTGATGCTAATGCAAGAAATTAAGCTAAGGCGTGGCATGTGCAAAGTGTACATTTATATCTAAGTGTCATTCAAAGCATCACAGTAATATATGAGTGGTATGCATGACGCACCCATGTACAACTCTATGCCACACCCATGTCTTATTTACGGGTACTCCCCGATGGCATCGAAGTACCAATGCAATGGCCAATTTTGGGTTTTTCACCACAGGATCTACACACTCATAATGCATAGCACCACGTGCTCAACTCACGCCATGTTCTCAAGGATTCGCCATATGCCAATATGCTAATGTAATCTCAATGATCATGGTTTTCAATAATATAGCATGCTCGGACAATAACATATAAATCATCAGTCAGTTCCATATGTATGCATATCTCATATGTTCATATATCATAGTTCATGTTCTTCACTTTACTAAACTCTCAAAGAGCGCAAGTAACACATAAACATGTGAACAACCAACTTCAAATTATCAAGTAAACACATTCCAAATAAACACATAAATCATTCTAGTCATTTACAAAATATTCCTAACTTAACTTCATTTCTAAAATTAGCAAAACACCATACTTGATGGGGTTGGTCACAACCCTACTAAGTTGTGTCCACTACGTAGTCCAATCAACTGATGAATGACTCAGTCCTCCTACTGTAGCTGTTTAGAGAGTTTGAGGTTAATCTTTAGTCCACGGTTCAGGAGTCGAAGAAAACACATCAGCAGGTTGATCGAGTCGGCCAAACATTTTAAATCCAGTTTCATCAGCTTCTTCAGCCTTGACCCCATACTCAAATTGGATAATCGAATTACTACATACATTCCTCACCGTGCCATCATAACAGATAACAACATCGCGAAGGATGGCCATTAAGTTTTTGAATAAAGTTCCAGACTCAGTCAACCCTCTAGATGAACGGACAATAACTTCTCTGCTTGAAATTGAGTGAGCCATCTCTACCTGAACAAGAGACCTAATACCCAATTATCGCTGTCGAAGTGCTGCAACTACTTTCAAGAACCCACATGTTACGAAAACTCTATGACCAACTGAACTTCCTTGCAAAACATCCAAGTAGCTCATTACTTGCTCTGTCCCTTGCCAACAATCAGATTCAATGCAGCTAGCTGACTCCTGAATTCCTCATCCCACTTGATGTCATCCACTGTCGGGGTCAATCCTACTTGTAAAATTGAGTGGCTTACATCTAATGCTGCCTAACACCAACACGTAGCTGCTATCAACCCATCTCAAAAATTACATTTTTCCCATGCCTCTCCAAATGAATTAGCCATCAAGTTGCTAGTTGTGAACCAACTATGAAAACCCATGAACATTATTTAAGCATCCATCAGCAAAGGAGCCAATCCAGCAACAAGTAATTCCGTTTGCCATGTACACTTTGTGAGATTCAAGCATTCCATCCATTTCAGGATTTTGCCCCCTACTGTATGCAATATGGTCAGGCTTGTATCATCGCTGATACTGTCTTCCTCTTCCATCTCTATCCAGCCCTTGAATACCCTTAGGACAAGAACAACACTCCCTCAATTTGAACCACATCTTAACCCCTTAAACCAGACCGCTCAGGTCCATAAAACTGCTTGAATTTCATATGTATTTTAACAAAATCCTCCATCAAGGTCAGTCCTCAACTACCGCAGCAGGTTTTGCAACATTCAGACCAAACCCCTGTTCCCAACTGAAAACGGCAGGAACAGAAGAAATCCCAATCTCCTGCTTTGTGCTGCTGTTTAGAGTGACTAATCAAATCCTAAGCCTCCAAAGTCCCTTAGTCAATCGCCCCCTCCCATTGCCAATACAACCGTGCCATTATCCTCCATCAACCATCACAAAAAAAAATCCACAACACCCACAAATATATCTATATATATATATAAATATATATACACATATACATACCACTTGCCCCACTGTTACATTGCTGCACCGCTACTACCGTAGCAGGTGGTGCAATAGCTGCTCCGATTGCTGCTACAACAGTAGCTTCGCTTGCTGCGATTTGATCACTAGCGTCCCTGCTTCGTGAATCAACTTCGGTATAAAGAACCAACAATCAATCAACCACTATTCTAGATTTGGTGGACGAATAATCAGAATTCCCTTACGTGAAAGCAGAATTTCTGCTATAGTCCGATCACCGAATACAGCCCATCCAACAACAAATCCAACGCAATTCAACACCTGCAACGGACTTTACTTAATTCCGAGCCATCCCACGAAACCCCAACAATCACACTTCAACGAACCCATTCAATCGCAAAGATCCTAGCCCCGAGATCTGACAAAGTCGCGATCTTTCCTCCCAATAATCTCAGTCACCGTTGGATCAACGGGCCCCCAACACCACGCCGTGGATGATCGCCTCTTCTGCCGTTGCTCGAATAGCCGACACCGCCGACCGAACTGTCGAAGCAACGGTGAGAGCACTAGATGGCACGATCCTCACCGTACGCGTCTTCAACACCACTGCCAATCAGATCTACCCATGGCTGTGCGCCGCGACTTCTTCCGTTCTCCTTCTTCTTCTTCCAATCTCTCCCCGTATCAATTTCTCTGAGCAAACCCCCTTTTCTCTCTCAGGTTATCCGTTCCTTTATTTTCTTTCTCTTTCTATTTCTCTTTCCTTTTCTTTCATTTCTTTTCCCATTTAGGTCCTCAGTAGCTTCCTTTGAAGCTTTTACATATAATATGATATGATATAATATATAATATATATATATATATATATATATATATATATATTATTTTGGCCCTTTCTCCCAACGGTTCCCTATCAGCTTCCTGATATAAAGATACACACATATATACTTATGCACACACACACCAAACACCCAACAGCATACACACACTCGCATGCACTTTATTTTTATTTATTTTCTTTTATTTTATTTCATTTATCATTTTATTTTATTTTATTTTATTTTATTTTTTTTTTCAAAATTTAAATTAATTAGGAATTTAGGACATTCACATAGTGTTCTAAAAAAAAAATTTTATTCCAAATTTTTGAATCTTTACATGGGTCATGATACTTGGATGGATTAAAGAATTGGCATTGAGGAGCCAACATATTTTGAGGATTTCATTATGCATTGTGCCATGGGGAGTGGGCCGTTACATATGAGATCATGACTAGACCCTAGCAAGGAGTGTGGGGATGGCTGCACGCCACTGCATACCCGCCCAAGTGGACGAGGTTCCTTTGGGGGGAGGGTAATGGGAGATGGTAATGTATTCCACATCACCTGGCTGAGGGAGAGGTGAATGATTCATGGGTAAGGCCGCATGTCTCTATGTTACAATGCATTTTGAATTGATCTTTTATTATTTTGTGGAAAGAGGTATATTTTTAAATTTCGGGATGAAATTTCTTTAAGGGGGGGGGGGGGGGAAGGATGTAGAGATCTGAAAAATGAGGAAAAAATTTTCGTTTTGCCGGTAGAACATTTTGCATGCACGGTTTTGTCGGTAAAAGCCGGTTTTGTCGATAAAGCATATATAGGCATGATTTCACCGTTTGACAAATTTAGAAGCCTATTTGGAGTGTATTATAGAAGAGAAATATGCTTAGAATATTGTGAGGTAACCTCTGTACAAATTTCAGGAAAAAGGGAAACAATTTCTGAAATTGGACAAAAAGGGCACTCGGGTGACCCGGGTGGAAACGGCCAAAAAATTGACCTCAAACGAAAATGTTTCCTTCTAAAAGTTTTCATTTAAAATAATTTTATAAACATTGGATAAAACAAAATTTCGAATTGAAGTGTTTAGGATTGGGTTGTAGAGTAACGATTTTCGGGCTCATTAAGGGCAAAATGGTCATTTGCCCTTAACCCTTTGGTCCCTCACTATAAATAGGACACTTAGACACACATTTATACAGAATTCATTCTGTATATGCAGCAGGTCACGTTCTTGAGAGAGAGAGAGAGAAAAGCCCTAGATTCTTCAACTTTCAAGCTGCCGAAACACACCATTTGAGTGGGATTTTGGCCAAACTTCCTTCTGAGAAGTTGTTTCTCTCCATGAGTACTATATTCTCACCAAACAGTTTGGTAGTACAGAAAACAAAGCCATCACAGTTTAAGAAGAACTGATTTTAGGTATGGTTTCTTGCTAAGCTAGGAATAGATTTAGTTTTTCCTACCTTATTACATGTTGTTTGACTAGTTTTGATGTTTATTTCATGGTAGGAAGTTATCTAAGAGGTGTTACTTTGAAGGACTTAGAGTTAGTAATTTGGGGCTTTATGTATTATTTGGTTTATTTGATGTTTTGTTGCCATGAGAATGACTTATCTTGTCTTTGTATTTGATTGCTATATTTGATGTGTATTTATGTGATATTTACTTGACATCTTGAAAGGGAATTGGTTGTGTAATGTATTAGTCTTTTATGTGATGTTAGTGACTTTGTGAAATTCATTGTGGTTGGTGAAATGGTGACATTGTGGCTTGAAAAATATGTTAAGGTGTGTGGTTATGACCTATGTTATGTGAAGCACGGTATGGAAATTTAAAGTTATGAATCATGTGGGGTTTAAAGGCATGACTTGAAAATGCATTCCATGTGTTTGATCATTTGTCACATTGAATTTGCATGATGAAATCATGGCATCTTGGCATAGTGTGATTCCTTGAAAACATGGTGTGGGTCAGCACGCGGTGCTGGATATTATGAGGGTGTAGATCCTGTGGTGAAAAACCCAAAATTCGGCCGTTGGTACTCTTTTCCATCGGGGACGTACCGAAAAGGAGACATACGAGGCGGTACTCATGCCAGCGGGGAAGGACTGTATCATGAGACATGGGTGTGGCATAGAGTTTGCGTGTGTGAGTCATGCATAGTGTGTTTGCATTGCATTAAACAACAGGAAGGGAAATAATATCTTGAAATTATACACTTGCGCATGTCACGTCCTAAATTTGTTGCTAGTATTAGTGAGTTATCATACCAGCAGTTGAGCTGACCCATTCATGGGCAATATATATTTCAGATGAGACACCAGCTGCTTGAGACTTCCTTGAGTGTTGAAGAAAAAGGAAGGGAATGGATTTTGTGGAAGATTTGGCCCTTGGGGGCATGTTTTGAATGTATGGGCATAAGCCCAATTTGTTGTCTTTACTTTTGAGAGATGTATGGACTTGAGCAAATTGTGACTTTAGGCCTTGGGCCATTTTACCTTGTATGAACTGTAACCCAAAGGAATGTATGATAATTATGGTTTAAGGCGTATTGTATGGATATGTTGGACCTAGTTAGTACATGTTTAATTTGATGGATTTGTGGCCACTGAGTGAGGGTGGATTGTTGATGAATTTATGTTCATATACCTTGTGAAAATTAGGTGGGAAAACACTTACAGAAACAAAGGAAACTATGTTCACATTTTGGTAAATTATAGTGAGAAATTAAGCATGCAAAACACCCATGAAATGAATGAGAAAAATGCATAAAATGGGGGCTTAGAAGCTAGGGAATTTGGGCTGAAAATGGGTGAAAAAGGGGCTTGAAAAACTTGAAAGAAAATTCAAAAATTGGAAAAAATTGGTTGCAGCCATGAACAGTAACTTGAAAAAAATCAGAAACTGCTTTTTGTGCTACAGTACCTTGAACAGTGCCCCAGCCGCCGCAGCTCGCGCTCGCGCGAGCCCTGCGCCCCATGCCGCCAGCGCCTGCACGCGCCCACGCCTCTGCCGCGCGCCTGCTGTTGCCCATGCGCGCACCACTGCTGCCTTGCATGCTGCCACCTGCTTTCCAACCGATGGGCAGCCATTGTTCTGGCCATGTTTTGGCCAAGTTATGACCTATCTTCCAAGGGCATTTTGAGGCCATTAAATCATAAGTTTGACCCAAACTTTTGAGTTCATTTTAGGCCATTTTAGGCCATCATAAAAAGCCAAGTTAGGCAATTTATGGGACACTTGTTAGTCATGAATCAAGGCCATGTTTGGCCATTTATTTTCACCACTTTAGGTGGGATTTCTTGACCATTTTTGGACTATACCTTAGGGTATTTTGAGACCCTTTTTGGACAACCGTTACAAGGCACTTTGAAAAAAGGTTTTGAGAACATTTTGAGAACTGTTTTTAAATATGAATTAAAGTGTAATACCCTGACCCAAATCGTAACCGAGTGAGCCATGTAAACCGAACCGATAGAGCTTTATGTCATGGTATCGAAAGGAACAGACGATTGTGAAATTTAAATGGTTTCGAATATACGGACAATGACGGGCTATATCGAGCAAGCCATTAACGAATATGGAAATAAAAATAAAATAATAAAAAAATAAAATAAAATAAAATAAGAATTAGAAATAAAATAAATAAAGAAATAAAAATTATGTTATGTCATGTGGTGTTAGATATATATATATTCATGTATATGGGTGAATATATATATATATTAACATAAAGGGGGGGTTACATATAAATGATGGAGAGTTATGAGTAAGAAAATGAAAGGGTGCTGAAAAGGGGAGGTTACTGGTTGAGAGAGAAACGGAATGGGGAGAATAAAGAGGAAAAAAAAAGAAATGAGAGGAAGAGAACAAGGAGAAACTCCAGAACGCTAGTTCTCTCCAAACCCACGGCTGTTGCGACGACCACCGCTACTCTCGGAAGCTCGGCTCCTGCTCGACCGCCTTGCCCAGGGGCGGATGGGATGATCGTCATGGCATGGCACCGGAAGCCGTTGATCGGAGAGTGACTGAGATTAAAATAAAGAAAGGTCGCGATGATGGCACGATCGCCGCATCGACTAACTCGGTGTTCTCACGGATTCATCACCGATCCGTTTGCAGAAAAATCAGAATTTGCCACCACAGTGGATTGCGAATCAGCAACGCTAATTCAAGAGCCAAACTCCAATCCCTTCCACTCATTGTCATCGCCCAGGACAGGGGATCACTCGGAACAGGGTAAACCACTGAACCTTTCGTCTTGGATTTTTAAAGCATGAATTCCTACTTTGATATAGAATCTTGTGGAGCATGGGAACTTAATTGATGCATGGAACTGGGTTGGTGTTGGAATTGAATCAAGGAAAACAAAGAAAAAAAAAAAAAAAAACGAACAGAACTGAACGTGGGGAAACGGTGAAAAACAGAGGAGAAAAACTGATCGGGTGGGGCAATTTTGTTGCGATTAATTGGGCTAGATCATGGGTAATTTATTCTCTTGGGTGTAGGGAAATTTTAGAATCAAAACGGGATTAAAACCGTAGGAGAAAATGGAAAAAAAAGGGAAGGGAAAGGGGCTGCCGGAAAACCGCACAGCCCTTGGTGCGCTACTGTTCTGATTATTTTGGGAGTACTCCGGCACTCCGATTTGAAATGTGACGGTAGATTTGAGTTGTCCAAGATCTGTAGGTATGAACCTCGCTGAAAAATGCAAGAAACCCGTCACCGGCGAGTCGCCGTTGACGAAGAAGACAACCTGTACGCTGGAAAAGGCTGCTGCGCGGCTACTGGGTTTTGCGATTTTATTTTGGCCAAACCGGGTTGGGACTGACCTGACCCACCCATTCAGATGACTGCCCAACACTTGTACTTCACGGGTAAATTTCTAAATTCGAGTTTAGATTATGTTTGGTTGGAAAGGAGAAGCTATCCAATGGTTGGGTTAAACTTGAACAGGAAATGAAAAACAATGAAAAATGTTAAATGAAAAATTGGTATGGCAGTGAATTGAACCTGTGACCAAAGGAGTAAGGGTGAAAAGCTTAGCCACTGTGCCACCAAGGCACATGTGGTCTGTTTGGGGTCAAATACGATATGTATTATCTAGATTAATTAATTTAAATAAATGATTTAAATTAATAAATTTTAAATTTAATTTCGACGCCTAAATTAGTAGAACGAATAATGAAAACTTACTATTTTGGACCCTCTGAATTTAATAGTGAGGTCCGTTCTACAAGACGGAGTCCCGAAAAAAAATAAAATAACCATAGAATGCCAAAATGACCAAAATGCCCCTACGTCAAAGGTAAGTCAAACGGACTCCGATTTAGTTAAGTAAATAGTGAATTTTTATTAATTCAAACCTACTGGACTTAACGGTGAAGTCCAAATTATGAAAACAGAACCCAAAAAGTAGAGACACGTAAATGACCATTTTGCCCTTGGGTAAATTAAGTTTAAAATGGAAATCGTAAAGCATAAATTAGTACGGGAGGTATTTAGAGTAACGAGGCATAAATTCGGTAAATTATATGAAAGCTGAAACGTGTTTATTGATTTATAGGCAAGTCAAAAGGAAAGGAGGAAGTCAAGGGATATTAAGACATTGATAAGGTAAGTGGATTTCTATCTTTTATACGTGGTTTTCCAAGCCACGATCTTTTTATACTGCCAATTTTGTACTCATGTATTTATACCCACTGTTATTGTTCCCACCATGGATATTGTTCTACCTGGTGGATGTCTATTGGTTGATGGTTCATGGCTTGATTCATTGTGTTGATGTTATTCATTGTATGCTTATGTTATGATGTTCCATGTTTTGCACACCTCATATGGAATACGATATAATCCTAATTTACGTTAAATGTCGGGTCTTGTGCTCAGACACATTACCCTTCTGATGCTATCTGATTGACTGGACCTACGGGTCAATTTATGGGACCTACGGGTCAAACGGACATGTGGCAATGATGGCGTTTTTACGCAGTGAGTTTTAATGGCATTTTATATGCCTTCATGTTAAAGGGGGGTATGCCGGGCCCCAAAAAACCGAGGGTCTGCCAAACCCTGAACAGAGTAAATGCATCGTTCATGTTGACTGTTATGTGATGTTTATTTGATTCACGTGATGTTTAATTTCACTACGAATAGTTCCATGTTGACAGTACCTTTATTCATTTGACTCGATTGAGATCATTCCATTGTGGCAGTACATTTACGTCGACTGTGAACGTTGAATGTTCCCGTATTCATGTTATATCACTGTTCTTACTGGGTTATCATGCCTTACTGTTCATTGGCCATTTTGGCACCTTACTGTTGACTGAAATTGTTTCCATGACTGGCTATCATGTTTATCCATGATCCTATATGTTCCATGATTACTCTAACCCCGTATTTGAGATAGGCGTTTACTTACTGAGTTTGTAGCTCACCCCTTACTAAATTTTTCAGGTGAGAATGTTACAGAACCACAGTAGGAGATCAGGAGCTTAAGGAGACAGTTGAGGAGCATAATAGTAACGAATGAAGTCTCTCCCATGTACTCACCACCTAAGAGTGGTTTAGGATCAGTTTATTATTAGTTTGAAGTTTAGTCTTTGAACAATAATTGTAATAAAGCTTCCGCACTTTAATGTCATAGTTTAATTTATTTACTGATATCATTGGTTAAAGAATGGAAAAAGTAGGGACGGCCATTGGGTCGGCCCCGCGACACGAGATCCGCCTAGGGTGGGTTTCGGGTCGTGACATAAAGTATTTGGGCATTAATTGAGAGGAGTACTTGAGCTATGTTGAGGAATGATTTTGAGTGATATTGAATGTCGAATCTTTACTTAAATTGTTGGGAGAAACTGGAGGAATGATGATGGAGATTTCAATTAAATTTACCGAATTGTCACTTTTTTTCCTTTCTTTTGTCTCGTTCAGTCGCTCCCCGGGTTCGTGGGAATCCGGGGCGTGACAAAAAATGTTGGCCCAAGGTCTTGAACCCAAGACAAAAAAATAAGAAAGAACCTATGCCCAAAAATTTGACCAAGGTACAACACTTTTGTGCTATATATCTCACAATATATATTTATGCTATATAAAATTTCATTCCACCACCCCCACACCCAATCAAATTGCATGCAACACCTCACCCTAAATTAAAAATATAAATATGTATATATATATATGTTGTATGTATGAGAGAAGTCAGAATTGACTTGTGTGTGTGTGCGGCTAGAGAGAGAGAGAGAGAGTGAGAAAAGAAGAAGAAGAGAAAAGAAACTAGAAGTAAGAAGGAAGAGGAAAAAGCAGTAGAGAGAGAAGGAAAAGCTAAGAGGTAATTTTCTCTCTAGAAAATTTGCCAAACAATCAATTTTAAGCTTGTTTATGGCCTATAATATGGATGCATGTGTTTTATATTGTAGAAGGAAGAATATAGAAGAAGAATAGTGAGGGTTAAGCTAAGAAAACCCTAAGAACCTTAAAACCCCGAAATTGTGAAAAAATGAGTTTTTGATCTAACTAGAATAAAGCTTGAAACAAACTACATAACTCAAAAGAGAATTAAATTTGGGGCATGCAGCAACTTGAATCACTGAAAATGGTCAAGAGACCATGGAGTTATAGTGAGTAGCAGATACGGTTGAGTAAAATTGATAAGTGAGAGTTTGATCAATTCGTTGTGTAAAGATTTGAAATTTTGAAGTAAATTTTTTTATTTTTTATTATTATATCCTTTCCTTATTTATTTATTTCTTTTAATTGTCATGGTGTTTCTTCATTGTTCATTTTTTTTTATTGGTTATGCATGGAGTGTGCATTATGTATGTGTGTATATATGCCTGTGTTATGGTTTAGGTATGTATGTGTACATATAAATATATATACTTATATTTAAAATATTTAAATGTTTATATATATATAGATATATACAAATCAGATTGTGTGCCAACCGTGTGTACATGTGAAATGAATATATATATATATATGTATACACTTGGTCACAATGTCAACTTTGCATTAAATGCAAAGCTGCATTGTACAAAAAAAAAAAATGGCTAGAGCAGGAGGGAAATCAAGAGTAGGGAGGGGCTGAAGTGACCTACATCTGGGTTGCCGTGTGAGCATATATGTCTAGATGTCTGTTGGGTTCGAGTGAGGATTGAGGTGGTCTGTGAGAGTAGGTATACAGGCGGGGAGTTGTGAGGAATTAGAAGAAGCAAAGGGAGAAGATAGTCCCTGAGAGGTGAGTCCTGATAGAGAGAGAAAGTAGAGAGAGAGAGAGAGAAAAAAAGTCAGTGTGATATATGTGCATATCCATAGGTGTACGTTTGAGTTGGATAGCAAAATCAGAAGGAAAAAAAAAAGGAATTAGAAGCTGAATCAAGTTAGAACAGAAGTGAGAAATCAAAGAGAGGAAAGAGAAAAATCAGAAAAAGGTATGTTTAGTTTGGTTTCTGTTTTAAATTTCAAAGGCATGTTTGTTTAGTTCTGAGTATAGGGTTTACATCTACGTGAAATAAGGAATTAATTCCAAAAATAATCAAGTGAAAACATCAAGAAATGAGTGAGAACAGTCAAGTTACAGGTTGATGAATAATTAGGGTTCTAGAGTTTTTCATGCTTTAAAAACTTGTTTAAATGATGAGGAAATGTTCCTCTTGAGTGCAGAAAAGGGTTAGAAAGAAAAATGGGAAAAATCAATAAACAGATGGGCACGAAATCTCGAATAACCTGTTGACCGGTGCATGGCCGGAAAACTGGTCTGGGTGTCGGAGACTAGTGAGATTTGGGGCCAAGGCTTGTTCTAAAATATTTCTTAAATTCCCAGAATTCATTTGGCATAAAAATCGTGAAAATATGATATTAAAAACATGAGAAAATGGAAGAAAAAGGTTGCAGTCTCCGGCGACATAGCCGGAGACGATGACCGGAGAAGGCAGGGGGGGCTACCGGAAAGTCGTGTGGGCGCAGGAGCGACTTGGGCCTGTTTTGTTTGGGCCTCTGTCCATTTTAAAAACATTGGGTTAAAAGATTTTGGGCCTGTTCCCTTGGGCCTGTTTTAATAAAAAGATCATTGGGCTTCCCTCTTTTAAATCGATTGGGCCTATTTTATTTAAGCTTATTGGGTTCCTTTAAAAATTGGGCTTCAGAACTTGGGCCCAACTGTTTTAATAAAAAGAAAATGAAAAGGGAAGTAGGGGGTTCTGAGGCTCGAACCCTCACCCACGTGGGTGAGGCAACCCCCTTCTACCACTGGGACAGGCTTGGCCTGTGTTAGAAATGGGGCATGGATATATATATATATATATAATGTAATTAAATTGAAAAAAATTCAGAAATGAAAAATGGGTGCGCAGCACCTTTGGGAGAATTGAAGCTGTGATGCGTTGGTTTGGGGAGGTGGCACGTTGCCAGCGTGCCACCCATTTCTCACCCACCTATTAATGCAATTAATATAAATATATATCATACTTAAATTGTTTAATTTAATTAAATTGATTTAATTAATTAAATATGCCAAAATGGCCCGGAACCTAAATAAGACAAGTCATATATGTTTTCTGACTATTTTGACCCTTCTGAGACCAATGGTGAGGTCTATTTCGCGAGATAGGACTCCAAAAAAAAAAAATTAAAAGACCCGTAAAGACACTGAGAATTATCAAAATGCCCCTGAGTCATAGAATAACCAAACGAACTCTGATTGAAATAAAAGAATAGTGAAACTTTATTATCTCGAACATTCTGGACTCAACGGAGAAGTCCAATTTATGAAAAGATGCCTCAAGAATTGGGAACCGTGAAAGGACCAAATGACCATTTTACCCTTTAGGGTACAAATGTCCAAATTGAATTCCACGAAAGCCTGATCTGACTTTGTTCGGTGTTCCGGATTCAATGGTAGAGTCTAATTAAGTAAAATAGATGCCAAACTTAAAGAGACATAAAACTTGATGAATAGCATAAATTTGTGTAGCGATATATACTGAGATCCAATTGTGAATTTTAGGAACATCGAAGGGGAAAGACGAGGACTCTCTAAACATATAAAGTAGGAGGATTGAGTTATTCATCAGTTGACTGGACTGCTTAGTGGACACAGCTTCCTAGGATTGGGAAACGCCCTAGTCAAGTATGATATTTTGCTGAGTAAGGAATAGGAGTAAGTTTAGGAATGATTTGCATGTTGATTGATTTGTACATGTGTTGATTTGATGATTAGGAAATCATGTAGGATATACTTGCTTGAAGAACCTAGAATTGATAACTATGTACTCTGATATGTGCTTTGAATTATTTGATGATTTGTCGCTATAGTGAAGATGGATCTTATCTCTGAGTTTGGATTATTATGTTTTGGCTTATATTCGTGTTGATATATCATGTGTTTTGGAAAGTGCGATAGTTTGATGTATTGATGCTTTATGGAGTTATGTGTTCTTTATGAATTAATGAGATTGTGAATGTGTGAATAGAGCATGTGTTTAATTTGACTGCTCATGGCATACAGGCTTGTAGAAACAGTTTTGAGATTTGGATGATATTGTTGCTTTAAATATGCTGCATTATTTAAAGCATACTGCACGGGTTGGCAAGAAATGTTCTGTTGAGATTGTGGCATTGCATAGTGGAACCATGGCATTTGACATAGTGTAATTCATTTATGACATAGTGTGGGTTAAGCACGAGGTGCTGTGCATTATGAGGGTGTAGATCCTGTGGTGAAAACCCAAAATTGGCCATTGCATTGGTGCCTGCGACCCAACGGGAGCGATCCGTGAACAGGTGTTGGTTACTCGGGTACCCATCGGGAGCGATCCGTAAACCGAGACATGACATGCATGGTGTTGACATGACATGCATAGAGTGGACATGGATGTGGCATGGAGTTGTGTGAGTGTTTCATATGCATTGTCATGTGGCATAGAGTTGTGTGGGTGGTTCATGTGCATTGTCATCACATTGCATGGACAATTGGATGGAATATGGACTCATTACCATTATGTGGTATGCACGATTTGGAAAGCATGTGGATTATTGTCGTTATATTGTATAGATGATGTGGAAGGCATGTGGATTGTTATTATTGTCGTGCATAGATGATTTAGAAGGCATATAGAGATAAATGTACACTTGCACATGCCACGCTTTACATTTTGTTCCTTGCATTAGCATTGTATCATACCAGCAGTTAAGTTGACCCATTCGTGGGCAACATTTTTCAGATGACACTCCAGGCACCTGAGACTTGAGGAAGTCTCACAGAGCAGAGGAGACCCGAACTTAGAAGGATATTTGGCCCGTGAGGCATGTATTGTGATGTACGGGCTTAAGCCCGAATGATGTATTATATGTGTATTGACAGAAGTGAATGTAAGTTAAGTTGAACATGTTAGATTGTCCTTTATTTACTTTATATTTTATTTACTTTCCGTTCGTTTAGTCGCGCCTCGAGTTCGCGGGAATTCGGGGTGTGACACGTTGGGTTTTAGGAATGGAAAAATATTCCTTGTAGTCCCAAGAACCCATAAGGGGAAATTGGAAGCAAAATGAGTAGCAGAAATCCATGAAATAGAAATTTAATGGGTCGTCGGAAAAACAACCCTTGCCGAAGCAGCCATTATGAATGGCTGTTTGATGGCTAAGAGTCGACCCAAATTGAATTTAAACACTAAATATGGAATCCTTATAAAAATTAGGTTCAAACAACGTTGGGCAGTGGTCGGAATTCAACCAGTGACAGTCACTAGCGCCGGAGAAGACATCGGAACCCTTGTCGAAGACTTGGGGAAGAAGAATAGTGTTGGGTCGGGTCAGGCAGGTCGGGTTTCTAGTTCAGGTCAGAACCCGCCTAAGTGCAGAAAGGGTTAAGTCAAAACTGTGTCGTTTTGGGTTTTAATTTCAAGGAGAAATGGGGTGTTTGGCAACAGGGATAAGCTTTGATTTGATACCCTTATTCAGACCTAGGATATCCTATCTTTATTTAGCTCCTTATCTGCTGTTTGACATTTGAAAAATCAGAAAATAAAAGGGGAGCCGCAGCTCCCCAAGTTTCGAACCCCTGCCTGCTCGTGTGAGAGACTTAACCCCAAGCATATGGCCACTGTCCCAGCTTCACATATGTGAATATTATTAACTGAATATATATAATATAATATAAAATAAAACAATTAAATTAATTAATTTAATTTAATTTGGTAAAATGTTCCGTAACTTTATAAAATGAAAGAGGAGTGTATTTTGATTTTTTTTTGACGTTTTGGACCCAATGGCGAGGTCCTGTTTTACGAGATGGGATCCCAAAAATTAAGACAAGTAAAATATAAAAATTACCATTTTACCCTCAATGATGCCCGAAGCCAATTAAAAATGAAAAGGAGGTCCATCTTGACTATTTTGGACAATCCAGACTCAACGGTAGAGTCCATTTCAGCAAACGAAGTACCAAAAAATATAACACGCAAAAGCGTAAAATTATGAAAAATGTCCCTAGGCTTGAAACAAACTATAGGTACGCAAATTTAGTCCGGAAAAGCCTAAATTGATTATCTTCGACACTTTGGACTTAACGGTGACATCTTTTTGAGGAAAATAAGACCCGACAATAAATTAAAAAATGACTAATAAGTCTTTAAGAATTAATGAAGCTACCAAAAGATTGTAATTAGAATAGAAAAAGCTCTAAGTTAATGATTAAATTATGTGATACTTTAAACAATAATGTAACAAGACCTTGAATTATAATTATAGGGACCTTCGACTAAAGGTAGGATTTTGAGTAGAAGCTTTTGGACTTCAGGTGAGTTTTTCATGTCATGTTTGAGGTGGATTTTATTATATATATATATATATATAAATATTGAACTCTTTTATGACTTTGATAATAGTCGCGTTGTGAGTTTTTCATGTCATGTTTGAGGTGGACTTTATTATAGATATAATTATTGAATTCTTTTATAACTTTGATGATAAACGTCTTTCATTTAATATCATTTTGAATAACTTGTCAATATATATATATATAGATAGATATTGTCATTCCTTGATAGCCTTTGATAATAGATACATTGTATATGTTTTGAATGATTCTATCGATATCTATATTGTCTTCTTTGATTTAAGAAAATATTTCGTAAGATACTCGAAAGGCTATATAGTTTCTTATCGATCTTTGAATTGTTTTGACTAAACACTAGATATGGAACTCTTATTTGGGTATCCAAGCTTGTTATTGATGATTATTAATTTTGGATATGACTTTAATGTTTTGAATGGAACACCCTTCTATGATTGATCATTATTGAATAGATTGTGACTTTGTCGAACCTTACCCATGGGATATATTGGTGGTGAGCCGTACAGACGACATTATTGAACTAGTTATTGAATATCGATCTCAGTCAGCGAGGTACTAATTTGCTGGCCATTTAACACATGAATAGTTATGGAAAGTTAGTACGCAAAAGGCACTAAGTTAAGACTAATGATGTATGGATAAAATATGCTTAGTCAAGATTATTCCAAAAATTAAAAAAGACTCTTGGGAATAATTAAAGTACAATGTAATACACTAAAAAGAAAATATAAGGAAAAAGGGGCCAAAATGCTCCCACCAAGTTTGGAACCTTGCACCTTGTGCAAGTAAATGTTAAGTTTTCCAAAAAGAACACCAACTAGGCTGCAATACTTTTGTGCTATAATACCATTTAAAAATGTATCAATACAATAAAATGTATATATGGCTGCATGCAAAAAGATGGGTGTCATCACCATATTGGACCAAGATCCTAACTAATGGTGATTCATGCAAAAGCCACCTCAAATAGATATGTATATATATACACCATTTAGTTTGCGTATGGGGGAAACTTCATGCAAAACTAGAAGAGAGAAAAAGAGAAAACATGGTTCAAGTAGAGAGAGAGTAGAGAGAGAAAGAGGAGAAATGAAGAAGATGGAAGAGAAATGGAGCTGCATGCTGCATGTAAGGCCAGGGATGAACAAATAGGGGGCTTAGGTGTCAAACAAGACATGAGAAGGAGCCCAAACAGTAGTGTGGAAGGTGCCATTAGAAGTAAGAGAGAATTTTCTCTCCTAAAATCCTACTATTATGAGTTTTGATAGCATACATGTGTTTAGAATTGAAAATGGTAGAGAATAGAAGAGAAATGGAGAAGTTTAAGCTTGGAAAACCATGGAACTCATAACACCCGAAACTATAAAAAATTAGGTTTTGAACCCACCCTTGATAAAGCTTGAAATGGACCCTAAGGCGTGAAAGAAAATAAAAAATGGAATGCAAGACAACTCGAACCAACCAAAAAGACGAAGAAACCAATGAGTAAACTGGAATTACAATCAAGAGAGAGAAAATCTCGCATATGGGATTAGGGTCGATTAAATGGGTTTTAAGAACAAGGAATGGTCCCAAGGGGTTCTAGAAATCCAATGGAACAAAAACGAGGCAAAAATAGTAAATAAAACGTTACAAAATAGGAAAATAAGTACTTGTTGAAAAATCGGGTCTCGCCGCAAACCCTACTATAACTCCATCTTTTGACGGCTAAAATTGTGTAAAACCAAATTTTGAAGTTGGATTTGAAATCCCCATGGAAAGAGGGTTTGAACCCTATTGGGCTTGTCTCCGGAGAAGGTGATCGGCGCCGGTAGGGGTTTTGTTGACCTGGTCAACTATTGACTCGGGTCAGGTCAATGGGTCAGGTCGTGTTTGATACCTGGTCTGGGTTGACCCGTGTGTAATTGGATCTAAAGACTTCTTAAAATGAAGCCATTTTGATTAAGTGACTGATGATGCCATGCTTACATCATGATGATGCACTAAACCGGTTGAACTGGTTGGTTGTTGACCAAGCCAGTCCGGTTCAATCACTGATCCCTTAGACCGTATGATTTAGGGTTTTAAAGTTCCTGAAATTATATTTTGACCCCCAAGTGCTTTTATTAATTATGAATTGGCCTAGAAAAATAATTATAAATTATTTTTAAATCCTTTTTAAATTATAAAAAATTATCAAAATGCCCTTAGGCAAAAAATAGGCCAAATAAAGACTAATTAAAATGAAAGAAAAATCTAACCCAACATTTTTGGGCATTCCAGACTCAATGGCAGAGTCTGATTTGCAAAATTAGATCCCAAAAAATATGAACGAGCAAACTGGAATAATTTCAGTTATGTCCTAATGATTAATTAAGTGATCAATTGAACCCCAATGACTATGGAAATACCTACCTTAACATTTTGGGACATTCTGGACCCAATGGTGGATTCATTTTATGAAATGATGTCCCAAAAATATAGACACGTGAAATTTCATAATTACCATTATGCCCTTAGTGATCCAAAAACTAGTTAAATGTTAAAGATAACATATTCTTAGTTTCTTTGATAGTCCGGACTCAATAGTACAGTCCATTTTAGCAAACGAAGCATCGAAAAATGAGACACGTGAAGGTGTATAATTATGAAAATGCTCATAGGCTTAAAATAAGTCACATATATGCAAATTAAGATTTGAAAAAGCCTAAACTGATTATCTTCGATATTTCGGACTTGATGGAGATGTCCTTTTGAGAAAAATAAGACCTGATAACAAACTAAAAAATGAAGAATACATCCTTATGACTTAATGAAATTACCAAAAGTCTATATATGAAATTAAAAGGTCCACGTAAATGTTTTAAGGATCGACTAGACTAAAAAATAAAGTCCGAATACGTATATTGTGTACAAAAAAAAATATGGGACATTAAAAGTATAAATTACCATTATGCCCTTGAAGGGACAAATAAGCTATAAAGTATCAAGAACCCTAAATTGGGAATTTGAGAATCTCTTAATCGATTAGACTAAGTTCAAAAGAACTTAAAACACTGAATAAAGATGCTTGGAATTAGAATGGATACTAATTTGACATACAATGTATTTTTGATCCATGATTATAGCATTACCAAATGATGGAAATGGATAGAAGGTTATGGGATAACTGCTATGGTACCAGTATGGGAATGCAACGCTAAAAACCCAAAGTAAGTAAACCCGAACTCTAATATGTAGGTTTTATACTTTGCCAATGTGGCTTTGTCAAGCCCCGAATTTCCCGTAGGAACCCGGGGCGCGAGATGCGGAAACGAAAACCCAAAAAAAAGAAACAAAATGAAATACAATGTCACATCCCGAACCCTACCCTACGCGGATGTCGAGGACGTGATGCCAGTCAGCCGCCACACGACCAACCGAAGGCAATTTCTGAACTTTCCAGTGAATTGCACTCCGACTGTAGGGTCAGATGCAGCGGAATTTAAAACTTTTTTTTTTTTTGTCAAGGGAATGCAACTCATGTATTCACCGTAAGGTTATGTATCACACAGAGCAAGTCTAAAATCCAACAACTAACAATTCTAACTTCAGAGCATATCTATAATCCGACATATAACAACAGAGCAGAACTATAATCTCTAGAGTACCGTTTAAATCCATGAGCCATGTCATATCTAGTACATATCAGTCAAGTCAGTCGCATTACATCACTCACCTGATTAAACAGATTCAATCCTCAGTAATCCAGTCTCCACAGATCAGTGCCATCAGATCCAACAGATATCATTCCTGAAAAATGTTAGGGAATGGGGTGAGCTTCGAAAAGCCCAATGAGTAACATAGGTTCCCTGTCAAGGGTTTCAAAACCATTTCTTGTTTACAAAGCACAAGGGTAGTTCAGTTGTTTCTGAAATAGCAGTTTTATAAATCTACTTTAAATGCAGTTTTAGTAGAATGAAGTAGGACTGAACAAAATAAAACCACAGATCAGAGCAGACAGAACATAACAGACTATATCAAGTATAACCGTATAGAACAGAACACAACCGGTCAGGACGGAGCAGAACCGAGCAGAGCAGGACATAACAAATCAGAACAGGATGAAGCAAAGCACAACAAATCAGAACAGAATAGTAAATGATGCCAATATATCAATCAGAGACAAACAGGTCAGAATAGAACGGGTCAGAATAGAACGGGTCGAAATAGAACAGGTCAGAACGGATCACAATAAAACATAATAGAACGGAACGGAACAGAACATAACAAGTCATAACCGAACAGAACGGAATAAAACATAACAAATCAGAATAAAACAGAACAGAACATAACAGAACGGAGCGGAAACAATATGTCAACCAGAGATACAGGTATATCATCAACAGAACGGAACAAGACAAAACTGAGTGGAAACAGTATATCAATCAAGGATACATGTATATCATCAACAGAACGGAACAAGACAAAACTGAGCGGAAACAATACGTCAGTCAGAGATACAGGTACATCATCAAAGAACATGATAGATCAGTATTGAGCAGAACAGGACGGGACAGAACAGAACGGAACAGATCGAAACAGAGCAAACAGGTTAGGACGGAACAGATCAAACATAACAAATCAGGACGGAATGTCACGCCCCGAATTCCCGACCGAACCCGGGGACGCGACTAAAAGAAGAAAATAAATAGACGAGTAAATAAATAAATAAATATTTAACGAATTTTAACTAAGTTTACTAATTTAGATACAAGCCTATTCCACTAACATAACGCTACATCCATATATTTCTGTCAATACACATACATTCCCGATTTATAAAAATTTTGGCAGAACCTCCTTTGTTTTTCAAACCTTTTTCCCCTGATAAACACAATACATCATATATATATAAACATTTCACAATCCATCCTCACTCGATGGCCACAACTTTATCAAATTTGAATATACATCACCTAATTATACAATCCATCACATCTACTTCTACACTTAAACTAAAAGATCATAAATTCCATATTTATTACAATATATGATGCCATTTCCATTCTTTTCAGAAAATACGCCCCAAGGGCCCAAATATTCTTCTAAATTTATTTCCTCTTCTTTTTCCAAGACTTCATCAAGTCCCGCGTACCAGGAGCTTTATCTGAAACCTGTGCCCACGAATGGGTCAGCGCCAACATGCTGGTATGGTACAATACTAATGCAAGGAACAAAATTAAGTCGTGGCATGTGCAAGTGTACATGTATATCTACATGCCTCTCTAATCATGCATACAATATATAATGGCAATGTACAAACTACATCTGTATAAAACTCTATATTACGTTCACAAATTCATCAACACATGCACATGCAATATGCATGACACACCCATGCATCTCAATGTCACACCCATGTCTCGCTTCACGGTTCTTCCCCGTTGGCATGCAAGTACCAATATATGTCTCGCTTTACGGTCCGGACCCCGTAGGCATGCGAGTACCTAATGGCCAATTTTGGGTTTTTCACCACAGGATCTGCACCCTCATAATGCACCAGCACCTCGTGCTGACCCACACTATGCTTTCCAGGAATCACACGATGCCAATATGCCATGATTTCATCATGCAATATCGCAATCTCAATAAAACATTTCACCAATGCATAAAGCATGCTTTTTAAACAATATCGTCCTCTTAAAAATAACAATAGCATCTAAATCAGAAGAACTCATCCACAAATATACGCATCATGCACAATCAATCTCAATACTCATACAATCCACATGTCACAACATCAACAATCCTTCTAAAACATAAATCACATATGGTGGCAATGCAAGAAGTAAGTCACAATTCCCAAATAATCATAAAGAACACAGAAACATATAAACAATCAACTCAAGGAAGCAATTAAGTCCTACATGATCTTCTATCCGCAAATAAGCACAAAAGCATTCAATCAATATGCACATCAATCCTAGGTTAATTCTATTCCTTACTTAGTAAAGTACCATACCTGATCGGGTTATTTCAACCCCAAGAAGTCATGTCCACTACTCAGTTAATTGGTGAATAACGCAATCCTCCTACTGTAGCTGTTTAGAGAGTCCTCGCCTTTCTCTTCGATGTTCCTAAAACCACAAAATGTAACTCAGTCGGTTGGTTACTTAAATGATGCTATTCATCAAATTTTATGTCTTTTTATGATTGGTATTTCTTTTACTCAATTAGGCTTCACCATTGAATTCGGAACGCCGAACAAAGTTGGTTCAGGCTTTCGCGGAATTCAATTTGGGCATTTGTACCCTAAAGGGTAAAATGGTCATTTGGTCCTTTCACGGTTTCCCAATTCCCGAGGTCTCTTTTCGCAAATCAGACTCCACGGTTGATTCCGGGATGCTCGGAATAATTAGAATTCACTATTTGTTTACTTTAATCTGATTCCGTTCGATTACTCTTTGACTTGGGGGCATTTTGGTTATTTCCCCTTTAAATAATTATTTAATTAAATATTATGTCATTTACTCGGGTCAATTCACAATTAACCCCAATTTCTGGGTATAATTAAAATCTTACAAGGTTCTATTTATTGCCCATAATTTCTCCAATTCCGATATAAGTTTATATTATTTTTCCTTGTACGTTTCCAATTTAAGCCAATTATTGGATAGCTTCTCCTTTTCAACCAAACACTTCCCGAACTCAAATCTAAAATTTTTCCCATACAGTAATATTGTTAGGCAGCTATCTGAATGGTTGAGTTGGGTCGGACTCAACTCGGTTTGGCCCGAATAAAAATACAAAACTCAATCGTTAAATTCTGTTCCGATTATTTTTCTGCATCCCCATTTGATCTAAAACAATTTCTATATTTAATGGAATCCCACAATCAATTTAATTATTCATGTTTCTAAAAATCCAAGACTAAAGTTTAGTATTTTACCCTTGTTTCGCGTTTCTTCAACCCAAATTCATCCGGTTTGTCGCGCTACTGCCGCAACTTCCTCCATTTCCTCTATTTTTTCACTAGGTTACTCAGCAACTATTACTTACATAAATCCCTCCACTAATACCAGCTACTGAATTACAGAAGTTGGGCCACAAATCACATAACATTATATCTTTCTTCCAATTATTCACAGCACCACTACAGAACACAATTCGCCCAATAGCTTGCAAGAAAATGACACCCATAGGCCCCCCTGTAACTCATCTTCGCTACAGCCAGCATGATTTCCCCTACTTCAGTTCCATCAAATTGAAGGGCATGTTCTGCCGCACCCCTGCTGCTGGAGTGAGCGTTGCTGCCCTTCCCCCATGAATGCCAATCAATTTTCATTTTTTTGGCCACCTGAGTTATCAGTGCACATCCTATCGCCAAAACATTCGAAATAACATCTCATCACAGTCCACCATCTTTTGTTGAACCAACCCATGACCACCAGACTAGCCAACCCTGAAGTAGGAACTCAATTCAGGCCACGATCTAGTGATATGGCCG
The DNA here is from genome assembly GCA_008638375.1 of Nyssa sinensis. Classification (NCBI taxonomy): domain Eukaryota; kingdom Viridiplantae; phylum Streptophyta; class Magnoliopsida; order Cornales; family Nyssaceae; genus Nyssa; species Nyssa sinensis. The sequence continues at coordinate 25,990,095 of CM018032.1, forward strand.
AAGTCAACACGTCCCAACAGTAGACACGCAACTCTCTGCTCTGGCAAACAAGTCTGTTCCCAAAATAGCTTCAGACTCAACCTGAGAAGGAACACAAACATAACCCAAACGCCAGGCATGTCATAGACCTTCAGGCCTACCGTAACCCCAGCCGCGACTATCATCAGCCCCTGTTGTAATTTCCTCTGCACATCCGTCTTCCTGTCAATCTACTTCAAACCCGAATAATCGGCCTCAATACGCATAACAGCTGCACAACCACACACACGGTTCCAACCACAAAAACCGTAACAACCACACGGTTCCAGGTATCACACCAGCCCCTGCGCCTGCTGGTTCTGCTCCATGGCCGAACAGCAGTTCCACCGCTACACTCGCCCCCCTTTCGCAACTCCAGTAGCAACCTCTGTTCTCAATTGGAACGGCAGAAACAAGGGAAACCTACAAACCGCAACATCCACACAATCCCGAACCGCCATATATATATATGCATCGATCTCTTCCACCACATAATCAACAGCCTCTGAGATCACGCCGTTGATGACTATCTTGTCTGCCGTTTCTGATCCAATTTCCATCGCTGCTCCGTCGCCATCCCCACAAAGCCGTAATAGTCACACACATATACAAATATATACACAGATATATATACTTACCCCTTTCCATCTCCTCATCACGCACACACACAGCGACCTGCCATACCGTCCCCCTCTCCTTTTCTCTTTTCCCCTTTTTTCCTCTCTTCTTTCTTCTTTTTCTTTCTCTCCTTTCTTCTCTCTATTTTTCACGCGACCTCCCCTGTTTTTGTTTCTCTTCTCGATTTTTTTTTTTTTTTTCAACTTACTATATTAAATATTTTATAAATATTTTTATGCCACAAAATATTATGAAATACTAGTAAATTTGATATAAAGTCGGGGCTTAATTTAATTATTTATTTACCAATATTGGATATCGTTCAGGTCCCATTTTATATTCCCTATATTTCATTTTATTATTATTATTATTTTTTTTTTCAAGTCTCTACAGGAACATATCAGACATAACAAATCAGGATGGATCAGGACGGAACAGATCAGACAGATCAAACGGAACAGGTCAGGACAAAACAGATCAAACAGAACAGGTCAGGACAGATCAAACAGAACAGATCAATTAAAACATCAGAGTAACAGAACAGATCAGTTAAAACATCAGAGTAACAGAACAGATCAGTTAAAACATCAGAGTAACAGAACAGATCAGTTAAAACATCAGAGTAACAGAACAGATCAGTAATGAGCAGAGCAGAACAGTATAACAGAATAAACAGTACAGTATGCACAGATTAAACAATGCAGTATGCTCATATAGTGCTCAAGACTGAGGTGGTACCAAGAATCAGTTGTTCTTTTTAGAACCAGTTAAAAACAGCGATAGGTTTATTTCAGTACAGAACAGAGAAGCCAGACAGAGTAAAAATCATGCATTTGAGTAAGAGCATGAAATCAGTGTATCAGATAAAACAGTACAGTACAGTATTTTAAAATACAGTAACTAGACAGTGTACTTATACACCAATTCAGGAGTCAGGGTTACTCACAAGATGCAACAGTACAGAACAAAACCAGGACAGACCATACAACGGAACAGGACAGACCCGAACTGAACAGGAGAGCAGGACAGTACAAAGTCATGTCACGTGTAATACATTATAAAAGAGTATGCATTTAAAAACATGCATTTAAACAGTATGGCAGATAAAACAGTACAGTGAATCAGAATACAGTAACTAGACGGTGTACTTATACACCAAGCCAGAAGTTCCAAGTTACTCACAACTGTTACGGTTATCTCCTTGCATAAACAATCTGATAACCTCCAAGTACGTCAGGCATCACCATGTATATCCTGAACAATCATCATCAATCACAGATAGATCAGAATTTATCCATTCAGGTCTTATTCGTCATCTTAGGTGTCTGTCGGATTACCTAAGATAGCCTAGTAGCCTATCGCCCTCTTATCGGGTTTCATCCGGGGCTATTTTATTCTCAAATTAGGCTTAGCAGTCATCAAGATTATAACCCAAGTCATTTAGACTTCAATCGTTATCAGTCAATCACTTATTCAACCTTAGGGGCAAAACGGTCATTTTATCACTCTTGCCCCGGACCCTGTCAAGGTCCTCAGAATAGTCTTTATATCTTAATATAAAGTTCTACGTCTTTTAGACTCCAATCGGTTTCGGTTAGGTTCTTATTTTAACCATAGGGGCAAAATGGTAATTTTACCATTCTTGTCCCGGACCCAGTCGTGGTTCTCAGAATATCCCATATATCGTATGTATAAGGCTTGAGTCTTTTAGACTTAAATCGTTATCAGTTAAGGGCTTACTTAGCCTTAGGGGCAAAATAGTAATTTTGCCATTCTTACCCCGGACCCTGTCGTGGTCCTCAGAATGTCCCATATATCTCATATGTAAATTCTTAAGCCCTTTGGACTTCGTTTGGTATTTGCTTTTGATCATCGGGACACATCGGTCATTTCTCGTTTTACGCATTGACTGTCTCGGAGTCTTATTTAGCCCTTCAGTGTTCATAATTATCCCTATGATAATTTATCAGATCAGTTTGACCTTTATTTGACCTCTACTTTGCACTTACTGTGCTCAGGGGTATTTTGGTCATTTTACGTTTTGTAAGATTCTGACTCCGAATCATCGTTTAATCATGTTTACAGTTTCACCAGTATCTGGGCTTCTATCGGTATTAATTTCGTCCCAATCGGACTTCATTTGGGCTTCGTACAGTATCAGGGGTATTTTGGTAATTTCATGCGTCATATTTTTCGGCACCTCAGTTCATAAAATGGACCTCACCATTGGGTCCAGAGTGTCTGACATAGTTAACTTGGACCATCTTTTATGTTTAATTGGGCCTGAGTATCTTTAGGGGTAATTCAGTCATTTGTCACTTACAGGTCTGTATTTTTCGGTACATAATTTCTCAATTTAGACTGTACCATTGAGTCCAGAATATTTGAAATAGTGAAAATACACTATTTATTTGGACTCCGTTTGACATATTTAATGTCTAGGGGTAAAATCATAATTTTACCTATTTAATAAAATAATAATATAATTATTTTATTATTTAATTAATTTTCTAGGGGCTTAAATGAATAATTTCTCAGAAATTTGGGCCACTGTATAATTCTTTAAAACAGTTGGGGACAAATCCGTAATTTCAGAAAGTATTTGGGGGTCAAAACATAATTTCATAATTTAGGGGTTCAAACTGCAGGGTTCAGGGGTTCAGAAATTGAACTGGTCCAAAACTCAGAAAACCAACCGGTTCAGTTACTTTCAGAAAACCGGAATAGCATATTCCAGTTAACCCTAAATTGCCCTTATCCGTGTTCAAGTTATCCTTATAACCTGATTTTAATTTCTTATCACTACGTCCAAACAGGCGGAATTCAATTTTAAAATAAAACAGTTTGCCCCAGAACGGTGCCGTTCCATTAAAACGGTGGCACGGTCGTTGGCCGACACGTGTCTGGGCCAACTCAGTATGACTCGGCCAACTCGGCCGAGCCGACTCCATCTTCCCCAATGCGCAGGGCGCTGTTGCCCTAATACCAGTCCCGATTTTTCTCTATTTCGTGCCATTTCAAGCACGGATTTCAACTGATTTTGGTTCCAAAAGCTTTCTGGAAGTGAAACCAACATATTGGAAACGGTTTGGGGCTTCGAATCCATGCATGGAGTTCTGTTTAGCCGATTATCGTGGGGAATTTCAGTTCGGTCATACGGCCCCGTTTCTCAACCAAATCGCACGAGGTTTGGCTTGTTGTGACCGTATGTACATGGGAATCAACATCCCATTTAGAAATTTCGGTTTAGAGGCCTATTTTCGAGTTTGGGTCTCATGGCCGAGACTCATAGGTTCGGTTTTGAGGGCCTTCCAGTGTGATTTTGGGTCGTGGATGGTAATATTTGGGATCCTAGAAAGGTCTAGATCAGTTCTTGACCATCAAAACTCATTTTTAGAGAGGTCGAATCAGACCCAGTTTCCATGATCCATTAATGGAGGTTGATACACGGTTTTGGGGTTTCAGCCCAATTCGACCCTCCCAATTAATTCAGAATAGCCCTAAGGTCTCACAAGAGTATATATATACAGTTGGTATGGTCTAAAAATTAAAGGAACAACACCAACAAATCAAAACAGAAATTTGGCAAACTTTGGTGTTTACCTTTAGACAATGGCTGCTCTCCTCCATGGTTCAGTCTTGGTCTTTGGCACTTGATTACGCCCAAAGAATAACGTGGTAGTTGTAGTGTAGCTTTGGGGTGTCGATTCCACAAGGAGACTAAATTAAAAGAATAATAAACAGAATTTCTGAAACTACAGAAGTATTAGACGGTTAATAAGAAAAGAAAATATAAAAAGTGATTTTGAATGCAACTTAAAAATTAAACAAATTGATTAATGGAAGAAAATACTCAAATTAACGAATAGTGGAGTGTCAGGAATCCCTTGCACATATATGATATTTTAATTATTTTTAATTCACTAATAACTCAATTGAGAAATTAAATCCTAAAAATCTCAATCAGAAGATATACAATTATGAACCACAATTAGACTGAAAATAACCCTTTGAAAAATCATTCAACACTTTTAAATCACTCAAATTATTATTCACATTGAGAAAACACAACGACGACAATATACCCAACGAGCAATATTGCAGCAGAGAATTGAATCAATATAAATAAGTAATTGTTCCAAAAATAATCAAAACATTAATCCATTCGATAGAAAAAGCATGACTGAATCTATAAACGGACTAAACCCTTTAATTATTCGGACAATAAAATTCAATAATTAATTATGAATAATCATCAAAGAATTTAACAAGTGAAAACTACGTACATGAATCAAAAATAAATTAAAATAATCATCTATGGTGCAAGTTCATCCCTAACCCCACTTAGAAATTTAGTTACCCATGTATAGGACGGATAACATAAACCTCGTGGAGAAACACTGAGTCATGTAGTCGCTGCGGCTTCTTCTCTGCGCCAGAATTTTCCTTCTGCGGCGCACCTGCGGCTCACTCTGTTTCAGCCCCCGCTCCCTGTATATTTTTTTCTATGTTTTTTTTTTCCCCCGCAGCCGCCTCCTCTCCTTTTTTTTTGTTTTCTTTCTTTTCTTTGCTCTGCTTTTCTTATTCTCGCGCGCAGCTAACAATTGCCAACTTTACGCTCCATTTTCTACCAGATAACAACTGAATCTCGACTCGGACCCTTCACGAAAGTTGTAGCCCCGGATGAGTAGATAATTTTAGGCTCAAGAAACATCTGATTTGAGCTTCAGAAGCTCAAGTTACTGGCCTCTTCAAGTTGGCTGGACGGAGAGGTTCATAGCAGCTTTCCAGGCCTGTCTTTGAAATAATGTTTGGAGGCCCAAACGAACTCCGATTTTTGCAAACCAGACCTTTTTGAAAAGCTCAAGATGTCCTCTAAATATTTTATGAAGATCACTTTCTCATTCTGAAACTTTAACGTCATCCAAATCTCGATTGAAACTCAATGGTCGAATCTGCCAAAAAGTAAAAAATAGTTCCAAAAATATTAAGTGAAAAGCGCAATTGCAAACTATCTCTCGCCAACAAATAATGCAATATTTGAGATATAAAATCTTATAATTTAATGCTCAAATACCTCTTATTGTAAATAGAAATTGAATAAAATAATATCAAGTATATTCCTACATTTCTATCCACTTTCTAGCATTTTAATCAAATAATGGGATATTTAGAGTGCACTTTTGCGCACTCATCAGCACTTCAGGTGTGCTTCACAGTTTCAGTCGTGCCTCTCAGTTCCTCAGCCTTCCTTCCTCCTTGGTGCATCTCCCATGAAGACACACATGGACATGCACATACACATACACTTGGTTTGGCAGTCTCTCTCTCTAACCCAATCTCTCTTTAGCAGATCTCATGCACCCATTTCTGATTTCTCCCCCCCTCCAATACACATATGGAGACATGTAATGCAAATTTTTCTTCTTCAATACATCTCCCAACCTCATGATAAATCTGCATGTATTTTGGTTGGAGGAGAGGTCATCATGGCTGAAGTAGGGTGATGATGAGCTAGGGAGCATAGGGGTGATGCAAGGGTGTGGTGTTGCATGGATGGCCATTAGCCAGTTTTGGTGGCAGATTAGGATAATTCAGTGTTATATACATTTCTGTTGTATAGATGGACACAAAGATAATAGTAGCCCAGTTGGTAATTTTTGGATGAGGTTTCTTTTCACTCAAAGGTCAAGGGTTCAATTCCCTTGGCCTCCCATTTGGTCATTTTTTCCATATTTTCTGTTAAGGCCACGTTTGGTTGCGCAGTAATTCAGTTTCAGTGTTTCCTTCGTAACTTTCATTCCGTAACTCATTTTTTGACGCGGTTTGTTCCGAGAGTTCCATATTTCAGTATTCTTCAGTGTCAGAGGTTCCGTGTCATTTATTAATCATCCGGGATTTCCCGGGTTAGCTAATTCGAGTTCCGTTAGTGTTAAAACGGCATTACTTCACCCAATAAATCAGTAATTTAGGTTCGGGTATTATACCCATTTCTCCAGACATATTTAATTATTTTATCGGTCTATCATGACCGTCAGGGGATTATGATTAATTCCTTAAATCATTCTATAAGCCGGTATTAATTAATAATTAACAACTAATTATTAATTACGCAAAGTCGGGGTGTTACATACAATAAACTAGATTTAACTTACTGTGGAAGACTTGATAAGTTTCACATTCATAATGGTTGAGTTCTTAAATTTTTTAGAAAATTTTGACAGAACTCCTTTGTTTTTCGAGCCTTTTTCCCCCCTGATAATCACAATACATCATATATATATATATATATATATATATATATACAAACACATCACAATCCATCCTCACTCGATGGCCACAATTCATGAAAATTAAACACGCATTCTTTTCCTTTAACATATATACATATAAGATATACTCAGTAGTTATCTCTTACCTACTGTTTGGGCTTAAGCCCTTATATTACAAAAGTATACCCCAAGGCCTAAATACTCTTCCAAATTTATTTCCTCTCCTTTCTCCAAGACTTCATCAAGTCCCACGCACTAGGAGCTTTATCTGAAACCTGTGCCCACGAATGGGTCAGCGCCAACATGCTGGTATGATATAATACTAATGCAAGAAACAAAATTAAGGACGTGGCATGTGCAAGTGTACATTTATCTCTACGTGTCATGCAGTATCATCCATGCAATGCATGATCAATATGCATAACGCACCCATGCAAACTCTCTGTCACACCCATGTCTCATTTTACGGTCCTTCCCCGAAGGCCTGAGTATACCTTGTTCTCACTTTACGGTCCGTCCCCGCTGGCATGAGTACCATGGCCGATTTTGGGTTTTTCACCACAGGATCTACACCTTCATAATGCATAGCACCACGTGCTCAACTCACACTATGCTTTCAAGGAATCACACTATGCCAATATGCCTTGATTCCACCATGCAATGATATGATCTTAACGAAACAATTTATCAATACATGAAGCATACTTTAAGTTATGCATATTCTACTTAAAGCAATAATCAAATCACTGCAACTCAGTCCATAAGTCCACATATCATGAACAACCCATTTGATCACATGCTCGGTTTTCACATTCATCATCTTAACAATTCCATAAATCACACACAATGATAACACATGGAATACACATATAGTCATGGACCACATCTATCATTCAATCGAATATTCAAGAGGATAATAAGAAACACATAGGCATAAAACCAATCAAACAATATAGCAATTACCCCTAAACTCAATTCTATTGCCTAACAATTCAAAGAAATACATAAGTGCACAAACAACCAATCTAGGGCTATCAAGACAATCAAATTCTATGTGATTTCCTAATAGCAATTAAGCATATAGAACATTCAATCATCTTACCAAATACTCCTAAGCTTAACCTTATTTCTCACATTAGTAAAATATCATACCTGAAGCGTTTGTCTCAACCCTCGGGAGTCGTGTCTGCCACAAAGTCAAACCAATCGGTCATAACGTACTACTATGGTGGTCAGCTCCAAAACATTTCTCAAATTTCATGGCATTCTTGAAACCAATCCAATCGTTGTCAATGTCACAACAGCTTGGGCAGTTTGGTAACTGTCATCCCAAAAGACTTCAATTTCTACAGGTTTATATTTAGAGAACTTCTTCAACCAATATTCACTACTGCCAAAAGTATCTCTATTCTAACTTCGCTCATCTAACACCCTTCCAACAACACTGATTTGTTCGGTTCCTCAAGATTCAACACAAATTCATCAGCTGAAATTCCCTTCCTCCATTGTATATTTTCCCTCTCAATCCATTCAAGTTTTATTTCAAGATTCACACAAAGCCAACTCTGTAACAGAAAAATCAAAATAAAAGTCTCCCACCTTCAATCTCAAAATCTGCTACAAAAACGAATCGGCCCATACTTGATGCTTCAATAACATCCAAACTGACCCAATCCACATCCCTGATTCGCATCAAGTTTTGCAGCAGCTCCACTTGCTGCAGGTTTCCAAAACCCGTAGCTCCCAAAACTCCTTCAAAGTCTCAATCGTTTTCTAACACCACAACATCACTAGATCTGGAATCAATTCCATTCGTGAGCATCACATGACCATCCTTGAATTTCCATTCATCATCACTACATAAATGGAGTGACAACCCTTGCTAAACTGACCCTCACTTGAATACACTAACAGAGTCTCCTCTCTTTGATCTCTCTCAAAACCAGCAGATCCTGAACCTAACCCATTTGAATCGGCCAGCAATTTGGAATCCAACAGCCAAAACTGACTGAAGCCATCCATTCCACAACAACCCGCACCAAAAATTCCCACATCAACCAATGCCTAAAAGGCCACCACTTCTGATTCACTTCATACACTACTGCCCACAACACCAACTACACAACACCAATCACGCCTATTATTAATTTCCTGAAGAGCAACAGCTGTATCCCTTAAATCCCACCAACTGAAGCAGCCAATAGATCATGCGCGACTTCTGTACAGTTCCTGATTAGCCGTAGAACCTGGCCTCCACACATGACATGTACAATCCTTACTAGAAGTGACAATTAAAGTGTTAAATAGGGCAGTCCCAAAGCACCAACACGCTGGTATTCCTCTGATTTCTCTACACAACAATTCAAGATATTTATGAACTCAATCCGTCCTACCAATTATTCAAAATAATCTCCGTGAACAGCCCCCGTCCTCAACTAAAAACGACGGAAATAAGGAAACTCCATAAAATTGCAACATCCACACCTGAACAAGAAACCGAACATCCATTCACTTTTCTTCCCAATTTAAACAAATCGCCAAAACCCAATCTCTCATAATTTAATCCTTAAATTCCAAAGAGAGAACCTGATCAAAACAAGATGAATATATCCTGAAATCTATACCTTCCATACTGCTGCACTTCCGTCCCCCTCTAACCCGAGTTGCTTGCACAGCCACATCACTTCACACACACACAAATCAATACATACACTGACCTGCTCAATCACACTTCAACGGACCCATTCAACTGCAAAGATCCTAACCTCGAGATCTAACAAAGTATCCAGATTCATGGATGAACCGAATGACAGATCGATCGCCCCTGCCATCACCTGATCAGTAGCTCCCGATGCCACGCCGTTGGCAATCGTCTCATCAGCTATTACTGATCCCAAACCCATCGCTGCTCCGTCGTCGCTTGCCTCAATCCCCTGTCTCTGTTTCCGTCGCCCCTTGCCTCGATCCCCCTTGCGACCACTGCCGCTTCTGCTTCTTCCTTCCCTTTCCCTCTCTCTCTTTTTCTCTTTTCCTTCATTTTTATTTCTCTCTTTTCTTCTCCCTTTCCTTCTCCCCTGTTCTGCCGCTCTCCCTCACCCGCGACCTGCACCGCCCCTTCCCTTACTTCTTTTTTTTTTTTTTCCATTTTTCTCTTCTTTCTTTTCTTTGTTTCTTCTTTTATTTATTTTCTAGCACATATATATATATATACATACACACATATATATACCATACTTTATATTCTTTCATATATACTATTATACATATTTTATTTTATTTTTTAAATATATTAATTATGAATGTCAATAAAGTTGGCATAAGGCCGCCTCAATATCAGTATTATTTGTTTTACCGTCTTTGGGTGTCCGTTCACGTCTTATGTCATTTTTATTTTTATTCTTGTAATTATGATTTGTATCAGTCCCATTTATTTGTCCCGACACTCGGTTGACTACGTTAATTATTTTTCGAACATTTATCATTTGTGTTTTGGATTTAATTTATTTCTTCAAAAAATAATCCCGTTATGGCTTACTGTTCGGATCATTTATGTCATAGAGTCCTTTGGTCAGAGTGTTACAGCCAGTACCTTATTATAAAAAAAAAAATTCACCCAAAATTTTCAGGTCTTTACAGGCTTACTTGTATAACTGCCAATCTTTGATTCTTGAAACATGTATTAGTAATTGCTTCAAGTCCACAACCTATTAATTATCATGTTTTCATTATGTGAAAATTTGTGATTTGTTGATATCCTATTTGTTGTGAATACCTATGAGTCTTTTGATTCCTTGACTATGTATTGTCTTTGTGATCATTGTGATTCCTTTTGTTGTAGACATTTGTAATCTATGTATATGCATATACGTTGTGGAATCCTTTTGTTGATAACATTATTTGTGAGTACTCGGGGTTGTGTCTGTCACAACGCTCATCTTGACACTTTGGATGTTGATGACCTACAAGTCGGTGTTTGGGAATGATGCCCAACACGTTGTCCTGATGGGAACATTTTGTTATGATGATAAGAGCTCTTGGTACCATTTAGGGGAACCCAGAGATGAGTGATGAACTTGGATAAATGCTGTGTGGGGGTAGCCCTATTTGATAGCATCCATTTGACTCAATTTGTATATGTTTGATCCCACAACATCTGTTGATTTGATGATGTTATCTTTAAATGATAAATATGCCTTTGAGGCTTATCTTTGTATTCGATTTAAGTCTCTTTGATTTGGGAAGCTAAACATTATGTGTTAATAAATTTGTGCCTGTTGACTTGTTCAGTCATCCCTATTGCAATCATAACCTCCTTGTGAACCATGTTATTTTGGCCCTGATGGTCGATCCCTTTGAACTTGAAACCCTATGATTATCCTTTTGTTATACACCTTTGTTTAACCCATGGCAGAGTGAATGACTTACTTATTAAGTTAAGTTAGCTCACCCTAAAATTATAACAATTTTTCAGGTAGCACAATATGGAAGGAAAGGTAGTGATGGTTACTAATGGAGCTAGTGATGTGTTGTAGGAAACTTTGATGGTGTATAGCTTCCGAATCTTAACTTGACCAAATCCTGTAAGGATTGTAATTTTATTAGATAATATGATAGAGCGATGTTGCAAGATATAATTAGATTTGTGTAAAAATTAATGATGATCAAAATTATATTGAGAAAGATCTTATTGATTATTAGTAAAGTTGATTGGTTATCAGATGAGTTGCATATGTGTAGCTTCCGTACTTGATACATAAAAGAAAGAAGTTTTATTGACTTTTGCAATTCATTTGATTTTGTACGGCCTGTCAGCGTGACAATGTCGGTCACCAGTCCCTAATCCGTATAGGGTGGGTTCCGGGTCGTGACAAAACTAACCTAGAAGGGGGTTAAATAGGTTTGTATTAAAATTTTCAAGTTTTTCAATTCTTCAACCACAACAGTTACAACTATTAGGATGACACAATATATGATTGTAAATTTAATTAATATTTAACATTTATGATCCAATATAAATGCTATAATCATGTAGTGTTCAACATATAAGTCATTCAACACAAGTCTAATTGATAAACTAATCCAATATAAATGTTAATTTTTGAATTTAAGTAAAAATTAGATTTTGTGATCAATTTTCAACTCCAAAATTCAATTTATAACCCAATTGCTTAATTAAGGTTTTTTATTATTCAATTGATGTTCAAATTTCATAATTCATGGAAACCTAAATCTCAATCAAGCGGAAGTATTCAATTCTAGCAAATTAAAAATTATAATGCATAAAAAGTAAGAGAGTTTGCAAACCAAAATGATGAAGGAGAAACCACCGCGAAAAACTATCAGTGATGTAAAACTCCAGAGCCGGCCATGCTTACGAAAGAATCCACTATATGTGAGATTGAATTACAACATGATAAAGAACTGGACTTAGTACCTCAAGCTCCGTTCTACTCAACCATCTTTGTAACACCCCGATCCCGTGTAATTAATAATTAATTAATAATTATTAATTAATACTGACTTACAGAATGATTTAGGGAATTAATCATAATCCTGGCGGTCGCCATAGACCGATTAAATAATTAAATGTCTGGAGGGAAGGGTACCTTACCCGAATCCAAATTACTGATTAATTCGATGAAATAACGCCGTTTTAATACTAACGGAACCCGAATTAGCTAACCCGGGAAATCCCGAATGAATAATAAATGACACGGAACCTCTGACACTGAAGATAACTGAAATAGGAACTGACCGGAAGAAACCGCGTTGAAAAAGAAGCTACGGAATGAAAGTTATGAGGCAAACATTGAAATCGAATTAATGCGCAGCCAAACGTGGCCTTAACCAAAAATGATGAAAAAGGGGCCAAATGGGAGGCCAAGGGAATTGAACCCTTGACCTTTGAAAGGATAAATTCTTCCCAAAAACTTACCAGTTAGGCTACCCATTACTTTGTGCATATATATGCAACTTATTTGTATATATCTCTGTATTGCCCTAACTTGCCACCCAAAGCAACCAATGACAACCCATGCAAACCCCACATGATTACTCCCCTCAGCCCACCTCAGCTCACCTGACTCTCTGATTTTCAATCACCTCAACCCTGCACATACATATAGAGATATATATATGTATAAGTGTATAGATATTACACATAATATGGTGATTCATTGTGGACACAAATAGGTTCTGTGTATAAACCAGAACAAAGTGAATGAGAGACCTAAGAACTGCTTGTGTGTGGGCTCGGTTAGAGAGGGCTGCCATGGTGAGCTTGCCATGCAAGTGTGTGTGTACACCCATGGTATATGTGTGTGTATCTTCATGGAGATGCACTAATGGAGGGTGGAGTTGTGCATTATGTGGTTGCACTGAGGGGCACGACTGCACTGGAGCAGCATGCATGAAGCCACAACCGAGCCAAAAGAGAGCAGCTACTGCTTAAGAGGTAAAAATCCAAAAAACTGCAAAAATTTCCTGTTTAGATTTCAATACTGTTCTGATAAGTTTAGGTCCATAAAAACCATATATATATGCTCCTGAGAGACTCTAGAGCTGTTCTAGATTAATTGGAAGGGTCGAATAGGGTAGAAACACCCAGAACTGTGAACAGACCGCCATTGATGGACCTCGGATAGCAGGTCTGAAACAGCTGCAATCAAACTAATTTCTGACACTCTGAACCTGATCTAGACACTGATAGGGTCCCAAATACACCAACCCGCGACCCTAGAACACTGATTTGGACCCTCAAAACCGAACCTGTGAGTCTCGGCCGTGGAACCCAAATTCTGTAACGGGCTTTTAAACTGAAATTTGTAAATGGGGAATTGAAGCCCCTGTCCTAAGGGTCACAACAAGCCAAACCTCGTGCGATTTGATTGAGAAACGAAGGTGCACGACCGAGTTGCAGGTCTGCACAATAACGGAGTGGACCGAGCTCCATGCGTGGATTCGATCCATGAAACTGATGCCAAATCCAAGAATGTTTTGGAATAAAAACATATTGAAAACTGTACCTGAAACTTCACGAATTGAAGAAATCGTGAAACTGTGAATTAGGGCAACACTGAGTTGTTCGTTGGGGACGACAGAGTTGACTCGGCCGAGTTGACCGAGTCGAACCGAGTTGGTGAGTTGACTCTGGACACGTGTCGGCCTGTGAGGATGCCACCGAAATAATGAAACTGCGCCGTTTTAGTGTTAACCGTTTTAATTTTAAATCGAATTCAGCCTGTTTGGCAACGCGGTTAATAAATTAAAATTGAAACTAGACAAATCCTGAACACGGATAAGGGGGATATGTTATCCCGATTTTCTGAGGGTCACCAACCGTTTGGTTCACAGTGATTTGGACCGGTTCACTGGGTGAACCCTTGAACCCTTGGGTTTGAACCCCTAAATTATGAAATTATATTTTGAACCCCAAATACTTTCTGAAATTATGGATTTGTCCCCATTGTTTTAAAGAATTACACAGTGGCCCAGATTTTGGATAAATTATACATTTAAGCCCCTGGTAATTAATTAAATAATAAAATAATTATTTAATTATTTTATTAAATAGGTAAAATTATAATTTTACCCCTGGACATTAAATATGTCAAACGGAGTCCAAATAAATTAAATAAATAGTGTATTTTCACTATTTCAAGCATTCCGGACTCAACGGTGAGGTCCGTTTAACGAACTGGAGTCCCGAAAAATACAGACACATAAAGTGTAAATGACCGTACTGCCCCTAATGATTCTCAGGGTCAATTAAACATAACAGATAGTCCAACTTAATTATGTCGGACACTCTGGACCCAACGGTGAGGTCCATTTTATGAACTGACGTGCCGAAAAATATGACGCATGAAATGACCAAAATACCCCTGAGCACTGTAAGTGAAAGATAAAGGTCAATCTGATCTGATAAATTATCGTAAGTATAATTATGAACACTGAAGGGCTAAGTAAGACTCCGGAACTGTCAACGCGTAAAACGAGAAATGATCGATGTGTCCCAATGATCTAAAGCAGATACCAAACGAAGTCCAAAGGACTTGAAAATTCACATACAAGATATATGGGACATTCTAAGGACCTCGATAGGGTCCAGGACAGCAATGGTGAAATTACCATTTTGCCCCTAAGGCCAAATAAGTGCTTAACTGATAACGATTGAAGTCTAAATGACTTAAATCATAATCCTGATGACTGCTAAGCCTAATTAAAGAATGAAATAGCCTCGGGTGAGACCCAGTGAAAGGGTGATAGGCTACTAGGCTGTCTTAGGTGATCCGATAGATACCTAAGATGATAAATGAGACCTGAATGGATGAGTTCTGATCTGTATATGATTGATGATTATTGTTCAGGATATACATGGAGATGCCTGACGTATCTGGAGGTTATCGGATTGTTTGTGCAAGGAGATAACCGTAACAGTTTGTGAGTAACCTGGAACTTCTGACTTGGTGTATAAGTACACCGTCTAGTTACTGTATTTTGATTTACTGTACTGTTTTGTATACTGTACTGTCTGAATGCATACTTTTTTATACTGCATTACACGTAACATGATTTTGTACTGTCCTGCTCTCCTGTTCAGTTCGGGTCTGTCTTGTTCTGTTGTATGGTCTGTCCTGGTTTTATTCTGTACTGTTGCGTTTTGTGAGTAACCCTGACTCCTGAACTGGTGTATAAGTTCTGTCTAGATACTGTATTTTGAAGCTCTGTACTGTTTTGAATGTTATACTGTTTAAAAAGCATATATTTAATGCACGATATGCCTTGTCCTGATTGATATATTGTTCTGCTTTGTTCTGACATGTTCAGTTCCGATATGTCTTGTTCTGATTGATGTATTGTTCTGCTTTGTTCCGACATGTTCAGCTCTGATATGTCTTGTTCTGATTGATGTATTGTTTCGTTTTGTTCCGTCATGTTCAGTCCTGATATGATTTGTCCTGATTGATATTGTACCGTTTGTTTCCGTCATAACTTGATCTGATTGATATTGTACTGTTTTGTTCCGACTTGTTCAGTTCCGATATGCCTTGATCTGATTGATATTGTACCGTTTTGTTTCGACTTGTTCAGTTCCGATATGTCTTGATCTAATTGATATTGTACCGTTTTGTTCCGACTTGTTCAGTTCCGATACGACTGGACCTGATTGATATTGTACCATTTTGTTCTGACTTGTTCAGTTCCGATACGACTTGATCTAATTGATATTGTACCGTTTGTTCCGTTATGTTCAGTTCCGATATGACTTGTCCTGATTAATATTGTTCCGTTTTGTTTCGTCCGTTTTGATCTATCCGTTTCATGGTCTGTCCGTTACTGATATGTCCTTGTTTTGACTGACGTATTGATCCGCTTGATTCCGTTATATCCCGACCGTTAATGATCTGTCTGCCTTGATTGTTCACCTGTGACTTGAACTGGTGTTTTGCTCCGTCTAATCTCGTTATGTTCCGTCCGTTAATGATCTGTCTGTCTTGATTGATATATGGTCCAGTTCCGTTATGATCTGTCCGGATTCTTGACTTGGTATATAAGTTACTGCCTAGATACTGTATTTTGATGCACTGTACGGTTTAAAAGTTATACTGTCTGAATGCATGTTTTTAAATGCAAACTTTTATACTGTATTGTACGCGGCATGATTTTGTCCCGTCCTACTATTGTTTTGTTCGGTCTGTCTTGTCCCGTTTTATAATCTGTCTGATTTTGTTCTGCTATGATGTGTCTGACTCTGGGTACCATTCTGATTATGAGCGGTCTGGCATAAGTAGGCTTGATTATGTGCCTAACTGATATATTGTTTGTTATGCCCTGTTATATTCCGCCCAGTACTGACCTGTTCTAATATTGAATTAATTGCCTATACTCTCGATTGATATATTGGCATCATGCACTGTTCCGTCTGTTTTGATTTGTTGTTCTGTTTAGTTCAGTCCCGTTTTATTCTACTTAAACTGTATTCGAGTAGATCTATAAAACTGTTATTCCTAAGCGATTGAACTATCCTTGTGATTTATAAACAAGACAGGGTTTGAAACCCATGACAGGGAACCTGTGTTACTCACTGGGCTTTTCGAAGCTCACCCCATTCCCTAACATTTTTCAGGGATTATCTCTGATGGATTAGAAGACACCGTGATATGACATGGTAGGCCGAGTGGCACTTCAAGTAAAGGATCTGACGGCACTGATCTGTAGAGACTGGATTCTTGTGGACTGATTCTGTTATTCAGGTGAGTGATATGATACGGCTAACCTGATTTACATGTACTGAATAGATAATTATGGCTCATGGAAATAAACGGTACTCTAAAGATATTAGATCTGCTCTGTACTATATGCCTGATTTTAGATATGCTCTGAACTTAGAACTGTTAACTGTTTTGGATTTAGACTTGCTCTGTGGTACATACCTTTATGGTGGATAAGTGAGTTGCATTCCCGTGACACAAAGAAAAAAAAAGTTTTAGATTCCGCTGCGTCTGACCCTACAGTTGGAGTGCAATTCGTCGGAAAGTTCAGAATTTGCCTTTGGTTGGTCGCGTCGCGACCGACTGGCAGTCACGTCCTCGACATCCGCGTAGGGTGGGGTTCGGGATGTGACAATCTTAAATCCACAAGCTCTACCATACCTGAAATCTTCATACAACCACACACTCGTCACGGTCTCGGAATCCTCCGATCGGGGCTCTTCACAATTGCAAACTCCATGCAATCTCAGACTCCTCTGATTGCTCAATAATTGAATCCACAAGTTGAACTCACAAAATCTTCAATGGAATTGAATTGGAATTGAAGCTCTTTGATTGATTTGTATAATATGATATTGATCAAATCAATGAATGATTAGAGTAGAGATGTAGACTAATTACATTAATGAATGTTCTTTTATGAAAACCCTAAATTCTCTTAAGTGTATAGCCCTCACAATCTGAAGTTTCTCTAACTTTGTTCTCACTAATCTCAAACTGAATTTTTGTGAATTTGTAGCATTGAGATTAGATCTTAAAAGAAGCTTGAAAATAGAGAATATTTCTATTTTCGCGTAGTGTTTGTTCAAACGAATATAAAACAAACATCAAAGAAGAAAACATAGAGGTTGCATCTCTTTGTTTGATGCAGTCTATTGAAACGATAATCGAATAAACAAGAACGACCACCCTTAGTTGTTCGTTCGAACGAGCAACAAAGAGTTTCTCATTCCCTACTTGCCTTGTGAACTCAATTTTCCTAAGTGTTTTCAAATATGCATTTTTGAAAAAATTATTTCACTACACAAGTCAACTACACATATATAATGATAGGCTGTCAACTATATGTTATGCATGCAATGTGTGAGTATGTGAGATCCAAATCAAAGATCAAAATACCCAAATTATCCTTCATGAACTAAGTCAGTTGGTAGATGTGTACGGCAATGAAGCTTAGACTATCTTGGAGTAGAATAGGACATTTAGTCACTCTAAACCTAAGACTAATGCAATGATTACAATCAAAATACGTTTTGTCAAATCGGATTAACTAATTACAATATTAGACCCATTGATCCTGTCACGCCCCAAATTTTCACAAACTTGGAGAGTGAGTGAAATGAAATAAGAAAAATAAATGAAAGGCCATTAAGATGGATTTAGTTGATTATGCATTTAGTTCCCCAAGATTTGAAATGAAAACTTTCTATTAGACTTAACCAAAATGATCTCCTAATGTCACTCAAACATCCCTCCCAATCAATAGTCAAAATTAGTCTAAGTCATGTTCAAAAATAGCCTCCAAAATAGCACCAAAGTGTCCATAAATATACCTTGGAATAATGGCACAAATGGCCCCAAATGCCCTAAGACATAGGCCAAGAATAAGTCAAAAAGTCTATCAAAATTTGTCTAAGGAAGTGTCCAAACATGGCCCATGAGAGTGGCCAAAAATGACCCATGAGAATGGCCAAACATGGCCCAATAAGGTGGCCAAACATGGTCTAAAAAAATGGCCAAACATGGCCCAAAAGGGTAGCCAAACATGGCTTAAGAATTGGCCAAACATGGCCCAATAGGGTGGCCAAACATGGTTCAAAAGGATGGCCAAACATGGCTCAAAAAGGTGTCCAAGGGCAGGTGTTAGGCTGGCTGGACGCGCGTATGGACGCAGGGCGACGGAGGGGGTGGGGCGTGTAGGGAATGCAGGCGTGGCGCATGCAGCGTGGGCGAGCAGGGTACGCATGCGCGTGCACGTGCAGGCTGGGCTGCAGCAAGGGGCTAGCTAGTCTAGTTTTTCCTACAGATTTACTGTAGTTGACTGCGATTGAATTTTTCTGTCTAGCAACTAATTTTCTCTATTTTTCAAATTTTTTTCTAAAGTTTTGCAAGCTACGTTTTCTCCAATTTTAGCCTATTTCTTTAAGGTTTTTAACCCCTCATTTTTAGCACTTTTCCACCTATATTTAGGGTGTTTTACACACCTAACTAACCTTTTAATTTCACAAAATTTTAGCATGGTTTCCTTTGTTTTCTAAGCCTTTTTCCACCTAATTTTTCACAACACAACCTATCATTTCTCAAATTATCAACCAAATATATCCTTTGATCCAACTAAACGTTTATACATCATTTAAAATATACAATCCTCCATACATACACATATGTTTGAAATTTAAAATGTCACAACCTCACGGTCATTACAAATATAGAGCCTTGCCCATTGTGTTCATAATATACAAGATTTTTACAAATTCATTGCATATGTCTTTGGGCTTATGCCCTCATACAACTCAAAAATTATGCCCTAAGGCCAAATATCCTTCGTGGTCCATTTCTCCTCCGCTCTTCAAGACTTTATCAAGTCTCAAGTATCGGGAGCCTCATATGTAATATGATATCCCATAAAGGGTTAGCTCAACTACTGGTATGATATAGTGCTAATGTAAGGAACAAAGTTAAGACGTGGCATGTGTAAAGTATGCATTTATAATCTATATGCCTTCTAATTCATCAATGCAATGCAATGGCAATATGCATGACTCACACATGCAACGCTATGCCCACACATGTCTTGTTTCACGGTCCTTCCCTGTTGGATTTGCTAGTACCACTTATATGTCTCATTTCATGGGCGCACTCTCGTTGGAATAGCGAGTACCAATGGCCAATTTGGGGTTTTTCACCACAGGATCTATACCCTCATAATGCATAGCACCAAGTGCTCAACCCACACTATGTTCTCAAAGAATCACAATATGCCAATATGCCTTGATTTTTCTATGCAATTTCAATGAGGCATTTTATCAAATACATGGTACACACCTTAAATCATGCATCATCCATAAAGTAAATTCTAACTTTCAAATCACACAACTTCTTCCACATGAACATATGCTATATACAATCAATTTAAACATATGCTCATGTTACATGTGCACTATATTACCAATTCTTAAACAACACATAATTACACAAAGCATCAATGCATTAAACAATTATATCTTTCAAAACACAAGGTATATTCACATGAACATAAGCCACAATGTAATGAATCAAATATATATTCAAGTTACATGTTCATCATTTTGAAAAATTCTCAAAGAACTCAAAGAACACACAAGTACACAAACAACCAACTCTAGGTTTTCAAAGCAACTACCTCCTAAGTGACTTTCTAACAGCAAATAAACACATAAAATCACTTAATCAACTTATAAAACACTCCTAAACTTAATCCTATTCTTTACTTAGCAAGATATCATACTTAAAAGAGTTTTTCTCAACCGTAGGGAGTTGTGTCTGTTGTGCAGCCGAACCAATCAGTGAGAATGTAGCCCTTGATGTGGGGAACAACTTCCTAGAAGGAAGTCTCCAAGCCTAAAAGTGAGTTTTGGAGGCTTGAAAGTTGGAGAAACCTAGGTTTTTTTTACTTTTCTCTCCATGAACGAGCTGCTACATTTTTCTCAGACCAATTCTAAGAAATTTAACACTGAGAGGTCTTATTTACAGTAAAAGGGCCAAGGGGTAAAATGACCCTTTTGCCCTAAATGAGTTCGGGACCCTGTTATACTACAACCAATCCCGAAACGCTTCAAGTCGACATTTTGCTTTAGCCGAAGTTCTTGAAATTATTTTAAATGAAAAGTTTTCAAAAAATTTATTTTTCGCCCGTTGGCGGTTTCGGCCAGGTCCACTCGGGATGCCCTTTTGGTCTAATTTTTCAAACTATCTCCGATTAGGCTCAAATACTCACATGAGGTGTATTTTAACATTTTAAGCATGTTTCTCTTCTATGGCATACTCAAATTATGCTTCTAATTATGACTTATGCCTAAATGATGCATGTATAACGCCCTACCGACAAACAGTGCATGAATAGTGCCCTACCGGCCAAAATGAAAATTTTATCATGATTTTTCAAATCTTTATAGATCCTAACAGTTAATAATAAAATAATCAAAAGAAAGACAGAGAAAAAAAAACTAAATAGAGAGAAAGATAAGAAAAAAAACATAAATGCTATTATCTTTTGTAGTTAGATAATTAGAGAACTTCTGCATTCCTTTTTCTTTTCTTTTCTTTTTTGATATAGTTGCTTAGAAATTTTTGAATTTATATTTTTGTTTACATGTGATTTCTTAAAAATCTTAAGATTGAGGATAATACAAACGTAAATTTATTTAAGTGATCGACTTTATTATTATTATTATTATTATTATTATTATTATTATTATTATTTATTAAATGATGTCATTTCCAGATTTTTTTATCTAAGACATTGTAGAAGGCAATAATGTAATCGCTGATACTTGGTAAGTCCTGCGAAAATGGATAGTGAATAATTCGATTCAAAAGGGTCTAAAAAGTGAAAACATTACAAACTAAAGAGCACCTCTTCATTGGTGAATTGATTGATTAGGCTTATCAACAATGACATGGCTACATTGTATGCTAAATGTTTTGTCCTATGCTTTGAAAATATCATAATTGTAAGCCAGCAAAATTAGGAACGTCAATTTACACCGTTTCGTTGGAATCGACAACTCTGTTGTACTGCTTTTACTAGAATGGATTTGGGGTAAGTATTTTCATCCGTTAAGATTTGGGATGGATTTGGAAAGAAGGCACTCCGTTTTGTCCCATCCCGTTCCACCCCACTCCATTCCGCCCCATTCCGATTATATAAAATAAAATAATAAATAAATTTTGTGTTAGACTATTAATGTTTATAATAATAATTTTTTATATCTGCAAATGGCTCCTATAAATAGGTACTTTATGGAGTTTTTTAATAATCAAACTCGCTCAAATTTTCTTTGTTGCCATCCTTAAGCATAACTCAATTTTTTTTATAAGGAATAATGAAAGGTCCATCTCTTCGATAGACACTATTCTAGTTTGAGTTGTTATGTACACATATAATATTAAAAAAGATTTCTTTCCATGTTATTTTATTTTTATGTACAACGATGGGAGAGGAACATAATTATCACTAGTATTTGTATTTGTGTGCTATTATGAAAAATCGAACACACGACACCTACTGGGAGAGTGGATAATTTTGTATAAAAAATATTAGGAGAAATTTATTTAAACACCTTGTTTTATGTAACTCAATTATTATAATTATTTCAATGATATATGTACATTCAAAAACAAGGTCTCAATTGAGAAGGCAAAATTTTCTCTATTTACAGACGCGGCTCAAGTTCGAAACTCAACACATGCACACACTCACACTTAGATAGAATTTTCCCCTTCCCCTATCGTTGTATTTATAAAAAAAAAATGATATATGTAGGTTCATTAACCTTTATTTGTTATAAATTTTCTTGCAATATTAGAAAGGTGTAACACATCGAACCGGTTATTGAAAATTAAGTTACTAATTAAATATTAGGGACCTTAAGAAGCAAAATAATAGTTAAGAAAGCTTGATAAAGAAAAATAAAAGTTATGAAATAACAAGACTTCGATTTATGAAATTGAAGCATGAAGGAAATAAACAAAAATACAAGTATATAAGAAGAAAAATAAAAAAATAAGACAAAAAAGAAAAATGGAATAAAATACAAAATGCCAAACAAGGCATAAGAAGGAAAAATATGGAAAATAGGACAAAAGTGTTGGCCCAAGGTCTTGAACCCAAGACCAAAAAGTAGGAAAGAACCTATGCCCAAAAATATAGCTAACTTGGCTACAACACTTTTGTGCTATATATGCCACTAGATATATATATATATATATGTATATATCCTATATAAAACCCCATTACACCACTTTCACACGCAATTAAATTTCATGCAACACCTCATCATCAATTATATGTATATATGTATATGTACAGATATGAGTGTATTACGTGGGACAAAAAAAATCAAAAGTGTGTGTGTGCGGATAGAGAGAGGGAGAGAATTGTAGAGAGAGAAAGAAGAAGAAAAAGAAGAAGAAGAAGAGAGGAAGAAGAAGGAAAGGCTTGCATGCAAGCACTAGTTAAAGCCCAAGAAGCTTAGGAAGTGTAGAATCAACCAAGAGAGGGAGAAGAAGCTCACTGTTGAAGGTATAACATAAAAAAAACCTAAAATACCTAAGTTTCTCTCTCTAGAAAAATATTCCTAAAACTTACTGTTTAATGGAGTTAAAATGCATGCATGGTTTTAATTGTGATGTTCTAGGGTTTTGGAAATAAAAAGAAGACCTAAGAAAGCCAAAACAGTCGTCCTCACATGAAATTTGCCATTGATGACCACTAAGAAGGTGGGTCTGAATCAACCTAAAGGAAATCCATTTCCATCAGTTGGGACTTAAACTAGACCTCATAAGGGTCACAAAAACCTCAACTTGTAGGTTGCGGTTTTAAGAACCAACCTTCACAAACCCACACAAAACCCAATTTTTAGAACGGGGATTTGAACCTCATGATGAGAAGACCACAATAGAAGAAACCCCATCGATTTTGGGTAAAAATGAGCTTGTACGATGGAGTTGTAGGTTTGGTTGTCTAATCCTAATAAAACTTTTGAGCTAAATTCGAACCCCTTGAGCAACGCCAAAATAATCCTCAATGTCTCAAAAACTTATAGGAACAAAAAACAGACCGAAAGGATGCTTGTAGCTTCATGAAATAGAGGTTGAAGTTTTGCATCTTTTAGGGCAACAATGACTTTGACGCGAGGAAGAATATGAATAGTGATGAGTTAATTGGTTGGGTCGGTTTCGGGTTTGGGTCAGAACCCGCACAAGACTAGAAAAGGTTAAGCAAAACTGTGTCGTTTTAAACTTTGGGTTTAAATAAATTAAGTGAATCGGATTGTTTGGCAATAGAGATAAGAGTTTCGATTTAATAATTGAATACAGAATGGGGATATCTTATCCCCGAATTGCCCTACTATCTACTGTTTGGAAACCTGAATATTAGAAAAATAAAGGGGAGTCGCAGCTCACTAAGGCTCGAACCCTTGACCTCGTGTGTGTGAGAAACCTAAAGCCCACGTGCACTGTGCCACCGCGTCTCCTATCACATCCCGTACCCCACCCTACGCGGATGTCGAAGATGTGATGCCAGTTAGCCGCCTTGCCAGCCTTTGACCGACAATGCGACCAACCAAAGGCAATCTTCTGAACTTTACAATGAATTGCATTCCAAATGTAGGGTCAGAACAGCGGAAATTAAAACCTTTTTATCTCGGGAATGCAACTCAACTATATACCTCATAAGTATGTACCACGGGGTCAATCTATAATCAGACAGCTAATAACTCTAACCACAGAACACATCTATAACAGATATATAACACAGAGCATACCAAATTCCTCCAGAGTACCATTACCATAAGCCATGTCCCTACTCATTTATTATATATGAATAAAGTCAACTATATCATCACGCTCACTTGAATACCCAAGATCAATTCATTAGAACCCAAGTCTCCACATATTATTGCCATCAGATCGTCACTTGGGAATGCCTCTCAGTCCACTAGTGACATGTCCTTGTGCTTTCTAATCCAATGGAGATATATCCTGAAAAATGTTAAATAAATGGAATGAGCTTAAACAAGCTCAATGAGTAACATAAGTTTCTGCTATGGGTTTCAAAACCAGTTCATATATATATATATATATGCATGCTTAAATGCAACTCAGATAGAACAATGCAGCTCAAGTAGAACAGATACAGCTCAAATAGAACGGATACAGCTCAAAGTGCCTGAACCTTCCCCAGGCGATGTGGGATGGCATTACTTCCCATCCACCCCCTCCCCCACATATGGAGGGCCCGCGTCTTGGTGGCACATGGAGGGCCTCATATCGCACACCTCCGGCTGGGGTCGGTATCAGAGCGGAACAGATCAGATAGGATTGAGCGGATGCTGAGTTCTGGGCGTCCCACAGAGCCAGCTATCCATCTACTGATATACTCAATCTCGTAGTGGGCCCCAGATAAGACTCAACATGACAAACAGAATCCAACAGACTCCAAAGGATAGGTAACAAAACAACAAACTTCAACAGAATCAACAGGATATATCAGAAGGCAAGATAGAACAAAATCATGCCACAAGTAATGCAGATCAAGAGGTATGCATGAAAGCATATGCATTTAAAACAGTTCAGCATATAAAGCAGTTCAGTATACAAGTTTAAGTAATACAGAAAATATACGCCAAGTCAAGAATCCGAGTTACTCACAGTTTACTATGCTTATCTCTATTCGCCGATATCCTCCAGATGTGTTAGGCACTTCCATGCATATCCTCAATAATCATCATCCTGATTAATTATCATTAATTACAGACGGGTTAGAATTTAACCATTCAAAACTTATTCATCATCTTAGGCGCCTATCGGATTACCTAAGATAGCCTAGTAGCCTAATACCCTCTTATTAGGTTTCATCTAAGGCTATCAGGGTTATAATATAGTCATTTGGACTCTATCGTTATTTATCAAGCACTTATTTAATCCTTATGCAAAGCGTTATAATTTGGTAGGCACAAAACTAAATTTATTATTATTGACTTGATAATTAGCAACCACAAAACCATAAAAGATGTTCATATTTGTCAAGTATCATGGCAAGTTGCAATTTAGCATCTTATTGGCAAATATTGGATTAGCATAAGGGCAGAGATGAAGAGAAAGTAATTACCTGATGTCGGTTCCATTGGATTCATTTGGCAGCCCTGGAATCAGAATTCCAGTTACTGATCTCTCTCTTCTTTAGTCCTTATCCCCCAAGCAGATGATGATCCTGACAGATTCTGCCCTTTTATCATCCCATCCATCAGATATTGAAGAACTTTCCCTTCCTCTCATCAGTTTACTGTGCAAAGCCTTCCCAATCAGTAGCTCCAATTTCTACAAGCAAGGTTAAAACCCATAACTTCCAACAATTACACCACCACAAGGTTGAAGCTACAACTAATGTTGCATTACTTCCCCCAGTCAATGGGCCCTGCTCAAGCTGCAGGTCACTTAGAAACCACAGGTGATTCCTATGGAAACCCCACATCAAAACTCTCAATTATCCTATGTTTCCTTACTAGCAAAATGGACAACAACCGTCACGTACTGATTCCTCTTTACCAACAAATCAGACAGTATCAGCAGTATTAATCACACCAAAATCCCAATTCAGACTTCAATCTCTAGCTTTCCTTTCCTTTAGTTTTCTTAGTAGCCAACACAGGTGAGATAGCGACAGAACTTCTTCACTCCCTACTGCTGCTTGCTGCTGTAACCTCCCTTACAGTGCCATCAAAACACCCATAAGTTCAATCGCCACCCAACAGCCGCATCACCCACACCATATGAATAAATATGTATATATATATATTATCCCTGCAACAAATCCCAACAGAGGAACAATTGCCTCCAACGTTACACAAACACACACACATCGATCACCTCTAATATATTTTAAAATGGGTCCTAATTCTGCAGGCAACCTTAGGAATCTTCCAGCCGTGTCATCTTCCACCTTCAGTCACAGCAGATTTCCCAATCTCCATTGTTGAGCAATAGCTCTGCTACTTTGCACTTTACCCAATAAGTCTGAACAACTCAAACACAACCAGATACCTCCTAAATTTAGACCGCAATTGGAACCCCCTTCATCCAAACCAACTGCGTGCAAGGAGGACCGTGCCCAACACAAGGAACAACCCAAAACCAACACGCTGCTACATTGTTACTGCCGTAGCAAGTCTTGCAACAATAGCTTCGACCGCTGCTGCAACAACAGCTCCGTTTGCTTTGATTTGATCAATGGCGTCCTTGCTTCGTGAATCAACCGAACCAACAAAATTCCCTGCA
This sequence comes from Nyssa sinensis, assembly GCA_008638375.1. Taxonomy (NCBI): domain Eukaryota; kingdom Viridiplantae; phylum Streptophyta; class Magnoliopsida; order Cornales; family Nyssaceae; genus Nyssa; species Nyssa sinensis. The sequence goes on from CM018032.1 coordinate 26,017,318, forward strand.
CCGCTACACACAACCCCCAAAACATCATCCATCCAACGATCAATACGCCCAACGTGATTCACCCCCTGTAGTGCGCTGCTACCAGCAAACACACTGTCTGCCGTTCTTTTCTTCCTCTACATTTTCGTCTCTCCGCACCGACTTTCTCCCCCTATCGCAACTCCAGTAGCAACCCCCGTTCGAATCAGATTATAGTGCAATGTCTTCCCAAATCAGCAGCTCTGTTTACTGCTCAATTTCAACCCAAGTTCAGCTCCATCCACGCCAATACAACCGAGCCAAAACCCATCTGCCTTCGATCGAAACAGGGGATTTCGCCAACTGCCGCTTCGTGCTTTTGCTGTTGCGCCTTTAGCTACAACGCTTCCATGGCCTAAATTGAAGCTCGTCGCCCTTCCTTCAACCACGACACCTACACGCATAAATTCCTGTTGCACCACTTGCGGCAGCACTTTCATCGCCCCTTTCGGTTCTTCTCACTCCTTCTCCAGACGTCTAGATCCTTCCCCCATTCAATTAGTTCATTTATATATAGATATATATATATATATATGTATGTATATTGGCCTCAAGTTCCAGCAGCTTCGGCTGCTCTTCTTTTCTCTCTACTTTTTGGAGCGCACGGAACACTCTAGAACACACCAGCAACCACCGCCATATAACTCTCACTATTTCTCCATTTTTCTGTAAATCTCCAGAAGTTTCACGGTTTTGTCCCTTTTTCTATTTTTATTGGCTCATGTATATTCTAGCAGCTTCCCAATTTTATATATATATATTTTCAATATACATACTTGGGTCGTTATTACTATTTATTTTGCCACTTTAAATATATAAAACTATATATAAGCATATTTTTGGATTTACCTTACCGTATCTCATATTTTATAGATATTTTTTCCCATAAAATATTACATTATAAAATGCCAGTAAATTTGCCATAAAGCCGAGGCTCAAATAGCATAACTAGTATTTTACCAACCCGTTCATGTCTCAGATGATTTTCATATTTTTATTTTATATCTGAAGACATCAAATCCCGTTATGGCTTATCATATTTGGGGCTATATTGATTATTACCGTAACATAACCGAATCTTTATAAAATTTAGTGTAGTCTAAGACATGTCAAGTTTTTGGGGTATTACATCTCTTGTGATATAAATTGAATAATATAAATATATATTATTAAATTAAGTAATTAAATTACTTTAATTATAGTAAAATGTCCCATTACCTAAATAAAATAAAAAAGTATCGACATTATGGACCTAATAGAGAGGTCTGTTTTATGAGACGGGATCCCGAAAAATTAAGACACGTAAAATGTAAAATTACCATTTTATCCTTAATGATGCTCGAAGCCAAATGGAAGTTCAAGAGGGTCTAAATTAATTTTTTTCGACGTTTCGGACCCAACGGTGGGGTCCATATTATCAAATTAAGTACTAAAAAATAAGACACATGAAAATGCAAATTTTTTAAATTATGCCTAAGAGTCCGACTTGACTATAAATAGCCCGATTTAAAGGAAATAAGGCCTATCCTAGGAAATTAGGATTCACCTGGTCTAAGAATAAATCAAGAACATCAAATAGGTGGTGATTAAGTTCAATGTGGAATTAATTATATTCTTCATAAATTGTTCTTAGGAACTACAAATGAAAGGGAAAGGCACACCAGTAGCGCCGACCTCGAGAACCAAGGTGAGTAATCTTGTATGTTGAAGTGGAGGTTTTAACTCCATGATCCTGAAGTGTTTTAAATTCAAAATTTCTATATTTGTATGACTCATGATTCAAATGTATTATTTCCTTCATTTTTAAGTACTATCTTGATGTCACGGCCCGAAACCCACTCTATGCGGATTTAGGATCGCCCGGTTGGCCCTCTGGGCGTCCCTACTTTTTTTTTTTTTAACTGTACAACTAATAAAAATGTGTAATATAAAAATTTAAATAGTTATATAGCAAAAATCATAAATAGGGTTCTATACATATCAAAAGAGAACCAACATTACATCACCCTTAGGTGGGGAGTACATGGGAGAGCTAAAACTGTACTGATCCTTTCCTATTACATTTATCAAAAATGCTCTGTATCACCTACAAGCTCCTACTATCTACTTGTAGTATCCTTTCCTGAAATAAATAAGTCTGAATAAGCTAACAAAGCTCAGTAAGTAAATTGCCTTCACTTTGCCATGGATCAGGGTCAATAAAGAAAGAACATAATCCAAGATAAACAAGGATATGATAACATGATGGCTAGTCAAGAAAGGAGATATCAGAATAGCCAATAAAATGGAATATCTCAATAGCCAATAGAATGGAATGTCACAATAGCCAATAGAATAGAATGTCACCATAGCCAATAAAATGTAGTGTCACAATAAAATGAAATATCTTAATAGCCAATAGAATGGATGTCACAATAGCCAATAGAATAGAATGTCACTATAGTTAATAAAATGTAGTGTCACAATAAAATGGAATATCTCAATAGCCAATAGTATGGAATGTCACAATAGCCAATAGAATGCCATAATATCCAATAGAATAGAATATCACAATAGCAATAAAATGCCATCATAGCCAATAGCCAGTCAAGAAATAAAGCTGGCTGTCACAATAGTAAATCACGAATAGAATGTCGCAATAGCCAGTTACCAAAAATGAGAATCATCAGAAATGACCCTTAGGTCCAAAAGGCACATCCCAAGATAAAGAAATTAAATCAACGATGGGGATTAGCCTAAACAATAATATGTTGTCGCAATTCATAAGCTAGGTACACAAGCATGTCAATAACGTAACAATAGATACCAAGGATAGGTTCACAAAGCGTAGCAATATCTAAAGAGTACATCATCAAGCATGTCTAAGACAGGTTTGCAAGGCAGATTAGTAATCCAAGAGTGCATAATCAGAATATCAATAAATGATATGAATGTTGTCACGACCTAGAAATCCACCCCTTGTGGATCCCGAATTGCGATCGCCACCCCTTGGCCCGAGGGCCTTAGGGCGAAGCTCACATAAGCGACTGTGCCGAATGGCGGTGCAGCCTGTGTTTGCGGAAGCGTGAAAAAAAACTTTTTCTTTTATTTTCTTCTTTTAAATTTTTCGCACATCCGCCCAGTGCTGTCGCTCTTCAAAATGGTAGACATGATTATACATTCAGAGCATAATAAAAACTTTAAGACTTTATAAACAATACATGTTCAACTGTCCCTCAAGACTTAGTTACATAACATTTAAATATCTTCTATAACAAAAAGTGACTAACTATAAGTTCTTAGTGCTTCTAAAAAATTGCTAATCCTCTAAGGAGCTTCCTACGCCCTTCCTCAAAATGGTCAAAGCTCTAACCATCTTCATCATCAAAAGTTAGGATTGCTTTCAGTTACCTGTAATGTGGGTCGGATAAATCTGAGTAAGCTAAACTAAACTTGTGAGTAATTCCAGCATTTGTCATGGGTTTTCAACTGGTAGTGGTTAGTATAAGAGAGTTTGAAAAACATTCACTACCAATTTTTCACATACTTCAAATAAGAATATATAGGAATTCTTTTAAACAGATAGCTTTGAAACATTCAAGGTATTCAAGCTAAACATGTACTTCGTCAAATAGAGTATAGGAAATTTCAAAACATGTAACATGAAGCAATTTAAAGCATTCGAGTAAAATAGATATTTCACGTGTAGAGACCTAAAAAATGAGAGTACATTTTTCATTTTGCCGGTAGAACACTATTCATGCACCATTTGTTGGTAGGGCACTATACATGCATATTTAGACATAAGTAATATTTAGAAGCATATTGTGAGTATTCCATAGAAGATAAATATGCTTAGAATGTTCAAATACACCTCCTGTAAAAATTTGAGCCTGTTCGGAGATAGTTTAAAAAATTGGAACAAAAAGGGCATCTTGGGTGGCCAGGGTGGAACCAGCCAAACCCGGCCACAGGAAAAAATAATTTTTTTAAATTTTTTATTTAAAATAATTTTAAGAACTTTGGCTAAATTAAAATATCGAATTGAGGCGTTTCAGGATGGGTTGTAGTGTAACGGGGTCCCGGATTCATTAAGGGCAAAAAGGTCATTTTGCCCCTTTGCCCCTTTGGTATAAATACAGCCCTTAGAGTTAAAATTTCATTATTTTGGTTTGAGATACAGAGTAGAACTCGTGCATTGGAGAAAATTGAAGAAAAACCCTAGGTTCTCCAAGCTTGAAGCCATCAAAACTCACTTCTAGGCCAAGATTCTTGCAAGACTTCCTTCTAGGAAGTTGTTCCTCTAATCAAGGGCTATATTCTCACCAAATGGTTTGCCTGCACAGCAAACACAACTCCCTCGGGTTGAGAAAAACCATTTTAGGTATGATATCTTGCTAAGTTAGGAATAGATTCAAGTTTCCTTGCCTTTCTATATGTTGGTTGATTGATTTAGGTGTTTACTTGATGTTATAAAACCACTTAGGTGATAGTTTCTTTGAAAACTTAGAGTTGGTAGTTTAGGTGCTTTTGTGTTCTTTGAGTTTCTTGACAATTTGTTACCATGATGAAGGTGTACCTTGCATATGTGTTGGATTATTATATTTTAACTTATGTTCATGCAGAGAAACTTTTGTGGTTTGAGAGTTATGAATTATTCCATGAGTTGGTAGTTTGTGTATTTGTATTTTCTTTGAGAAATTGTTAAAGTAATGAACATGAAACTTGATCATATGTTTACTTCATTGAATTGTGACTTACATTCATGTAGACAAAATGTTGTGAATTTGAAGTTATGTTTTACTTTATGAATGAGGCATATTTTAAGTTATACAATATGTGTTTGATGAAATGTACCATAGAATTTGCATTGAGAAAAATCAAGGCATCTTGACGTACTTAAATCCTTGGAAACATGGCGTGGGTTGAGCACTTGGTGCTATGCATTATGAGGGTGTAGATCCTATGGTAAAAAACCCAAAATTATCCATTGCATTGGTGCCCAGTATCCAACGGGAGCGATTCGTGAATGGGAGTTGGTACTTAGGGTCCATCGGGAGTGATCCGTAAACGAGACATGGGTGTGGCATAGAGTTTCATGTGTGTGTCATGTATATTGATATTGCATAGCATTGGGGGATTGGAAGGTTATAAATTTTAAATGTACACTTGTACATGCCACGCCTTAAATTTGTTCCTAGCATTAGCATTGTGTCATACTAGCGGTTGTGCTGATCCCTCATGGGATATCATATTACAAATGAGGCTCCGGGTACATGAGACTTCATCAAGTCTTGGAGATCAGGGGAGAAATGGGCCACGAAACATATTTGGCCCTTGGGGCATATTTTTGTATGTATGGGCATAAGCCCAAATGACTTGTATTTCAGTTTGGAAAAGTAGTGGATTATAGCCCTTGGGCCATTTTAAAGTGTAAAGATTTAAACCCAAATGATATATAAAATGTCTTTATTTAATGAGCATCATATTTATATACTAAGATAACTAGATGTGTATGTTGAAAACAAGGGATGTATGTTTAATTTACATGAATTGTGGCCACCGAGTGATGGTGGGTTGTGATATACTTATACATATGAAGTATTGTGAATATTAGGTGGGAAAAAAAAGGCTTGGAAAACAAAGGAGGTTATGTTGAAATTTTATGAAAAATTTAAAAACTTGTTAAGTGTGTAAAACACCTTTTAAATCAGTAGGAAGGATGTCAAAAAGGGGGGGTTTAGAAACCTTGGGGAAATAGGCTAAAAATGAAAGAAAAGTGGTTTGAAAAACTTGGGAAAAAAAAATTAGAAAACAGAGAAAATTGGCTGCTGGACAGAGAAATTCATCCGCAGCCATGAACATTAAATCTACAAGAAATTAGAAAAATAGCTCTCTATCGCTACAGTAACAGCCCCAGCCGCCCACAGCCTGCCACACACCCCGCGCTCGCCCAACCTGTCTGTTGCTGCCCCCCTTGTACGCCAACGGCCTGCACCTATCCACCTGTTGCTTGGCAGCTATGGCACCATCCCTGACAGCTCCCTTTTGGACCATGTTTGGGTACCCTTTTTGGGCCATGTTTGGCTACCCTTTTAGGCCATGTTTGGCCAACCTTTGGGGCATGTTTGACCACTCTTTTGGGCCATTTTTGGTCACCTTTTTGGGCCATGTTTGGCCACTCTCATGGGCTAGGTTTGATCACTTTCTTAGACTAATTTTGGTAGACCTTTTGGACTTATTCTTGGCCTATGCCTTAGGAAAATTGGGGCCCTTTTGGGCCATTATTCTAAGGCATTGTTAGTGACGCTTTGGGGCTATTTTGGAAACTATTCTTGAGCATGTCTTAGACCTATTTTGAATACTGATTGGGAGAAAAGTTTGAGTGACATTAAGAGACCATTTGGATTAAGTCTGATAGCAAGTATTCCTTTCTAATTTTGGGGAAACATGGGGAATGAATATATAATTAATTGAATTCACCTTAATGAACTTTTATTTACTTTTCTTATTTCACTTCACTCACTCCCCGGGTTTGTGAAAATTCGGGGCATGACATCATGTATACAAAGTGTAAGAATCTTTAAAACATATAACACGGGGTGTTTAAAGCACTCAAGTGAGATATGCAATATGCAATGTAAACTTGTAAACATGTATATGGTGGCCAATGTGACCAAAAGAGTTTAAATCTTTTGCGTCTCAATAAGATGCATAAAAATCATTCTTCTTGTAAACATGAGGGTATGACCCTTTATTTTTATTTTTTTAAAACCGGGTCATTTCCTTTAAAACAAATACTTCTTCATGTGAAAGGGATTGAAAAACCTTCTGCCATTTCTTATGAAAAATTGAAAACTTTAGTTCATGAAATCAACATATATAGTACATTTATGAATGGAGGGATAAACCTATTACCATTTTCAAATGTCTTATCATTTCACTTTGATTAGGTGGAAATCTGTTTCGAACCAAATTCCAGTCTTACTTTTCGGAGAGATATCTCATGCCTAGGGGATTACATCCTGCTACCTGGCATTTTTTATGTCAATTGAGTTCCGAAGAAACCCAAAATCGCTAGTAATGCTTAAGCACGATTAATCTTGCATTACCAGTGGCAACAAAAGGTATAAAAATATTTACAAGTAGATGCTACTTAAAAGCATTAAAACATGGCCTCCCTATAGTTGCATTTAAAAGTATTTAACACATGACTTCTTCAAATGGATGCTTTTCATGATCATTAAAATTACAACTTCTTCAAATAAATGTTTTCAGAGCATTTAAAACATGACTTCTTCAAATAGATGCTTTTATGAGTATTTGAAATGTAACTTCTACAAATAGATGCTTTTTATGAGCATTTAAAATATGACTTTTCAAATAGATACTTTTTATGAGCATTTAAAATATGACTTCTTCAAATAGATGCTTTTTATAAGCATTTAAAACATGACTTCATTAATTCAGAATAGAGTCTTCAACTACTTAGAATATACAAATTCAGAACATTTGATAATATTTTGCATTTAAAACATTAGACATGCTGAAACATATTTTAAAGAGAAACTGTAGTAGAAACCATTCACTGAGCATGTCACAATAGGGTTTTATAAGAACAAAAATACTTTAAAACATGAATCATGTAAATACTGAATTTGATATTCAAATGCTTTAGATATTTTGAACTTAAAACTTCTTCAAATCCATGGAGTTAAATCTCTACTTCAAATACAGGATTACTCACCTTTGTCCTTAGGGTCAATGCTACTAGTGCGCTTTCCTTCTTCCTCTATAGTTCTTAAGAACAATTCATAAAGAGTCTATTAACTTCACATTTACTTCAAATATCATCAATTGATACTCTTGACTTATTCTTAGATCATGTTAAATCCTAATTTCCATCTTAGGCTTATACTTTTTAAGTATACTCTTCTCGTAGCTTCATTAATTCTTAGGGCTATTTTCATAAATTCACATGTTTATGCGTCATTATTTTTTCATACTTTATTTCATAATATAGACCTCACCATTGAGTCCAGAATGTCGGAGAAAGTCAACTTAGGCCTTCTCGGACTTCTATTTGGCTTTAGGGGCAAAACGATCATTTTACACTTTTTAAGTGTCTTCTATTATTTGGAATCCTGTCTCATAAAACGGAGTGCACCATTGAGTCCAGAAGGCCTAAGATAATAAATTTGCACTATTTACTTGTTAAATTTGGACATCAGAACTTCTTTTAATATTAAATTAATTATTTAATTTAATTGCCTTATTACATAATATATTATATATATATATATATATCAAGCCCATTTTCTCCCACATGTGCAATTGTAGCACAGTGGTGGGAAGGCTCCCCCACATGCCGTGGCACCAGTGCTCAATTCCCAGCAGCCGCACTACTTCTTCCCTTTTCTCCTTAAAACGGTTTCAATTAACTTTCAACTGGACCAAGTGTAAACGGTGCAGCTTCAGCCCGCCTTGGGCTGGCCCAACCCAACCCAACCCAACAAGAGACCAACCCAGCCCACAGCTGACCCAGCCCCTTCCCCTCTTCTCCCCCTCGACTTTCTGGCAGAAAAACTGTGCAGATCCGGTTACCACTTCCGGCGTCGGTGACCGGACTGCACTTATTATGTATTTTTCTCTTCATTTTTCACGAATTTGAAGCCTAGAGTCACTTCTAAAAATTATGGGGTATGATTTAAGACATTTATATATTTTATCCATAAAAAACACCTTCAAATTCCAAATTTCTTAAACACCCACTTTTCGAAAAACCTCAAAATCTTCTTCATTTCTCAACCATTTTTCATGCAGTTTCTTCCTATGTGCTCCATTTTTCTCATAGAATTTAACCGTGTAATTTGTTTTAAGCTTCAAGCAAGTCTACAAAAAACCTAGAAATTTCATAACTTGAAATACTGTAAATTTTTCTCACATTTTTCTTCCTGTTTCTCCTTCTTTCTTCTTCTGTTTCTCACTTCTGAGTACCAATATTTTTCCCAGTATTTCCAGTTTCTGACGTATCCTCTTGCTTCTTCTGATTTTCTATAAAACAACCCATGTGATATATAGGTAAAACCACTTACAGCTCACCCACTTGCAGCCCACAGTTTTCCCCTCTTTTCTTCCTTTTCCTGACTTCCTTTCTGTTCTCTTTCTTTTCTCATAGCTTTACATTTAATGTTGGTTGATATTTTGTGTTTATATGTATATTATACTAAACACACACTACACACACTCACTTACACACACACACACACAACCGACAGTCCCACAACCCTTCACACCTTCTTCTGCATTCTTTTATATTTCATTTTATAATTATTTTTTCATATATATATATATGTATATTCTTATATACATACATATTATAACATATATATATATATACTAATTATATATATACACATCTATTTATGTATATTTCTATATTTATATATTCATGAATATCATATATATTTTTGTGAATATATATACATGTGTACGTATACACGTATACACGAATTCCCGTATAATCGGTTTCTTTTCATTGCCTTAATTAACTATAAGATTCAAATCTCGTAACACGAGCCAAATTGCCCAGGTATTTTGGGTCAGGGTATTACATTTTCCCTTCCTTATTATAGTTTTGTCCTCAAAACTCGAGTGTTCCCTGTTCTTATAAGACTTTACTTTCTTTTCCTTCTTCGCTATTAATACATACTACAACACTTAAGGTTATACTTACCTACCTTATAATTCAAGGTTTTAAAATTTTTATTTATCCTCTTCTAATTCTCGTGGTGGGTTCTATAGCCCACATTTACTTCTCGTCTTCATTTTACTATCTTTATTTAATTACGGGTCCCATACCCGCCTTCCTATCGAACAAGTAATTACTTACTTTACTTTAATGCAGGTCCCACACCCTGCCTTCCTATTAAAACACGTACTCCTAATCACTTACTTTACTCTAATGCAGGTCTTATACCCTGCCTTCAAATCAATTCATGTACTTCTAATATTTACTTCATGTAATACGGGTCCCATACCCCGCCTTCACATCAAATCACGTACTTCACATATCTACTTCATATAATGCGAGTCCCATACCCCGCCTTCAAATCAAATCACGTACTCCTAATATCTACTTCATGTAATGCGGGTCTAATACCCTGCCTTCAAATCAAATCACATCCTTTAAAACATTTACGTTATGTAGTGCAGGTCCCATACCCCGCCTTCAAACCAAACCATGTACTTCACCTAGGTTTTTCTTAATATCTCATTTGTTATCTTCAATCCTTAGGTAGCCTAAGACCTACCTAACTCATATTTCTGCTTCTACTTCTTCTAATATCACTAAGTTTGTTTAAGTTAATCTAGAGCTCTGATACCATGTTTGGTATTAGTAAATCTTAATTATTTCCCAACCTCAATCATGACTTGGTCTTCCCTAAAGACCATTAACCTAAGCTCTGATACCATGTTGTCACGACCTAGAAATCCACCCCGTGTGGATCCCAAATCGTGACCGCCACCCCTCGGCTCGAGGGCCTTAGGGCGAAACTCACATAAGTGACAATGCCGGACGGCGGTGCGGCCTATGTTTGCAGAAGAGTTGTTACGACCCAAAACCCACCCTGTGCGGATCTCGAATCTCGACCACCGCCTTCAGGCCCGGGAGCCTTTGCGCGAGGCGAAACATAAGCAACAGTATCGGATGGCAGTGCGGCCTGTGGTTGCGGAAGCGTGAAAAAAACTTTTTCTTTTCTTTTTAAAATCTGTCGCACATCCATCCGGTACTGCCGCTCTTCATAGCGGTACACATAATAATAATAATCAGAGCATACTAAAACTTAAGGTTTTATACATACATGACATATCCAGTTGTCTCTCGGCTTAAGTAAATAATTTTCCAAAATCTAGTACATCCCAAAATCTATCCCATTAGAAGTTCTAGTATCCTCAAAAGTTTGTGATTATACAGAGCCACTAATCATCATCCCAAGATAGAGCAAGGCTCCCACTCGTCATCGTTACTTGAAAAAAAATTTAGGGAATGGGGTGAGCTTCGAAAAGCCCAATGAGTAATTCCTGCATCTGTCATGGGTTTTCAATTGGCAGTGGTTTCGCACATGAGAGTTTATAAAATGCACACTATCAATTGTTCGTACATTTTAAAACACAGAGTACGTGCACTTTTCACAAAGTGATAGCTTTGAAACATTAAAAGTATTCAAGCTAAATATGTATTTCTTCAAATAGAGTTTATGCATTTCAAAACAAATAAACATGCACAGTGAAAATGGGGGTGAAAACCTGCTTCCATTTTCGAAAATTATTTGTCATCTTTTCACTATTTAACTGGAGGATCCGTTTCGAACCAGACCCTAGTTTTACTTCTGGGAGATCTCATTGCCTGGGGGATTAGATCCTGCTGCCGGGCATTTTTCTGAATTGAGAACCCGAAGGGTGCTCAATAACTGGTGATGCTTATGCATCATCATTATCTTGCAAAATGTTAGCTTTTTCAAGAAATACTTTTTATAAGCATTTAAACATGACTTCTTCAAGAAATGCATTTATGAGCATTTAAAATATGATGTTCTTGATAAAATCTTCACATAGTTGGAATAACATTTTAGAACAGATGACATGTTAAATACTTTCAAAGAGAATTGTAACAAAAATCATTCACTAAACATGTCACAAGAGAATTATAAGAGCGGAATATTTCAATACAGGAATCATGAAATATGGAATTTAAACATTCAATGCTTCAGATATTTTGAAGTTTAAAACATCATTTAAATCGTGGAGTTAAAATCTCCACTTCAAATGCAAGATTACTCACCTTGATTTCCTGGGTTTGCACTATTAGTTGGTTGTTCCCTTCCCTTTGTAGTTCCTAGAAACAATTCACAATAATCTATTAACTTCAATGTACTTCAAATATCTCCTATTGATGTTTCTAATTATGTTCAAATCGTATTACGTCCTAACGTCTTATCGTGAGCCTTATTTTATTGACGCATCATATTTTTTTGTATTTTATTTCATAATACGGACCTCACCGTTGGGTCCGGAACGTCGAAGAAAGTCAATTTAAACCTTCTTGGCTTTTAATTGGGCTTTGGACATGTCAGGGGCAATTTGGTAATTTTTACTTTAACGTGTCCTAATTTTTTGGAGTCTCGTCTCATAAAATGGATCATACCATTGAGTCCGGAACGTCCAAAATAGTCAAAATCCACTATTTGTTTACTTTATTCAGACTCCGTTTGACTTGTTTGAGGACTAGGGGCAATTCGTAATTTTTATTATTTAAATATTATTAAATTAATATTAATTTAATTTAGCTTGGGCCACAGTAGAATTTCATAGAAGTTTTGGGGTCAAATTACAATTTCCCTAACTTTCGGACTGAACCAGTGGGTTCAGTTGCATTGGAACTGAACCGGTCCGGTTTTAACTAACCTATCCGGTTTGATCCGATTTGACACGTAATGCTGACATCATGATGACGTCAACCCTCAGTATTTAATTTAAATATAATCTCAGTTGAAACGACGTAGCTTCTGGGTGACCCGAGCCTTTATTAAAACATCGGGTCCGGACCCGACCCGAGGCCTGACCCATGACCCGACACTATTCATCATCTTCCCAACTCACCTCACTGTAGCCCTAATTTACAGAAACTCTAAACCTTCAATTTCGTGAACTTTGAGATCATCTTTCTCTCTGTTCATGGATGGTATGGGTCACTAGGTGATCTAGAAACACTTTAGCATTGGTTTTAGGCTTCGGATTGAGCTAGAAAGCTCGTTCCAACACCCATGGCCGTTCTGAATACCTCCCAAGGAAATACTCATTTTTCAACCAAAATCAGTGATGTTTGGCTTATTTTGATCCTTAGATCATGGGGCTTCGATATACATTCTAAAAGCAAGCTTTGGTGTCCATTTTTAAGGGTCGACTTTTTTAAACCTATCACGACCCTAATTTCTATGAACCCGAGGCGCGACTGACGAGACAGAAAATAAAATAAATAAAAGGACAAACGTAAATAAATTCACTAAACAAGCATCCATTCCATCAATACATAAAATAATACAAAATACATCTCACAACTGCATTGTTCATGGTCATTCGGGCTTAAGCCCTTACATTACAAAATATAAGTCCCATGGACCAAAAAAATGTACTACGTGCTTCACCCTATCAAGGTATCATAGAGTCTCAAGTAGCTGGAGGATCCTCATCTGAAAAATGTTGCCCACGAATGGGTCAGCTCAACTGCTGGTATGATGAAGTGCTAATGCAAGAAATAAAGCTAAGGCGTGGCATGTGCAAAGTGTACATTTATCTCTAATGACATTTAAAGCATCGCAGTAATATATGAATGGTATGCATGACGCACCCATGCACAACTCTATGCCACACCCATGTCTCGTTTACGGGTACTCCCCGATGGCACGGAGTACCAATGCAATGGCCAATTTTGGGTTTTTCACCACAAGATCTACACCCTCATAATGCAAAGCACCACGTGCTCAACCCACGCCATGTTCTCAAAGGATTCATCATATGCCAATATGCCAATGCAATCTCAATGAAACATGGTTTCCATAATATAGCATGCTCGAGACAATAATACATAAATCACCAGCTGATTCCACATGTAAGCATATCTCATATAATCAACTTAAACACATGTCATGATTCACGTTCATCATTCACTAAATTTTCATAAAGTACAAGTAACATGTAAGCATGTGAACAACCAACTCCAAATCATCAAGTGAACACATTCTAGATAAACACATAAGTCATTCCAGTCATTCACAGAACATTCCTAACTTAACTTCATTTCTAACATTAGCAAAACACCATACCTGACGGGTTGGTCTCAACCCTAGAAGATCGTGCACGATATGTAACTGAACTGGTCAATGAAAATGCAGGAAGTCAGATCGCCCTCTCCTGTCCTGTCAGTGTCCCTAAGAGCATAAATTACAACTCAGTCTATTGTCATTTGAATTTATGCTATTCATCAAATTTTATGTCTTTTAATTCATAGGTTTCTATTCAGCTAAATTAAACTCTGCCATTGAGTCTAGGACGTTGAAGAAAATAATTTTAGGTTTTCGTAGAACTCAATTCGGACATTTGGGTTCAAAAGGGCAAAACAGTCATTTTGCACTCTTCACGGGTCCTTACATTTCGTGACCTCTTTTCACAAATTGGACTCCACGGTTGAGTCTGGAATGCTCGAGATAATAAAGTTTCACTATTTGTTTACTTAATTCGGAGTTCGTTTGACTGTACTTCAATTCAGGGGCATTTTGGTAATTTTAAAGGTTACTACGGGTCTTTTATTTTTTGGGACCCCGTCTCATAAAACGGACCTCACCATTGGTCTCAGAATGGTCGAGATAGTCAAAATACACTAATGACTTGTCCTATTTGGACTCTGGATTATTTTTGAATATTTAATTAATTAACTAATTAATTAATTAATTTAATTAATATTTATTTAGGAGGGTCAAAACATAATTACTTAAAAGCTTAGGGTTAAAGTGTAATTTCCGAAATCTGAGGGGTCAAATCAGAATTTTAAAAAGTACAGGGTAGAATTGTAATTTCTAAAAAGTTCAGGGGCAATTTCGTAATTTGCAAAACACTTATTCTCAATTTGGATAGCCAAACAGTGGCTAATCCAAAACAGGGATAAGATATCCCTGTTCCCATTTAATTCTAATTTCTAATTTCTTAACTTCGTAGCCAAACAGCCCCTCAGCCCCTTTTTAATTTAAAACGTGGGAGCGACACGTGGCAGGGGCGGTTCAGCCCCGCCCGAACCGGACCCGAAACCCTACCCGAGCAGCCCCTTTCTTCCCCGACTTTTCGGCGATGTAGCAGTAGGGTTCCGGCGCCTTCTCCGGCGCCGGCGAGATTTTTCCGGCGACTTTTCAAGGTTTTGAAAACGCCGTTTTCTAGAGTTTTTCATGTAGATTTCATTCCCACCCTTCGTTTTTGGTTTGGACCAATAGATCATCACGAAATAGGGCTCAAAGCTCCATGGCCGAACCTCCAGCCAACTTTTCTTTTCTGTTTCTTCGCTTATTCTTTTACTGTTTTTGGCCCAAACAGTTTCCTTTTGTTTTCTGCACCTAAGAAGATTATTTCACTCCCATTTAAACCAAGTTCTATACATGAAATGTCAACCCAATCCCCCTCATGGCCGTGACCTGCAACTCCCCATTTCTCCCTCATCTTTCAACCATTTTAACTCATTCTTTTTGCATTATTTACCTCATTTCATGCTCTATAATATCCTAAAATCAAATCAATCAAACAACTCAAAAACTTTAAAACAGAAACTAAACCCACTTACCTATTTTTCAGATTTCTCCCTGTTGTGGCTCCTCCCCTCTTCCTTTCTCCTCTTGGGTCACCCCTCGAGCTTCCTCTCCGTCTTCACAGTCCCCTCTCAGCCTCTCCCTTGCCCACGGTTTCTTTTTTCTTTCTTTCCTTCCAACCGAGACTTATACAAAACACACACACCAACTCCCTCACGTCACCCCCTGCACAGCCCTTTTTCTTGACTTATTTCCCTCTGCTTCAGCCACCTCTTTTCTCCCATTGCAGCTTTGCATTAAATGCAAAGCTGCCCTATATACCTATATATATATATATCACTCATTACACACACACTAAACACACACACTCAGCCGACACCTCTCACACACATTCAATTGGTCACAAACACACACACACACCCGTCCAGTTACACACACACACAGTGCACACATGCACTGTCATATACATCTATACATATACACATATACATGCACATATATCACTCTACACATATACACATACATACCATACATACATATAATACACATGCATCAAAAAAAAAAATTAACAATAATAATGATAATAAAAAATTTAATAACCAAGGAAGATTTTCATATATTAAAAAAAAAAATTTCCGGGTTATTACAGAACCGTGACTGCAACTCGGTTTTTGGGGGTCCATTTCTAGGCTTCTAGGTCATGGCCTAGGTTTTTTAGAACCCTTATGGCCTCTATTTGAGGTCCCAAGTGAAGGAACCATGTTTCCTTTCGGTCAAAACAGACCTGCACCTTCGAGGTCCTTCAATGGCGGGTGAGTGTACGGTTTCATGGTTTTTGGCCATTCAGACCCTTCTAACCCTCACAATATGCATAAAATAGTTCCTAGAGTAAAAAATAATGCATGCATGTAATCTAACAAGCTCCACAATGATCAAAACGGTTCTTAATTCAAAATAAGGAAATGGAGAATTTTGAAGTTATACCTTCTAACAGTGGCCTTCTCTCTCCTATGGCTCGGTTCAGAACTTCACAGAACTTCCCCCGGACTGTCTAGGCCTCCTTCTTGTTCACAAGGTTGCTACACTCAAGCTCACACAAACACAAGAACTTGTTCACCAAGTTTTTCTCACTCTACTCTCTCTCTAAGTTTCACACCCCAAACCTCACATACACTCTCATATATAGAGACGTTCAGTTAGTTATTCAGCCCTCTTTATTTTTAAAATAAGAAATTGGCTGTATGCAAGTTCATTGGTGGTGATGGTGTGATGAATCATGTTGCCCCCTATACATACATATATACATTCATGTATATATTCAGGTGCAGGTCGGATGACAGATTAGTTTGGTGTGAGGTGATGGGAGTTCATCATGTGGGGATTGCATGTATGGCCATTGGCCAATTTGGGTGGTGGCCTGGCCAATTTGGGGTTATATACATATCTTGGTGCACTTGTACAAAAAGTGGTCTGCAGCTTAGTTGGTAATTTTTTTGATTGAAATCACTTTCCTTCCATAGGTCAAGGGTTCAATTTCCCTTGGCCTCATAAGTGGGTATTTTTCCCTATTTTAGGCTTAGGCCTTGTTTGGCAGGCGCAGAATTCCATTCCGGCTATTTCCTTAATATTTTCTTTTCCGTTGCTCCTTTTTCGACGCGGTTTCTTCCAGTCACTTTCTATTTAGGTTAGCTTCAATATCCAAGGTCTAGTGTCGGTTATTAATCCCTTGGAATTCCTGTAGTTTGTTAACTCTTCTTAGTGTTAAAGTAACATCATTTCACCTAATTAATTGGTAATGAGATTCGGACACAACAACCCTCATTTCTTTTATGCTTAAATTATTTTATGGGTCTATCATGAGGTTCCCGATTAGCTTCTTAATTATTCTTTACGTCGGTTCTAATTAATAATTAGTAACTAATTATTAATTAATCACGGTCGGGGTGTTACAAGAGTGAAAAAAAAACTTTTTCTTTTATTTTCTTCTTTTAAATTTTTCGCACATCCACCCGGTACTGGCGCTCTTCAAAATGGGACACATGATTGTACATTAAAAGTATAATAAAAACTTTAAGACTTTATAAACAATACATGTTTAGCTGTCTCTCAAGACTTAGTTATATAACATTTAAATATCTTTTATAACAAAAAGTGACTAACTATAAGTTCTTAGTGCTTCCCAACAACTGTTAGACCTGTAAGGAGCTTCCTACACCCTTCCTCAAAATGGGCAAAGCTTTAACCATCTTCATCATCAAAAGTCAAGATTGTTTTCAGTTACCTGTAATGTGGGTCGGATAAATCCAGGTAAGCTAAACTAAGCTTGTGAGTAATTCCAGCATTTGTCATGGGTTTTCAATTGGCAGTGGTTAATATAAGAGAGTTTATAAAACATTCACTACCAATTGTTCGTATACTTCAAATAAAAATATATAGGAATTCTTTTAAACAGATAGCTTTGAAACATTCAAGGTATTCAAGCTAAACATGTACTTCTTCAAATAGAGTATAGGAAACTTTAAAACATGTAACACGAAGCAATTTAAAGCATTCGAGTAAAAAAGATATTTCACGTATACAAAGCGTAAGAATCTTCAAAACATATAACACGGGGTGTTTAAATCTTTTGCTTCTCAATAAGATGCATAAAAATCCTTTTTCTTGTAAACATGAGGGTATGACCCTTTATTTTTATCTTTTTAAAACTGGGTCATTTCCTTTAAAACAAATACTTCTTCATGTGAAGGGGTTTGAAAAACCTTCTGTCATTTCTTATGAGAACATGAAAACTTTAGTTCATGAAATCAACATTTATAGTACATTCAAGAATGGAAGGATAAACTTGCTACCATTTTCAAACGTCTCATCTTTTCACTTTGATTAAGTGGAAATCTGTTTGAACCAGATTCCAGTCTTACTTCTCGTAGAGATATCTTATGTCTGGGGGATTAGATGCTACTACCTGGCATTTTTCATGTCAATTGAGTTCCGAAAAAACGCAAAATCACAAGTAGTGCTTAAGCATAATTAATCTTGCATTATCAATGGCAACATGAGGTATAAAAGCATTTACAAGTAGATGCTATTTAAAATCATTAAAACATGGCCTCCCTATAGTTGCATTTAAAAGTATTTAACACATGACTTCTTCAAATGGATGCTTTTCATGAGCATTAAAATTATGACTTCTTCAAATAAATGTTTTCAGAGAATTTAAAGCATGACTTCTTCAAATGTATGCTTTTATGAGTATTTGAAATATGACTTCTTCAAATAGATGCTTTTTATGAGCATTTAAAATATGACTTCTTCAAATAGATTCTTTTTATGAGCATTTAAAACATGACTTCATGAATTCAGAATAGAGTCTTCAAATACTTGGAATATATAAATTCAGAACATTTAATAATATTTTGCATTTAAAACATTAGACATGCTGAAACATATTTTAAAGAGAAACTGTAGTAGAAACCATTCACTGAGCATGTCACAATAGGGTTTTATAAGAATAGAAATACTTTAAAACATGAATCATGTAAATACTGAATTTGATATTCAAATGTTTAAGATATTTTGAACTTAAAACTTCTTCAAATCCATGGAGTTAAATCTCCACTTCAAATACAGAATTACTCACCTTTGTCCTTAAGGTCAGTGCTACTAGTGCGCTTTCTCTGTTCCTCTGTAGTTCCTAAGAACAATTCATAAAGAGTCTATTAACTTCACATTCACTTCGAATATCACCGATTGATGCTCTTGACTTATTCTTAGATCGTGTTAAATCCTAATTTCCATCTTAGGCTTATACTTTTTAAGTATACTCTTCTTATAGCTTTATTAATTCTTAGGGCTATTTTCATAACTTCACATGTTTACGCGTTATATTTTTTTCATACTTTATTTCATAATATAGACCACACCATTGAGTCCAGAATGTCGGAGAAAATCAACTTAGACCCTCTCGAACTTCTATTTGGCTTGAGGGACACTAGGGGCAAAATGGTCATTTTACACTTTTTACTTGTCTTTCATTTTTTGAAATCCCGTCTCATAAAATGGACTGCACTATTGAGTCCAGAAGGCCTAAGATAATAAATTTGCACTATTTACTTATTAAATTTGGACATCGAAACTTATTTTAATATTAAATTAATTATTTAATTTAATTACCTCATTACATAATATATGTACATATATATATATAAAGCCCATTTTCTCCCACATGTGCAAGTGTAACACAACGGTGGGAAGGTTCCCCCACATGCCGCGGCACCAGTGCTCAATATATAGTGAGAAAACCACCAAGTCTTTCATGCCAAGCTATAGAAGCTTGTTTCAAGCCATAGAGAGCCTTAACTAGTTTGTATACATGGTTTGGCTTCTCATGATTTTCAAATCTGAAAGGTTGTTCAACATCGATGTCACATCCCCCTTACCCACCCTGTGCAGATTAGGGGGCTTGCGACCGGCCAGTTAGGCACCCATCGGTTTTTTTTTTTTTTTTTGAAATCAAAATGCCGACGGTAATCCTAACCACAGGCCATTTATCAGTAACATCCAAGTACAATGCATTCAATTTATATAAGTTTGCAGCGGAAATGAGAAAATGCATAACACCTTGGCAGAGCCATTAATACATCCATAGTTATCTACTACATCATTGTTCTACAAAAGATAAGAGTCTTAGGTTTCAGATACATCACGTTCAGAAATAGGGATTTAGTACAAAAATGACTAGATCATAAGGTTCTTCAAAATAATTCCTCCGGATTTCCAACCCGCTAATCCTGATTGCTGGGTCCCTCACCTGAAAAATGTTAGGGAATGGGGTGAGCTTTAAAAAGCCCAGTGAGTAACACGAGTCCCCTGTCATGGGTTTCAAACCATTGTTGTTTATAAAGCATGAGGGTGAGTCAGGCATTTCTGAGAAGGTAATTAAATACGTTCATTTGAAACAGTATTAAAAATCGGAGAACAGTTAAGACATCAGGGTAACAGAACAGGTCAGTAATGAGTAGAGCAGAACAGTATAACAGAATAAACAGTACAGTATGCGCAGATTAAACAGTGCAGTATGCTCATATAGCGCTCAAGACTGAAATGGTACCAAGAGTCAGTTGTTCTTTCAGTAAAACAGTGATAGATTTATTGCAGTACAGAACAGAGGAATCAGACAGAGTAAAAATCATGCATTTGAGTAAGGGCATGAAATCAGTGTATCAGATAAAACAGTACAGTACAGTATTTAAAATACAATAACTAGACGGTGTACTTATACACCAATTCAGGAGTCAAGGTTACTCACCTTGTGCGGTAACGGGACTTAACTGAGAAGCCTTTATCTTCTTCCTATCCTTCTTTATCCTAGAAAATTTATGAACATTCCATAAATCTCACATGAAACTTAACTTGGTTCATTTTAATTCAAAATTCAACCTGAGTTAGACTATCTTGCTGTCTATGATAATTGAAAATTACCTTTGTATCCATTCTTTCAGGGTTTCGGTGTCTTCTTGTTTCTTTAATTTAGCCTCTGCAATCATTGCCTTGGTGGGCATTTTGTATATAAACGGTCAAACAGAGACTACCTCGGTTGTCTTGGCTATCCTTATGTTTCGTTCGATTATCTTTTGTTGCCATAATAGTTCTCGCATAAACTCCTGTTGCTTCTTGTCAGCTAGTCTTTCGGCTTTAGACATAATGGTAAATTTCTTGTTTTTCCCTTCCATGACTGGCTTGAGTTTTTTTATCCTATAACATAATCCCAAGATGTCAGGATATGTACTACCTCTAGGCAGTCCGATCATGAAATTATCTAAGCTTTCATTGGGTTAGTTTTTAGTTCATTCGGATGTTATCTAACTTGATGCAGGGCTAGGGGTATTTCGGTCATTTCACAGTTGTGAAGTTTTGACTTCGATTCGTCATCCGGTCACGTGTATAGCCCTAAACGTATCAGGGTTTCTATTGTTTTCAGTTTTGTCTCAATCGGACCTCACCATTGAGTCCGGAATGTCCGACATAGTCAAGATAGACTATCTTTTAGTTTTATTTGGGTTCGGGTACCATCAGGGGTAGTATAGTCATTTACATCTACGTATCGGTATTTTTCAGGACTTAGTTTCTCAAATCGGACTCCGCCATTGAGTTTGGAATGTTTGAAATAGTGGAAATGCACTATTCATTTGACTTATTTGGACTTCATTTGACCTATTAATGACCTAGGGGTAATTTGGTCATTTTTATTTAATTAATAAATTAATTAAATAATTTAATTTATTATTTATTAAATTATCAGGGGTATAAATGAAATAAAATATCAGAAACTGGGCCAGAGTTAAATTTCCTAAAACTGTTGGGGCTATTTCGTAATTTCCAAAAAGTTTAAACTGAACCAAGTGGTTCAGTCCACATTCAACTGAACCAGACCGGTCCAGTCCGTTTCTAACCGGTTCAAGGTAACGTACTGACGTCAGGATGACGTCAGCCCTACAATTTAAATTTAAAATAACAGATATCCAAAACGACGCAGTACAGTTGATGGGTTATATCCATTTTTATTCCGGTCGGGGCCCGACCCGAAGACCCGATCCAAACCCGGTCACTGTTCATCGTCCCCACCCGTCTAGGGCTACTGTTGCCCTAGAAAATTGCAGAATTTTCTCCCTCTATTTTGTGGAGTTTTAGGTGCTGTTTTCAACAGGTTTCGATCCTAAACGACTTCTGGGAGTAAAACGAACCTCTTGGCATTGGTTTCAAGCTTCAGATTCATCCATGGTGTTCTGTTTAGGCCGATGTTCAGGGGAAATTTCAGTTGGGTTATATGGCCTCGTTTCTTAACCATTTTGCACGGGGTTTGGTTCTCTAAAATCCCTACAGCAAGGGCTTCAATCCCCTATCCTTAAATCTCAATTTTGGGGTCTAGTTTAGAGGTTTGGTTTTTGGGCCGAGAAGAATAGCCTCGGTTTTGAGGGCTTAGACCTAGGTCTCTAGGTCGTGTATAGTGTTTTTGGGGTCCTAGGATGGTCCATTTCATGTATTGATAAGCAGAGGGTCATTTGGTTAAGGTCGATTCAGACCTGTAACCCGAGGTCCATCAATGGCGGTTTGCTACGGGTTTGAGTTTTTGGGGCAGTTTTATGGGTCCAAGTATGCACAAACACTCCAGTTTTCAGTGTTTAACCATTATACATGCAATGATAGCCCCCAAAAGCAGTAAAACAGTAGCCAATAATTCAAAGAGAAAATTTAAAAATTTTGGCTTGCTTACCTTCGGATAGAGGCTCTTCTAGGGTTTGTGCTTGAGTATAACCCTCAACAGTTAGCTTGTGTCCTCTCCCAGTCGTGCAGCCCTTCAGTTCCACCTTCTAGCTTCCCTCTAAGCTTCTCCAATGGATTCCAAATGCATACACACTTGTATTCTCCCACTCTCTCTCTCTAGGATTCTCTCTCTCTCTCTCTCTCTCTATGGAACAGTATACTAAACTCTCTCAATTACAGATCTGCATATATGGAGATTTCATATATCACATTTTCTCTTGACCCTTCATCTCCCCAAATGCATGATTATTTTGCATGCAATTTGGTTGGGAGATGGTGCAATCATGAACTATAGGTATGATGGCTATGGCATAGCATGATGCAATGCTGAGGTGTTGCATGTTTGGGTATTGGCCACTTTGGGGAATGGCCAAATCTGAATGCTATTTAAATATATATCTTTGCACATATATACACAAAGATGTTCCTAGCCTAGTTGGTAATTTTTTTGGTAAACCAAATTCTGCCCAGTTCGGTCAAAGGATCAAATCCTCTTGGCTATAATTTCTGGTCTTTTTCCATATTTCGGGCTTAGGCCCTGTTTGGCTGCGCATTAAGCAGTTTTGCTATTTCTCACTTAACTTTCAATCTGTAACTTATTTTTTGACGCAGTTTCTTCCAGTCAACTCCTAGTTAGGTTAGCCTCAGTGTCCAAGGGTTCAGTGTCAGTAATCAGTTTCTCAGAATTTCAAAATTTGCTAACATGGGTTTTGTCAGTGTTAAACAGTTGAATTTAAACAGTTAAATGACAGATCAGATTTCAGAAACAGTTTTCATTGCATAATTTAATCAGAACATAAGTCTGGGGTGTTACAATAGACTTCCTTTGAAATGAATGCATTCAAGAATGCAGTTTTGACATTCATTTGAAAGAACTTAAAACCCTTATAGCATGCAAAGGCAATAAGCATTCTTATGACTTTTAATCTAGCAACAGGAGCGAAAGTTTCTTCATAATCAATTTCTTTCTTTTGGTTGTATCCTTGGGCTACTAGCCTAACTTTGTTTCCAGTTATGTTTCCTTCTTCATCTTTCTTGTTTTCTAATTACCAATTTTATTCCAATTATGCTTTGATTTCTAGGTCTTGGAACTAAGTTCCAAACATTATTTCTTTCGAATTGATTTAATTCTTCTTGCATAGCTAGTATCTAAGATTCATCATTTTTAGATTTTTGAATGGTTTAGGTTCAATTTGGGATAGAAATGCTAAATTATTGCATACATTTCTTAATGATGCCCTAGTGACAACTTCTTGAATTGGTTCAGCAATGATTTGGTCTTTAGGGTGATCTTTGACAAACTTTCATTCTTTAGAAGGGTCTAATCCGACATCTTGAGTTACAATTTCATTTTTATTTTATCTTCTTTTTCTTTTCCATTTTGAAGATTTTTAATATTGTCTTGAAGCAATTGACTTATAATTGAATCATTTTTCATATCATCATTATCTATATTTTCTTTTAAAATGTGAGGATAAGATTTATCAAACACAATGTGTATAGATTATTCAAATGTTAAAGTTCTTTTATTAAGATTCTATATGCTTTGCTTATGTTGGAATATCTTAGGAAGATTCCTTCATCGGATTTAGCATCGAACTTTCTTAAGTTTTCTTTATCATTTAAGACATAACATTTACATTCAAATACATGAAAGTAACCGATGAGTGGATTTTTGCTATTTGAAGTTCATAAGAAGTTTTATTTAGTTTGATCTAATAGTTACTTTATTGATTACATAACAAGCAGTATTTACTGCTTCAACCCATAAATATTTAGGAATGTTATGTTCATTAAGTGTTGTTCTGGCTATTTCTTGAAGTGATCTATTTTTTCTTTCAACTACTCCATTTTGTTGAGGTGTTCTACGAGCTGACAAGTTGTGACCAATTCCACATTCATCACCATAGTGTTCTATATCTTTGTTATCAAATTCTTTACCTCTATCACTTTTAACATTAATAATAGAGTATCAATTTTTATTTTGGATTTTTCTACATAATTTTGTGAAGGCTTTGTTTGCCTCATCCTTGTGAGAAAGGAATAATACCCAACTATATCTTGAATAATCATCCACAATTACAAATGCAAATATTTTTCTCCTAAGCTTTCGATTCTACTTGGTCCAAATAGATCTAAATGCAATAGTTTTAATTGTCTATTTGTTTAAATGTCCTTCTTTTTAAAAGAAGATTTCACTTACTTCCCTAGTTAGCAAGCACTACATGTAACACCCCGAACCTTAATTACTAGATAATTAAGGTTAATGGAAGTTATTAACAAGACTAAGCTTCAATAAGCAACGCGAGAATTGCTTGAAGCAATTTGACCATGAAACTTGAGACCAAAGACACACGAGTGTATCGTCAACAAGAGGATTAAATAAACAGTCAATGCATTGTAAGGCATGATATCATAAATGAATCTTTTAATGATACCTTGGAGCAATTGAGCATAATGATGATTATTATAAGAAAAGTCCTCTTGATAATCATAGACAATTCTAATTGAGGCAAATAGTTTATAAATATGGAAACAAATGTATAAATAAGAGCAATTAACTATAAATTGGAGACAACCAATTTTAAGATTGTAATTTAATATCAAAGGTCATAACTAGATAGCAAACAATTATTAATGTAAATCAAGGATTCAACACACAAATAATTTTGGAAAATCAGTGCACGAAATACACTACGGCAAGACTAGTATCACATGAATAATGTATGCTTAATCAAGATTATTGCAAAAATTATAAGAGACTTTTGGGGATGATTAAAGGACAATATAACACACTCACCAAAAAGAAAATAGAAGGAATAGGCCCAAAAATACTCCTACCAAGACTTGAACCTTGTACCTTGTACATGGTAGATACTAACTCCTAAAAAGGTAGACTACTAGGTTACAAGCACTTGTGTGCCATGATAGCTGAAAGATATTTACATAAAATGTAACAAAAGGAAAATTTTTGAAAAAGTGATGTGTCATCACCTTATTGCATCCTTACTTTAGCCAATGCAAAGACATGCAACCAACCCTCCATAAAGATATGTGTATACCTTGCGTATGTGTGTTAGGATGATAAGAACTGATTCAAACAGTAGAGAAATATAGAGAGGGAAGAAAAATGAAGAAGATAAGAGCGAAGCTGAGACGTATGCTTCATGTAATGCCAGTGATGACCAAATGAGGGTCTCTAACACCCCGACCCAAATAAATCAGATTAATTCCAAAAACACCCAAAAAGGGTCAAATAATAATACCGAGATAAACCGGGTCAACTAGTGTAAAATTGACTTGTAAATCGAACAAGGATTGAAATGAGATAGATGTATAGTTTTGAGAACGCACACAATAGTTAAACACACAATGTAATTTATAGACAATTTCGAGTGCCCAGAAGACACCCGTACAAGAAACCCGACTGTACGGGGATTTATGTATGCATAGATATATATATATATATACGTACATATATGGATATGTGTATATATGAGTGTATATATATATATATGCATATACTATATATATATATATACAAAGTGGTACACAAATATATACATATATATAGATATATGTGTGTATATATACGGTTGTGTGTGTGTGTGTGTATATACGTGTATATATGTATTAATACATATATATATAAAGAAAAGGGCAAAAAATGGGAGGTCAGCCATGTATGTGCAAGGTGGAGGTGTGTTAGTGTGTGTTATATATATATATATATATATATATATTATATATATAACATAAAATATCCCTAACCAATTTAATGCATGAGGTTAAAAGAAAACAGAAATCAAAATATCAAAGAGAAAAGTCAAAAAAGGGAGGAAGAAGAGAGGAAAGAGAAAGAAAAGGGGCAGTGGATTTTTCCTATTTATAGAGGTATGGATTGTAGAGAAAATCAAAAAGGAAAACAAGAGAAACAAAGAGTGAAAGTGAAGCTTTGAGGATTCAGAAGTGAAGCAAGGAAGAAAAACAAAGGCCCTTGGCGAAAACTTTGAGCCAAAAACTCAACCAAGGTGAGTGATATTCAGAGTCTACTTTTGAAATTTAAAGCATGAAATCTTGATTCAATTGTATGGTCTAATTGAGCATCCTATAAGGATCATTTTTAAAAAAGAATCATTGAAAATGGTTTAGGAATGAAGAAGAAAACCATAGTTGCAGGTTTATGTAAGAAATCAAAAGGCTATAATCTTATGCATAAAACCTTAGTTAAATAATGAGGAAATGTTCCTTTTTTATGCAGAAAGAGAATAGGAGAAAAATTAGGGGAAAACAGTGGCCTAAAATCCACTAAATAGGAAGGTTATGGCTCACCAAAAAATCGGGTTCTCATCGGAGACCCACTAATTTTCCTCTATTCGTGAATTTGGGCTAGGTGATTTGAAAACCTGAGGACAGGGTTGTGATCCTTATGGAAAATGGAAGAAAAACTCATTGTTTTGGTATGAAAATATGATCGAAAAAGGTCACTTGCGTCGGAGAAGACGCCGGAGACCCACTGGAAAAGAAGCACAATAACTGGGTTTTGGGTTAGGGTTAGTTCAGGTTCGGGCTCGGGTTC
The DNA here is from genome assembly GCA_008638375.1 of Nyssa sinensis. NCBI lineage: Eukaryota > Viridiplantae > Streptophyta > Magnoliopsida > Cornales > Nyssaceae > Nyssa > Nyssa sinensis. The sequence continues at coordinate 26,044,567 of CM018032.1, forward strand.
GAGCCACCAGCACATAAGGCATGTTTCAAAACTGTGTCATTTTATGTTATAAATTAAGTTAGAATAGGGAGTGTTTAGGCATAAGGTTAATAAATTGATTTAAACCTAATTGGGAATAAGGATAGCTTATCCCAATTTTGTGGACTTGTCCACTATTTGGCTATTCCAATTTGGAATAGTAATTTTTGATTTTACAAATTTGGCCCAAATATTTTAGAAATTAAAAAGGGGCCCTAGACTTATGAGAATTATTAAAAGACCCAAAGTAATTAAATTAAAATATTTATTTAAATATTTTATAAAAGGGGAAATTACCAATAACCCTTAAGTCAAATACGAGTCAAATGTACTTCGATTAAAATGAATGAATAATGAATTTTTATTATTTCGGGCATTTTAGACTCAACAATGAAGTCCAATTTGTGAAAATACACCCCGAGAAATAAAGGTATGTAAAAGTGCAAAATGATCATTTTGCCCTTTTCGGTATAGAAGTCTGAATTGAAATCCGTAAAAGCCTAAACCAATTTTCTTTAACATTCCGAACTCGATAATGGAGTCCATTTTACCAAAAGAAATACTTAAAATATCAATATATGAAATTGGTTAAAGTATAGGCTATACATATATATAGCATTGATCTAAGAGATATATTTCCTGATTAATAGGATCATCTAAAGGCAAGAAAGAAAGTGAATTGACCTTTTATTGCAAGGAGGGTGAACAGTTAAGGGTAAGTAAAGACTGATCTCTACATGTGGTAAAATTCTAGCCATGTCACACATTTATTTCTTGTTACTGCCAAGTTTGTATTCCTATACATTTAGTTATTATTTATTCCACAATTTGATCCTTATTCTAGCTTGTGGATATTGTTGAGTTTGAATTCCATATCTTGATCATGAGTTTTTGTACACATTTGTACCATGCCTCAAGAGACAATAACTAGAGTTCTCATAGTAAAAAAAGAGATATTCCACACCATTACATATTCCAGGTGAAATTATGATCATTATATATATTATTAAATATTGGAGTTATGCACAGTCACAATGTCCATTTGATGCTACTATGAGACCTACGAGGTCAACGTCCATGAGCGACGAAAATTAATCAACCACAAAAATAAAGGGTAGGCTGAGTGTATAAGAACAAGTCAGGCAAAAGGGTCTAATTGTAAAATGGTAGGCCGAGTTATACTATTATATATTAACTACAGAAAAGGTTAGGCGGGTGTACATGAGCAAGTTAGCTGAAAGGGTCTGATTGTAAAAGGGTAGGCCGAGTTATACTATTGTCAACTACAGTGAAAAGGTAGGCCGAGTATACATGAGCAAGTCAAGAGAAAGGGTCTGACTGCAAAAGGGTAGGTTGGGTTTTACTATTATATATTAACTACACAAAAGGGTAGGCTGGGTGTACATGAGCAAGTCAGATGAAAGGGTCTGATTACAAAAAGGTAGGTCGGGTTCTACTAATATCAACTACAGTGAAAAAGTAGGTCGGGTATACATGAGCAATCAGGATGGATTTGATCACGAGAAGGTAAGCCGGGTTCTACTGTTATATATCAACTATGGTTATTATCATATCTATTATTGCATTCATTTGGATGGGCATATTACGTTCCCAATTAATGAACATATGGTTGCACAGAGCATCTCGTATATCGAGCAGTTATCTATTATTGTGGTAGTACATTTATTGGTTAGGCCAGATGTCATGACCTGAAACCCATCATATGCGGATCTCGTATCGTAGGGCTGACCCAATGGCCGTCCCTACTTTTTTCTTTCTTTTGTATCAGTATCAATGACCATAATATATATAATGTAAACTTAACAGTAAATTAGCGGAAGTCTTAATACAATACTGTTTGATAACTAAAAAATGTAATCCGATATAACTTAACATAATGCCATTCTTAGGTGGTGAGTACATGGTAAAAACTATATTCACTTTTATCATACTCCTCAACTGTCCCCCTATGCTCCTGGACTCCTACTGTGGTCCTACGGCATTCTCACCTAAAAAATAAGTAAGTTGGGTGAGCTAACAAAGCTCAGTAAGTAAAATCCCATCTCCGAAATGGGTTAGGGTTACCATAGAAAAATATGAACTCATAGGGTGAACATGGTAGCTAATGAGAATGCAAAATATCATATTTATCTCTCTTAATGTTTAGTCTTTTATACTTATTTGGTGCCTAAATGTGCTCATTATTCTTATATTTTGATTCAGGATGCAAATGGAGGCGTTAAGTGCAAAACGAAGCTAATTGGGCGATTCTTGACAATTTTGACATCGCTTTCGTAATCTGGGCATAACTCTCTCATCCACTCCGATTAAGATGATTCAAGATGCTTTGGAATGCCAAGCCAAAGTTCTACAACTTTCATGTTTTGAGTGTTGAGAGATACTGGCTGCATCAAGGTCTAAATCGGGCTTGCAGTTCCTGTATCTGCTCTACTGACGTTTTGGAGCATTTTTTTTAGGCTACAATTCTAATGCATGGATTTGATGCGGTTTATTTTTGAAAGTTTCCAAATCTGGTGCACGAAAATTCCAGCTGAAAGCACCACTTTCCTAGTTATATTAGGACTTTATTTTATTTTTTATTTTTTTCCTTAATTAGTCAGATTTGGATATTGTTATTTTAGGATAATATTTAGAATATCTTTAGAAGTTTTAGTAGGCTTCTAATACTGAATTAACATGTAAAAGAAAGAGGAGAAAGTAGTAGATTTGGACGCCTCTCACTCCCTTCTTCTAAAAACTTCTCCTTCAAGTTTTCATGGCCTTGCATGGCTAAAATTTTATAATTGTTCGAAGGAAACGGAAGCCTCAGAATCAATAAAACTGTGAGATCTAATTTATTTTTATTGTTCAATTTATGTTTTGAGTATCGGATGTTCTTCTGTGCTTATTTTCATGATTGTCTCGTTTAATTACTATGAGGCCTACTAGTTTATTATTCGTTGTAATCTACTGCTAGGTTAGAGATATCAAATCTTTAATTGTTTGATCCCTTTAATTTGTGAAGCAACTAAGATTTAATGATTTGCTGCGTCAGAAATTATTAGATCTTAGGAAGAAAGCTCGACTAAATTAAATGCAACTGCTTGTGCTTGTGTTGTTTAGCTTCATCGATCTCTCTAATTCTTAAGGCTGCTACTAGATTAAACCTTTAGCGCTTGTCTTGGGTTGTTTAGTAGTTAGGGTTAATTAGATCACTTGTTTTCTAATTAACTGCGACTAAGAAGAGATAGGAAAATAGTTCCGACGGTGAATATTCAAAGTGTTAATTGATATATACTTGCATCGATGATTAGTTGTAAAATTTCAATGGTGGATGTTGACTTAGACCAAGGTTTGTTCTTTTGATTGATTTCGATACTTTAATTTGAATTGTTCCTTAGTTGTTTTTCTTAAAATTATTTTTGTTATACTCAAACCCCCCATCCTTGTTCGCATAGTATAAAACTAGGCTAGATACTCTTTGTAATATCCCGACCCGGGATACCGGGTCATATGACACGTATTACGAGATTTACAAAAATAAGTAATTAATTTAATAATTAATTAATTAAGGTATAAGAAATGTTATATTAATTAAATATTATATGTATGTGTATAAAGTGAAATATATATGTATGTATATGAAAGCATGTATGTATGCAAGTATGTATATGAATAAAAAAGAAAATAATAATAATAAATAAATAAAAATATGTGAAAGTGTGAACAGTGTGTGAATGGTGTGGGTGTGTGTCGGCTGTGTGTGTGTGTGTGTTGTCAAGTATATATGTGTATATATATATATGTATATATTATATGTATAAATATCACAAAAAATTTAATGTAAAGCAAAACTTGGGAAGAACAAAATTGATGAGAAGTGAGGGCTATGTAGGGCTATGAAATCAGAAAGAAGAGAGAGAGAACAGTAGAGAGAGATTTGGAGGAGAGAGAGAGGTCGGCTACTTTTTCTTTAAAAACCAAAACATGCAAAGCATGTTGTTCTCTTACGAAAGAAACCAAAGGAAGGGAAACTGAGGAGAAGAGAGGAAGAATCAGAGATTGAGAAGGATCAAAACCGTAGCAAAAAGGTAAGAGAGATTCAAAGTTTAATATTTCTTTGTCTAAGAATTTAGCACGAATATGAACTGTTTTTGAGTTATATATCATCATATAATGCTAGATATATATTTACAAGACTGTCAAGCATGATTTTAGGCTTCAAAAACACCAAGAAAATGTAAACCCATGAAGAACCGCCATGGGAGGACCTTGCTTATAGCAGGTCTGAACCCATGGCAACCAAACTTTGTTTGGTATATAGAGACCTCAACTAGAATCCACAAACATGTTAAAAACCTTCAACCGTGATCATCAATCAAAAGAAATGACCTCCATAACACGGGTTGCAGGTTTTGGTTTTAAAAACCAAACTATGGAACTCACACCGAAACTAGGTTTAAAGAATGGGGAATGAAACCTTATCGAAAATGGGTCATGACAGAAGAGACCTCAATGATTTTGGCTCAAAAACGAGCATATACGAAGGAGTTGCAGGTTGGGTTATCAACCCTCTGCCCGAACCCATGAGATCGATTTAAAGTCTAAAAGGAATGCCAAACTCTTAACCAATGTTCCAAAAATGGATTAGGTTAGCAACAGTAGAGATTGGTTGAGTAGAAACTCACGAAATTGAAGAAAATGAGATTCGGAAATTAGGGCAACACAGGTATGATCGTGGGGAAGACGACACTGTTCGGGTCGGGTCGGATTCGGTTACGGGTCCAGGTCGAACCAGATCCAACGGGTCAGGGTTCATTTAAATGGTGACGTTTAGAGGTTTAAACATTTTAAATTTTAACCATTAGGGCTGACGTCAGCATTACGTGGCAGACCGGCTAAACCGGTTGGTTTGCAACTGAACCGGACCGGTTCACTTATTCTTAGACCGAACCAATTGGTTTCCTTGATTTATTTAAAATTAAATAAACCAAGACTTCCTCTATTTACAGTTTGACCCCAACTGTTTTAAGAAACTCTACTATGGCCCAACTGAGGGAAATGTTATGCAATTAAGCCCCTAAAAAATAATTAAATAATAAATTTAATTATTTAATAAATAAGTAAAATTACTATTTTACCCTTGGGTCATAAATAGAGCAAATGAAGTCCAAATTAAGCATATGAATAGTGTATCCTTACTATTTTGGATATTCTGAGACTAATGGTAGGGTCCGTTTTACGAGACGGGGCCCAAAAAATAAAGACACATAAAGGGGATAAAAAGACCAAAATACCCCTGGTACCCCTAAAGCCAAAATGAAATCAGAGAAGGTCTAAATTGACTTTTTTTGACATCCCGGACTCAAAAATGGAGTCCAAATTACAAAACGGAGTACAAAAAAATATGACACGTAAAACGATAAATGACCATTTTGCCCTTTTACATATAAAAGCCCGAATTAAATTCTAAGAAAGCCTAAACCAACTTTCTTCGACGCTTTGGACTCAATAATAGAGTCTATTCGACCAAAAGGAGTGTCTAAAATAAAAAGACATAAAATTTGATGAATAGCATCTATCAGATGACTATGGACTGAAATATTGCCGAAGTATTAAACTAAGGCAAGTATGAAGAAAATGAAATACGAAAAGGCACGACACGTAAAGATATGAAGTAAATAAATTTAAAGTTAATGGAGTTACCAGAAGAGTATAATTGTAGAAATCTATTTTTCCTGACACGTTAAATTGTGTTTTAGGCAGAGAATTAAATAAGACACGAAAATGAACCAAAAACGAGAAGTTCTCCCAATGATGACAAGGGCTCAGATAGCAAATGACCCAAAACAACAAGTCTTCCGGGAAAAGCTGCAAAAGCAACTTTAGGTAGTTCAGAAACACATTCGAATTGCCGAAACGAACGAAGTGGTCTCTGTTAGTCCCTTAATGTACAAGACCATAACCAAGGAACAATTAGCAGAGAAACAAATTAAGAAACAGGAGGACACTGAAACGCTGCAAGAATGGCTCCACAGGTAACACTATTATCATTAAATACATGAATAACTAGACTATGATATAGCTAAGAATCTAATCTTGCACAGTCTGGGTATGGGTAAGATTTTAAGTTAAGTAAGTAAATATGAGATTCATGCAATCTTTCATGAATTATGATAGGTTGAAAGAGGCCAAAAGAAAGGCATCTAAATAGAGCGAAACCAGGAGCACGAGGTGAGTAACCCTGTGTTTGAAGTGGAGATTTAACTCCATGGATTTAAAAAGGTTTTAAATGCAAAGATATGAAATGTTTGAAATTTCAAATTCAGTATTTACATGATTCAGTTTTTAATTGTTCTGTTTTATAAACCCATGGTGACATGCTCAGTGATTGGTTTCTGCAACAGTTTTTCCTTCAAATACTTTTCAGCATGTCTAGTTAAAATGCAATTATTGTTAAATATTCTGAATTTGCTTATTTCAAGTATACGAATGTTTATCACGAAGTTATGAATGTTATGTTTTAAAGTACTCACGAGAAATATCTATTTTAATGTACTCATATGCTAAATGTATTTTAAATGCAAGATGAATGGTGCATAAGCACTTAGACAGGATTCTGAGTTTTCAGTTGCCCTGTAAAATAGGCAGGATTTTGGGTTGTACGGAACCCAATTGCCTTGTAAAATGCCAGGTAGCAGGATCTAATCCCCCAGACAAATGAGATATCTCCATTTATAAGTAAGATGGGAGTCCGGTTCGAAACGGATTCCACTAATGGAAGTGATAAGATGATAAATGATTTGAAAATTGGAAGCAAGTTTTTACCCTCACTTTCAATGTGCATATGTTTTGAGTTTTATATACTCTGTTTATGAAATACATGATATGTTATATGTTTTGAAGTTCACATGTATAAGTCTAGCTTGAATACTTTAAATGTTTCAAAGCTACATGTTTTAAAGAATGCATATATTCTATATTCAAAGTATACGAACAATTGGCGGTGATTATTTTACAAACTTTTATGTACTAAAAACCACTGCTAATTGAAAACCCCATGACGAATACTGGAATTGCTCACAAGCTTAGATTAGCTTACCCGGACTTTGTTCGGACCCCCCTTTCAGGTGATTCACAGCAGACAGGGTCTTAAGGACGATGGCGAGGAGTCTAGCTAATTTTGGGAGGATATGTTTAAGTAGTTTCTTTTGAAGAACCTATGAACTCTAGTAGTATATTTTGTATTAGTAGACAATGTAAGAATATGTAATAAGCCCTCAGGGTAACCGAATATGTATTGTATTAATGTATTAAGTCTTTAAGTTTTCGTTATACTCTGAATGTGTAACCATGTATGCTATGTATGGAGCGGCAGTATCGGACGGATGTGCATAATTTAAAAATGAGAAAAGAAAAGAAAAAGTTTTTCACGCTTCCGTAAAACGCATGTTGCACATCTATTCAATACCGCTACTTATGTGAGCCTTGCCCAAGGGTCCCCGGGCCTGAGGGTGGCGGTCGCGATGTGAGATCCGCACAGGGTAGGTTTCGGGTCGTGACACTCTTCATGGGAACGATCCTTACTCGCACTACTACATGTATTTTAGTAGTTTAGGTTTTATTTTTTGGTTGCCTGCCACAGCATACCAAATTTTGGCGTCGTTGTTAGGGAGTGATTCTAGTTGATTTTTGTGCTTCTTGTGATCCTTATTCCATTCTTAAAATTTTTGAAAAAAAAAATTAGGCGATGAACCAGCTTTCTTGTAGGGTGGAAAAGAGATCAAGAGATACACGAGTTGGGGTTCCAACCAGCAAACTGTAACTGTAGCACAGTGCAGATATGATCATTTGTTGATCTAATATTCTTCAGTTGAAAGTGGAATTATAGTAATTTGTGTACAAGTATTTTCGAGGAAGGACTTGCACTTTTACTTTTACTTTTAGACACACTAAATAACTTTCCTCTAAATAAATATGTGTTAAGGTTCACAGTACACTTTTTCAAAAAAAAAAAAAGAGTTTTAGCATAGAATTTTTATTTTATTTTATTTTATTTATTTTATTTTATTTTACTTTTTATTACTCTAGATTTTTCCTGATTTGTTTTTCATGGTTTATTAGAGTTTCCTTGACTGTTTATGACTGTAACTCGATCTTCTAATTAAAGTGATTTGTAGTGCGATCCAGAAATAGAGAGAACTTTGCGTAGGTTAAGGAGGGAAGCTCAGAGAAATTTTGAAGAGAATGATCTTGCTCTTGATTCCCTATTTGCTAGCGACTCTGATTTAGAAGAGGAGGAAGTCATGGCTGGAAATAGAACTTTGAGAGAGCTTGCCACCCCTGATTTGATCAAAAACCTTTATGCATAATGTTCCCTACTTTAAATGCTACTACTACTTTTGAATTAAAATTTGGACTAATACATCTCTTGCCCACTTTTCAACTTTTCATGGCTTTGCAAGTGAAGATCCTCACAAGCATCTAAAGGAGTTTCATGTAGTATGCACGAGTATGAAACCCACGGGGGTGACTTGTAATATCCCGACCCGAAATACCGGGTCATATGGCACGCATTACGAAATTATGAAAATTAGTGTAAAAATTATACACGTAAAGGGAACAATTAATTAATTTGATACAATTAATTAATCAAATACAAGAAATTGATTATTTGACATAATTAAGCGTAGTATATGAAATACATGCAATACACGCACTAAGGTGTATTGTACGTGTGTAGTCAAGAGTGTATATATACATACATATACACCTACATGCATGTGTACAAGTAAAGTTATATGTATATAATTATATAATATATATATATATATATATATGCAGGAAGTGAAAAAAACCTAAAATATCTAAAAGTGTGTGTGTGTGTCGGCTGTGAGAGTGTGTGTGTGTGTGTTTACATATGAGCTAGTGTGTGTGTTATATATATATATATATAATATACAAAATATCTTACAAAATTTAATATAAAGGGAAAGGATTCAAAAAGCAAAATTTAAGGGTGTAAGAAAATTAAATGAGAAGTGAAAGAAGGGTGGCCGTGAGGTCATGAGGGAAGAGAGAGAGAGGTCGGTTGCTTTTCTTTCAAAGCAAAGCATGCAAAGCATGCTTGCTTCTTAAGAAAAAGAAACAGAAGGGAACCAAGAAGCTAAGGAAGAAGAAGTAAAGGAAATCAGGAAGGAAGGAGATCAAAATCACACCAAAAGGTGAGAAATGTTCAAATTTATCATTTTCTCTCTCTAGAATTTTAATTTAATAAGAACAGTTTTTGAGTTATTTATAAACATATGATGCTTAATATATGTTTATAAGTGTATCAAGCATGAAAATCGGTCTCGAAAACACCTAAAAAATAGAGACTTAGAAGCTACGACCATTAAAAGACCTTGCTCAAGTAGGTCTGAACCGACTTTTACCAAACCAGTTTTGGCTTGCCAAGACTTCAAACAAAGACTAAGAGGGTTTCAAAAACCCTAATACGCGATCATAAAACCTAAGAAACAACCTCCATAAATCGAGTTGTAGGTTACGGGTTTGAAACCCAATCCCTTAAACTCAGTGTTAAATCGACATTTAAGAATAGAGAATGAAACCCTTGAACTGAGGAACAAAACAAGCCCAACCTCATGAAAAATAATCAAGATCAAGAAATAAGCATGAATCGTCGATTTACAGGTCCTGTTATCACGACTTGGACCGAGCACCTGAGCTAGATTCGAAGCTCTAAATCAATGCAAAAGCATGCCTTAGGGTCCTAGGAGATGTTTGGAAAAGAAAACAGAGAAAACGGATTCGTAAAATGCCACGAATTTCAACTGTAAAAATTAGTGTCACGCCTTGAATTTCAACGAACCCAAGGCGCGAGTAACGAAAACCAAAATAAAAGGAAAATAATAATTAAAGTACAATCATATACATTTCAAGCATTAATTCAATCCGTCGTTCTGTTACAGTCCATAAGATACTGTCTATCATTACATGACATACAAATAAACATCAAGTAATCTAGGGCTTATGCCTTTGTACAACATCAAAGTACGCCCCACGGGCCAAATATAGTTCTCAGTTCTTTCCTTCATTAAGGCATCACTAAATCTCACGTAGTCGGAGTGTCATCTGAAATGGTATCCCACGAATGGGTCAGCTCAACTGCTGGTATAATATAGTGCTAATGCAAGAAACAAAATTAAGGCATGGCATCTGCAAGTGTACATTTATCTTTACATGTCATCCAATGTCTTCAATGCAATATATGATCAATATGCATGACGCACCCATGCAAACTCTATGCCACACCCATGTCTCATCTTACGGTCCTTCCCCGATAGCCTGAGTACTATGTTCTCACTTTATGGTCCATCCCCGCTGGCGTGAGTTGCCATGGCCGATTTTGGGTTTTTCACCAGCAGGATCTACACCCTCATAATGCATAGCACCAAATGCTCAACTCACACCATGCTTTCAAGGAATCACACTATGCCAATATGCCCTGATTCTACCATGCAATGACGTAATCTCAATGAAACAATTTATCAACACATGAACCATGCTTGAGTTATTCATATTATACTTAAAGCAATAATGACATTAAATCACACAGCTCAGTCCACAATTCCACATATCATGAACAATCCATTTAATCACATGCTTGGTTTTCACATTCATCATCTTAACAATTCCATAAATCACACACAATGGCAGCTCATGGAATATGCATATAGTCATGGCCCACATCTATCATTCAACCAAACATTCAGAAAGGTAACAAGAAACACATAGGCATAGAACCAATCAAACAACATAGCAATTACTCCTAAACTCAATTCTATTTCTTACTTAGAAAAATATCATACCTAATGGGTTGGTCTCAACCCTAAGAAGTAGTACTTGTAGTGTAGTGGAACTAACAGTAAAAATGCAGAAGGTCAGACCACCTTCTCCTTGCCTTTCGGTGTCCCTAAAATCATAAAATGTAGCTCAGTCTATTGCCACTTGAATTATGCTATTCATAAAATTTTATGTCTTTCTTTTATTGGTTTCTATTTTACTAAAATAAATTCTACCATTGGGTCCAGAATACCGAATAAAGTCGGTTTAGGCTTTCGTGGAATCTAATTTGGATATTTGTACTTAAAAGGGCAAAACGGTCATTTTGTACTTCACGGTCTTCTAATTCTCGAGGCATCTCCTCGCAAATCGGACTCCACGATTGAGCCCGGAATGCTCGAAATAATAAAGTTTCACTATTGGTTCACTTAAATCGGAGTTCGTTTGACTAGTCTTTGAATTAGGGGCATTTTGGTAATGTTTAATGTTCTTACGGGCTTCTAATTTTTTGGGACCTCGTCTCACAAAACGAACCTCACCGTTGGGTTCGGAAGGTCCGAGACATAAAGAAAACACTAATGTTTTGTCTAATTTGGACTCCGGAGCATTTCGTGATATTTTAATTAATTTAATTAATTAAATAATTAATTTAATATTTTATTTAGGGGGTCAAAATATAATTAGTTAAAATTCTGGGGTCAAAGCTGAATTTCAAAATTCCTATCCCAAATCCGAATAGCCAATCAGTGGCTAAGCCCAAAACAGGGATAGGATATCCCTATCTTTAATTAATTCCAATTTCTTTAATTTAGCAACCCTGTGGCCAAACACCCCTCATTCCCATTCTAACCCACCTTATGCAGCCCAACCCCATGAGCCCAATAACCCTTAAATTAAAATAGGCCCAAGACTTGAACAGGCCCAAATCACCTTAAAACCAAAAACCCAAAATCTCTTAAAATTAAAACAGGCCCAACTTAAATTAAAACAGCCCAAGGTTTTAAAACCCAAAACAGGCCCAAAGCAGCCCCCTTCACCCCCTTATCTTCCGGTCACCATCTCCGGTGACTTGGCCAATGCCGATCACCAGAAAACTGCGCCATCCCCATGGTTTTTCACGTTTTCGACGCCCATTCTCCATGATTTTCACACCCAACCTCCTCTAGGGACCTCTAGGGTTTCATTTGGGTTGTCCTTGGCCTCTAAAGTTCATCATCCCGAGACCACCATGTCGTTTCTGGCCATGCACCCATGTTTTCTGGCCACCTGTATTTTCATGATTTTTGGCTTGGTTTTCAACTGGTTTCACTCCTATTTCATCCCAACGGATTTCTGTGCCATCTATGAAGGTTTCACCATCATTTAAACAAGGTTTTAAGCATAAAATATTAAGAGTTTTATTTATGTACACAACTTGCAACTAAGCTTTTCTGCATCATTCCTTCATCATTTTTCAAGATTCTTTTTGCATAATAATCTACATTTTATACACTACAAGGCCCTAAAATCAAATCACTTTATCATGAAAAAAAAAATTAAAACCGAAATATAGCTACTCACCTAATATTCTGGGTTTTCTTGGTGCAGCCCCCAACCTCCGTCCTCCTCTCCTTCTTGGTTTAGTTGCCTGGTTTCTTCCAATGCCCACGCCTCTTCTGCACAGCCTCTCTCTTTCTGATTTTCTCTCAAACCAATGTACATATACACATTACATATCAAGCACACTGCCCCTTTCTCTCTCTATCATTTCTCTCCCTACCCTACGGTCAAGCCTGCACACACTCAACCCCTATACCCCCTTTTCAGCCTTACATCAAATCTTACTTTGATATTTGATATTATATATATATATATCATATACAAACACACACCACTCCACCCGTACACACACACATCCAATTGCATACACAAGCTATCACACACACTGCACATATATTTACACATTTAAGCACATACTTAATTTTAATATATAATACTTGATATACCATAAACAGACACACCAATCAGTTTGAGACACGTGTGCCTATCAGATTAACAAATCTCGATCCTACAGAGCTCATATATTTCGGTCATACAGAACAGCTATAAGCCTTCGGGGTATTCTCATATATGTCTATCATACAGAGCAGCCATAAGCCTTCGGGGCATTCTTATTTATATATCATTCAGAACCGATGAACTCGGTCATACAGTACAGATGAAGCATTCAGGATATTCTCATGTACATCGTCCAGACCTCCTGTTCTGGACAGTATTTATTCGACACTACATATATGGTTTCCTTAACAGCCGTTAAGCGGGGAATAAGGAAACAGCCTTCAACACGGAAACTACTATCTATGGTTATCTCCATCTACGATTCAATGCTCCACAAGGTAACTGCAAATCTCTGATGATCAAATCCCGATATTCGTGGCGGCAAAACCTAATCAAAATTAGGAGAACCACGGCTTATATATTAAACCCTAGAGGTACGCTTTGGATTCTTATGCTCATTCTTTGACTTTCAATACAGTCTTTCAATTCCCTTACTTACTTAAGCATCGGAGCGGCTACCGCCGGAGCCAATCCGGTTCTGATCATCTTTCTGAGTGTTCTACAGGTCACGGAGCCCTCACGTGTTGCGAGTCAAAAAGTGCAGCATCAGTTTGGCGCCGTCTGTGGGAACGACTAATCTCTACGTGCTTTATTCATAAACTCATCTTTTTCCCCACCGGAAAACCATGGCACCAAATCTCCGACCCCGACAGAATACTCAGAGTTCGCAAAACGCTCAGCGTCAGTCGCCTGCTCCACGCACAAGGGGACCAGCGGCCAACCCTATGCGACAAGAGATCGAAGCAATAAAACGACACAATGAACTGGTGCAGGAGCAGTTGCTAGCCATTACTAGAACGCTGGCAACGCTCACGCAAAACTAAGCGGCGGCTTCTCCTAGCCCACCAGTCAACTTCGTTGCAGGAACGCAACCCCCGGTTGCCACGGGGAATGAAGAACTTCGTGGGCAGGCCCCCACTAACCAGCCTGGGCACCCCTCAGGCGTTGCTCACGCTGGCCGAGATCCACAGCCATCAACAGTCCCTGGCTGGGGAACATCCGCTTTTGTCCCCGACGTGCATTACCGGAGCACTACTCGAGCCCCAACTCCTAGGGTTTCGGGAGCACCCCCGGCACCACAGGAACCTTATCATGCAGCGCCAGTCCCACCGGTTCAGATTCCTCCTCCATCCGAAGGGCGCACTCCACCCTACTACCCTGAAGCCGAGGCTGTCAGGCAGGGTTCACAAGATGTCAGACTCAGAGACCCGCGAAAGGTAGAGGAGATTGCCGAGTCTATGGACCGGACAATCGGCTTGAGAGGACCTCAGAACCCTCCAGAGCAAGACGAACTGGCCAGGCTGCTCGGAAGACTAGCCACTCCGTTCACCCACGCCATCATGTCCGAAGAGAGGCCTAGAAAGTTCGTGGTGCCCAAATTCACTCTTTACGACGGATCTGGAGATCCAGGGGATCACCTATCTCATTATCAGCATACGATGGCCCTTCACGGAGCCTCAGATGCTTTCATGTGCCGAACGTTCATCACCAGCTTGAAGGGAACAGCTCTGAAGTGGTTCCACAACCTCCCTCCGAACTCCGTTGCCAGCTTTTACGAGCTCGGTAGACAGTTCTTGGATAGATTTATGACCAGCAGGAGGCTCAGAAGGGGGCCAGAATTCCTGCTGAATGTTAAGCAGACCAGGGAGGAATCCCTCCGGGCCTACATTGCCCGCTTCAACACCGAGCTCACTGAGATCACGGATTGCAGCCCGAAATTCCTTGTTGCGGCCCTTACTGCCGGGCTTGCCCAAGGTGGCTTCAGAGATTCCTTGACAAAGAGCCCCCCGGCCGATATGGCAGCATTGATGGATCGGGCCAAAAAATACTTCAACCTGGAAGAAGCCAACCGCTCAGCCCAGAAGGGCAAGGATCAGACCCAGAGGGATAATCCGAAGCGGGAGGACCATAAGAAGGAGGATCACAAAAAAGACTCCAACAAAAAGAGGGTCAGAAGCCCAGAGAAGAAAACAGCTCCCAGAGCTGTGTACAACTCCGCACCAAGGGAGTTCACCAACTTCACGCCTTTGAACACCACTCCGAACCAGGTACTCCGGCAGATCCGAGATCGGGAGAACCTGAGGTGGCCAGAGCCGATCAAAAGAGATCCCAGCCTGCGGGACCAAAGTAAGTATTGCAATTTCCATAAAGATCATGGGCATACTACTAACACTTGCAGGACCCTCCGATATGAGATAGAACAGCTCATAAAGAAGGGACGTCTTCGGGAGTTCATCAAACAAGACGGAAGGCAGAACCCCCAAGAAGACAAGCCTCAGCAGCGGCCAGATCAGAGGCCCGAACAGAGGCAAGAGCAGCGGGAAGGACGAAACGAGCCTCAGAGGCAGAACAACCATGTTATCTACGTCCTCCATGCTGACTCCCCTGTTATAGGAATGTCCAACAGGGCAAGAAAAAGATATGCTCGGGAGGCCAGAACCGCCCCAAACATCTTGCAGGTCTCCAACGTCGAAAAGAGGCTCAAGCCAGGGCCAGAGATCCAGTTCACCGAGCAAGATCTAGCAGGGGTACACTGCCCTCACAGTGATGCCCTTGTTATCACCCTCAGAATCGCCAACTTCGAAACTAGAAGAGTCCTAGTCGACACTGGCAGCTCAGTCAACATTCTATTCTATAAACCGCTTAAGCGGATGGGCATAGACCAGGACAGCGTCAAGCCCACCATTGCCGTAATGGCAGCTTTTGATGGCAACCTCAGCACCCCCCTGGGGAGAGTTGACCTTTCTACCACTATTGGGGAAGGTGAAGGGCTGAAGACTACCATCTCTGAATACATGGTGTTGAACATGAAGTCTCCATACAACGTCATCATCGGGAGACCCTGGTTACACCAGATAGGGGCGGTCACTTCGACCCTTCATCAGTGTCTGAAGTACGTCCACAATCAGAGCGTGCACTCGGTCCGAGGATGTCAGCCAACCTCACGAGAATGTCACGCTATTGCCCTCAAGGAGACAGCTCCAAAATAGCAATTACAGTACACTCGGGACTGTGCAGATCCGGTTTTCACTCACACTCCCGAGGTGGAAGATTGCCCATCCGGCGTTGAAGAGCCCTTGAGCCCAAGGGGACGTGATAGCCGAGCCAAGTCTGTTGGCGAGCCCATCAAGATACTGGTCAGTTCAGAAGCAGAGGGGCGTTATTTGTACATTGGCCCAGACCTTACGCCCGCCGAGCAGGAAAAGATAGTCAGGTTTCTGAAAAACAACCTCTCTATCTTTGCTTGGGAAACCAGGGACATGGAGGGAATAGATCCTAATCTGATAACTCACAAACTGATGGTAGATCCAGATCACCCCCCAGTCAGACAGAAGAGGAGACCGATCGCTCCCGAACGGCATTGGGTTATAGACGAAGAAGTCCAGAGGCTGCTGGACGCCAGGATGATACGGGAAGTTTTCTATCCCGAGTGGCTAGCCAACACTGTGCTCGTCAAGAAGAAGAACGGCACGTGGAGAGTCTGTGTTGACTATACAGACCTCAACAAAGCATGCCCCAAGGACAGTTTTCCACTGCCGAGAATAGATCAACTGGTTGACGCCACTGCAGGGCATGAGCTTATGAGTTTCATGGATGCCTACTCTGGATACAACCAGATCCAGATGTACCCTCCAGATCAGGAAAAGACTGCCTTCATAACCGAAAGAGGACTCTACTGCTACAGAGTGATGCCTTTCGGTTTGAAGAATGCTGGAGCCACTTACCAACGGTTGGTGAACAAGATGTTCAGTCCACTGCTTGGCAGCACCATGGAGGTATACATCGACGACATGCTGGTAAAGAGCCTCCAGAAAGGCAGCCACCTCCAGCACTTAGCCCAGACCTTCGATATCCTCAGACAGCACAAGATGAAGCTCAACCCCTCGAAATGTACCTTCGGAGTTACGAAGGGAAAATTCTTGGGGTACATCGTCTCTCAAAGAGGTATCGAAGCAGATCCCACTCAGATCCAAGCCCTGATTGGACTGAAGTCGCCAAAGACCAGAAAGGAGATTCAGGCACTGAACGGCAGAGTCGCCGCATTGAGCAGATTTATATCCAAGTCCACCGATCGCTGCCTACCTTTCTTTAAAGCTCTAAAGGGCAGCAAGGCTTTGCAATGGACAGAAGAATGCGAGCATTCCTTCCAAGAACTAAAGGAGTACCTAGCCTCTCCAGAGCTCTTGTCAAAACCTGTACAAGGAGAAAAGCTGCTCCTGTACCTAGCAGTCTCTGAGAACGCGGTCAGTTCCGCACTAATCAGACAGGACAAAGGAGTACAGAGGCCTATATTCTACGTCAGTAGGGCACTACTTGACACGGAGAAAAGATACCCAGAAGTAGAGAAGCTGGCCTATGCCTTGGTCATATCAGCCCGGAAGCTTCGACCTTACTTCCAGGCCTATCCAATTGAGATTCCAACTGCCTATCCTCTAAAGTCAATACTGAAGAAACCCGAGGTATCGGGAAGATTGGTCAAGTGGTCTGTGGAGCTAGGGGAGTTTGACATAGCATATGTACCCCGAAACTCCATTAAAGGGCAGGCCTTAGCTGACTTTGTAGCCGAGTTCACCCCGGCACTGCAGAACGAAGCACAAATCGCCGAAACTACAGGAACCTGGCTGCTGTATATTGATGGATCGTCAACCGGTCAAGGATCAGGGGTAGGACTGGTACTACAGTCCCCTGATGGACTTACATCGGAAAAAGCAGTCAGCCTGGGATTTAGAGCTTCTAATAATGAAGCTGAATATGAGGCCCTAATCTTAGGGATGAAGCTTGCCCTGGAATGTGAGGCTCAGAACCTCGATGTCTTCTCTGACTCCCAACTGGTAGTAAGCCAAGTTTTGGGAGAGTTTGCCATTAAGGATGACAGGATGCTTCGGTACTCCGAACTGGTGAACCATTTAAAGCATTCTTTCCAGACTTTCACTATCCAGAAGATTGAGAGAAGTCAGAACTGCAGAGCAGATGCTCTGGCTAACATGGCCTCCCGCCTCAAGTCTGAAACAGACTCCACTGTTAAAATCTCTTTTCAGCCAGGATCCAGCATTGAGGAAGCATCAGTTGCTCAAATTGATGAACAGACCCAGAGCTGGATGACCTCAATCCTCCAGTATCTAAGATCCGGGCTCCTCCCAGAGGATAAAAACAAAGCCAGGAGAATCCGAATCAGAGCGGCTCGGTACCTGATCCTGAACGACAAACTTTACAGGAGGTCATATTCTCAACCTCTGTTAAAGTGTTTGGCTCCAGACGAGTCACAATATGTTTTGGCTGAAATTCACGAGGGAATTTGCGGGAATCACAATGGGGGCAGAACTACAGCCCACCGAGCTCTATCACAGGGCTACTACTGGCCCGGCATGCTGAAACAGGCTAAAGAATATGTTCGAAAGTGTGACAAATGTCAGAGATTCGCCTCGTACCAACACCAGCCTCAGCACGAGCTCATCCCGATTCCTAGTCCTTGGCCCTTTGCTCAATGGGGAATGGACATTGTGGGCCCGTTACCACGAGCACCTCCAAACAGGAAGTACCTCTTGGTGGCTATCGACTACTTCTCTAAATGGGCCGAAGCCGAGCCTTTAACGCATATTACAGAAAAGGAAGTCGAAAGCTTCACCTGGAAGAACATTGTCTGCAGGTTTGGCATACCACGTGTAATTATCTCGGATAATGGGACACAATTTACTGGTAAAGGCTTCAAGGCATTCTGCGGAAATCTCAACATCAGGCAGCACTTTGCCTCTCCAGGCCATCCACAAGCAAATGGGCAGGCAGAGGTCACCAACCGAACAATCCTTGATGGGTTAAAGAAAAGGTTGGAACAAGCCAAAGGGAAGTGGGCAGAAGAGCTCCCAGGAGTCCTTTGGGCCTACCGTACAACCAGAAGAACTCCCACCTCTGAAACACCCTTCTCATTAGCCTATGGGACAGAAGCAGTAATTCCGGTTGAAATCGGTATGCCAACTCTGAGAACTGAGGCCTTTGAGCAAGAATCCAATGATCAGCAGCTGATGGAGAACTTGGATTTGCTCGAAGAGAGAAGGGATCAGGCCAGCATCAGGATGGAAGCCTACCAACAAAGAATGGTCAATAAATCCAGGATAGGACTCAAGACAGTCAGCTTTCAAGTTGGAGACTTCGTCTTAAGAAGAGTCTTTCAGAACACCAAGGATCCCACCATGGGAAAGTTGTCACCAAATTGGGAAGGCCCCTACAAAGTAACGAAGGTCGTTCGACCTACCACTTACTGGCTTGAAGACACGACTGGGAAACCTGTTCCTAGGCCATGGAACGTAGAACACTTGCGGAAGTATTATCAATGAAGATTTTTTTGTTCCTTTTACTTCCTTAAAACTGTTCATCTATTAATGCACAGGCCTCCAGAGCCTGGTCTATCTATTAATGCACAGGCCTTCAGAGCCTGGTCCATCTATTAATGCACAGGCCTTCAGAGCCTGGTCCATCTATTAATGCACAAGTCTTATGACTTGGTCCATCTATTAATGCACAAGTCTTATGACTTGGTCCATCTATTAATGCACAGGCCTTCAGAGCCTGGTCCATCTATTAATGCACAAGTCTTATGACTTGGTCCATCTATTAATGCACAGGCCTTCAGAGCCTGGTCCATCTATTAATGCACAAGTCTTATGACTTGGTCCATCTATTAATGCACAGGCCTTCAGAGCCTGGTCCATCTATTAATGCACAAGTCTTATGACTTGGTCCATCTATTAATGCACAGGCCTTCAGAGCCTGGTCCATCTATTAATGTACAGGCCTTCAGAGCCTGGTCCATCTATTAATGTACAGGCCTTCAGAGCCTGGTCCATCTATTAATGTACAGGCCTTCAGAGCCTGGTCCATCTATTAATGCACAAGTCTTATGACTTGGTCCATCTATTAATGCACAGGCCTTCAGAGCCTGGTCCATCTTCAACTAGCGGATTCTGTGATCCAGTCTATCCAAAGGCAGAAGTTCCGAGCATCTGTCAACTAAAGTTTCCTAGAACGGAATACCTCGGATCTGACACTTACATTATTTGACTTATCTGTCAAACAAACCAGCACCATGGTTTCAACCAAAGGTGAAGTACTTCGATTCTGGCATTTTTCTAAGTTTTTGATTTATTTTCAGAACAATCGGCAATGCATTAGAAGGTGCTTAAGTTTCAAAAGAGCACATTCACAGAAAATATCAGATCTGAGAAGAAGAAATTCAACTTTATTGATAACTCAAAAGATTTACATCAGTACCAAGACACTACTACAGAAGCTATTACAGAAGCTACTACAGAAGCTATTACAGAAGCTATTACAGAAGCTACGCTTGGCAACATAATGGCTCTTCTCCTGGGATGATAAAGGGGCACAAGATCCAAAACCTTCAAAACCGCCTTCATCGGCTCCATTTGAAAGGAAGGAACCCTGAACCCCAGTCTGCGTCAAGTAGTGCCCAGGCCATTTCATCATCACTATCACTGGTCCCATGACCAACCGATGATGAGGGCTTTGAGCCTCAGAAGACTTTTCGTTCTCCACCTTTGTAATCGGCATAACGCCCCAGCCAATTGAAGCAAGGGTTCCTGCCAAGTCACAAAGGGGAGGAGGCGGCCCCCGTTCATCTCCCTCAGAGCAGTTGTCACTGCCAAGTTATAAGCGGGAGGAGGCAACCCACCTTCAATCTTCTTCTTCACACCATCTGTTTCACCCCGCCACTTGGAGCAAGGGTCTCTGACAGGGCGTAAGGAAGAGGAGGCAACTCACCTTCGTCTTCATCACCAACGCTCCAGGCCTCGGTTGAATCAGGGAGGGACCACCACCAGTCGGAGAAATCTCGACTAGATATCGGAGGAAACAAGAAGACTTGTGCCTCCTTCAATCCTTCCTTGGAGACTGAAAATAGGGGAGGGTTAACTTTTGGCCACAGTTCAGTTATTCCCAACTCAGGCAAGGAATCATCCATCATCTCCGAACGAGTGGAAGAACTCCAGCAGCATATAAAAACCTCTCTTACAAACAATTCGGGGAGCAGAAAGGTTGAGCACAACCATATGCCCTCGTTTCCATATATATAGACACTAGAAGACCAAAGGCCACCCAGTTGAACCGTCACAACGGTTAAGCGAAGTGCTAGCTTCGAAATCCCAAACGGCGAAGGTGCAATAAATGGAGTATTAAACCACCTTCTCGGGAGAAACAAAAGGCAGGGCCATACACGTAATACACAGGCTTTTAATCTTTCCCATGTATGTGACGTGACGGTTTCTCCATGTCATTAACACTTACAGGACCACGTGTACAACAGAGGTCCATCAACTATGACGTTTCTTGATTTCTAACAGATCTGGAGACAGAAGATCTGATCAACCAAACTACAACCGCAAAGATATCCACTTATTATTATGTCCCCGAATTCAGAATGGACAGCTTTGAAATACTTCAAAAAAGAAGTCTCCAATTATTGACCTAAGGCAAGTGAAGAAGCTCAGAACGCAGCTGCCTACAGAGGAAAATCTGATCTGGTATACACTAAACTCCAGAGCAGTGCTACTTGCAACGATTATTACCATCAACTACATGTTAAGGCACTACAGAGCCACATAACTCAAAGATATGCACAAATGCTACAGAGCAATATAACCAAAGAGGTGAGCATTAATCAAAAGATTGTTCCATTAACAAATGTATGTTCCAAATACATTGAAAGATAACAAAATATTCGTCCTAAGCCTAGTCAGCAGGAACAGGATCAGCAACCGGAGAAGGATCGGCAGGAGCAGTATCAGCCACCTCAGTCGGTACAACCTCTTCCGTGGGATCGGCAGGGAGGACATCAGCCACTTCACCCTGGATGACAACCTCTGAGGGTTCAGATCCAGGCGGCACAATGGAAGAAACGTCTAGGTCAGGAAACTTGGCAAGAAGCCGAGAGCGGAAGTTATTAAACCCAAACGTAATCAAACGATGGGCCATTCCTTCCAGCTTCGACCTCATCTCTTCCTCATTGTCCACCAATGCCTGCTCCACGGCTTCATCGAGCTGTCTACGGTGCTGATACCGCAAGCCATTCAGCTCCACCTGCAACCTCCTTGCCCGCTCAATGGCAAGGTTCCTCTCCGACTCCATCACTATCAAGGAGTTCTGACACTCCTTCAACTTCTCCACAGAATCGTGAGCCTCCGACCGAGCAGTACCCAACTGGAGTCCCAGTTCATCCAGATTGGCCCTAAGTTGGTCGAGCTCCTCCACAGATGGAGAAACCTCCACCAAAGCAGAAAGGGTATGCAAGGTCTGCATAACACAAAGAAAATGACTCAAACACCAGTAGAAACGCTTAAAGGTAAGGAAAATATGGTCCTAACGAGCTCACCTTAACCTGAAGAGCGGTCAAGTCAGCAAGCAGCTTCTCAGACGCCTGAGGCTTAATTTTAACTGAGCCTTTGGCCCAGAACTCACTCAGAATCTTCTTGGCTCCCTGACCAGCAACGTCAGGAGCCACCAATGATGATGCCTCCTTACCCGCT
Organism: Nyssa sinensis; assembly: GCA_008638375.1. Lineage (NCBI taxonomy): Eukaryota > Viridiplantae > Streptophyta > Magnoliopsida > Cornales > Nyssaceae > Nyssa > Nyssa sinensis. The sequence continues at coordinate 26,067,063 of CM018032.1, forward strand.
CGACGAGACGGGATTGGAGGAACCACCGTGATAGGGACGGGAGCCTCTTCCTCCCTCTCAGCAGGCCCGGGAGAGGACGAAATCAGCCTCCGCTTCTTCGGAACGGGAGGGACCACTGGAGAAGAAGCCTCCCCCACCGCAGGCGGTGATGGCCCGGACTCCCACTGAGCCATCACATTATCAGCTATCTCCTCGACACTACCCCTGGCAGCCATTAATTTATCAGGGTTGACAATGGAAGAATGATCCCTAATGCTGGGCTTCAAAAGCTTCTTATACTGCTTCTGAATCGCGGGAGAGAAATCTGGTCTCTTCCACGCACTCTTAACTGCAAAGCAAGCATAGAAATTGATCAGTTCGACAAATTGGCAAACAAAACGGAGTCAACGCAGCCACGGAAAAGTTAGGCCTCACCCCTTGGCCCAGTGGTTCGAGGGAATGTGGAAGGTTGACCCTCGAAGTTCTTGAATTCCCATCCTCCTTTAATAAAGAAGTACCATTTCTTCCAGGTCTTGTTGGAGGAGGGCACAGAAGTAAGGGGTCTGAACCCACTATCAAAAGACATGTAATAAAGGCCTTCCACCTTTTGAAGTTTTAGATCCATATTGCTACGGATCAGGTCAAGGGACACCTCGACATTATTCATATGCCCTAATACGATAAAGCTCAACAGATGTCTCCAACCGTTAAGGTTCAGGTCTGCGGGGCACAGATCAAACCAACAAAAGAATTGTTTTATTATATCAGGAAAGGGGAGTGTAAGACCCAGTTCAAACCAGGCCAGATAGGCACAGATTTCTCCATCTCTAACATCGCCCGGGCGATCTTGAGAATCTAGGACCCTGAAAGCGACATTTTTGGGAAGTTTGAACTTCGCCCATAACTCCTTCAGCATACTTTCAGTAATTACACTCTCACCCTCTTCTCTGCGACCAGACCGACCAGAGGTCTCGCCAGCCCTGTTCGGGGGATCATCAAAAGCATCGACAATCCTGACCCCCGGACTAGAGGGAGGAACTACCATTCTATTTTCGTCAACATTCACTAATTGCATTTGAGGATCAGTCTCAGAAGGACTTCTCAAACCAGAGTGTGATTCTAAGCCAGACATGGCGAACAAGAGGAAAAGATGAAACAAACGAGAAGGAATGAAGAAGGGGACTAAAAGTCGAACCTGAGATCAAGAAAGGGTTATGAACACCGGAGATCCTCCAAAACTCCAAGATATGTCAAATGGCGGTCTGGTACTGTAGAAGTAAATGCAGAAGAAAGGTATGAAAGACCTTTCCCTCTCTCTATATACGCATTCGAAATATGAGCCTTCCAAGACGAGCCGACACAACAGTTGAAAGTAATGATGAGTTCTCGAGTATCGGCTGCGCAATAAATGACGCGTTAAACTGGCGTCTTGAGAAATGGGAAGGCAAAACGTATGACTCTTCACAAAACCCTCAACCCTAGTTAAAACCCTAGCTTTTGACAAGGGCTCGGGGGGGGGGGGGAGTAGCTGATATACCATAAACAGACACACCAATCAGTTTGAGACACGTGTGCCTATCAGATTAACAAATCTCGATCCTACAGAGCTCATATATTTCGGTCATACAGAACAGCTATAAGCCTTCGGGGTATTCTCATATATGTCTATCATACAGAGCAGCCATAAGCCTTCGGGGCATTCTTATTTATATATCATTCAGAACCGATGAACTCGGTCATACAGTACAGATGAAGCATTCAGGATATTCTCATGTACATCGTCCAGACCTCCTGTTCTGGACAGTATTTATTCGACACTGCATATATGGTTTCCTTAACAGCCGTTAAGCGGGGAATAAGGAAACAGCCTTCAACACGAAAACTACTATCTATGGTTATCTCCATCTACGATTCAATGCTCCACAAGGTAACTGCAAATCTCTGATGATCAAATCCTGATATTCGTGGCGGCAAAACCTAATCAAAATTAGGAGAACCACGGCTTATATATTAAACCCTAGAGGTACGCTTTGGATTCTTATGCTCATTCTTTGACTTTCAATACAGTCTTTCAATTCCCTTACTTACTTAAGCATCGGAGCGGCTACCGCCGGAGCCAATCCGGTGGTCCTCTGATCATCTTTCTGAGTGTTCTACAGGTCACGGAGCCCTCACGTGTTGCGAGTCAAAAAGTGCAGCATCAATACTATTTGCATATACATAGATACATGTACTCACATGCACATAGTTAACACACGTTACATGCATACACCGCCATTTAAATAATGATAATAATAATACTAAACAATTTAATAAAAGAACAAATAAATAAATAAAAAATTTTATTCCAAAATTAATAATGATAATAATAATACTAAACAATTTAATAAAAGAACAAATAAATAAATAAATAATTTTATTCTGAAATTTCAAATCTTTACAATTAGGGTTTTGATATGAACAGTGTCGACTCCGTTGGGGAAGATGACACTGTTCGGGTCGGACTACTGGTCGGTTACGGGTCTGGGTTAAATCCGGATCCAACGGGTTACGGGTTACGGGTTTATTTAAACGGCGACGTATGGAGTTATATATGTTTTAATTTTTACAATGTTTGGGCTGACATCAGCATCGCGTGTAAAATCGACCAGACTGGTTGGTTTATAAAGGGACCGGACCGCTTCACTTTAAATTGGACTGAACCCATTAGTTTTCTATTTTAATTTGAAATAAATAAACCAAGACTTTTGCTATTTGCGGATTGACCCCAGAACTTCTAGAAAATCCTATTATGGCCCAACTGATGAGAAATTTATGCAATTACACCCCTAGAAAATAATTAAATAATTAATTTAATTATTTAATAAATGAGAAAAAATTTCTATTCTGCCCCTGAGTCATAAAAGGGGCAAATGAAGTCTAAATTAAATAAGTGAATAGTGAATTTTAACTATTTTGGATACTCTGAAACCAATGGTAGGGGTAAAGAGGTAAAATGACCAAAATACCCTTTGTCCAAAATTAACAAGTTATTAATGTATTCTTACTATCTCGGACCTTCTGAGTCCAATAGTGAGGTCTACGACATGAGACGAGGTCCCAAAAAATTAGAGACCCATAAAAATGCTAAAATGACCATTTTGCCTTTTACATATAAAAGTCCAAATTAAATTCTGGGAAAGCCTAAACCGACTTTCTTCGACGCTCCGGACTCAATGGTAGAGTCTATTCGACCAAAAGAAATGTCCAAAATAAAAAGACATCAAATTTGATGAATAGCATCTATCAGATGACTATAAACTAAAATATTGCCGAAGTACTAAACTAAGGCAAGTGAAATATGAAAAGACACGACACGTAAACATGTGAAGTAAATAAATTTAAATTAGAGTTAATAGAGCTACCAGAAGAGTATAAATTGAAATAAATTAAATTTCTAACACATTAAATTATGTCATAGGTTAAGAGTACGAGTTAAATTAAGTACATATGAAATTTATGGAATATTCGTAAATCGTTAGGATTTAATACGATCTAAGCATAAGTTAAGAAGCATCAATAGGTGATATTGCAGTAATGTGACATTAATGAGACTATATATGAATTGTTCTTAGGAACTACGGTGGAAGTGGGAAAATGCATTTTTAGCACTAACCCTAAAGGACCGAGGTAAGTAATCCTGCATTTGAAGTGGAGATTTAACTCCATGGATTTGAAAAGGTTTTTAGTTCAAAAGATACGAAGTATTTGAATTCCAAATTCAGTATATTACATGATTTCAATCTTAAATTATTTCTGTTCTTATAAACCCTATTGTGACATGCTCAGTAAATGTTTTCTTTACAGTTTTCTTAAAAATGTGTTTTCAGCATGTCTGAGTTAAAATACAAATCTTGTTAAATATTCTGAATTTGCCTATTCAAGTATACGAATGTTTATCACGAAGTTATGAATGTTATTGTAACACCCCGACTTTGCGTAATTAATAATTAGTTGTTAATTATTAATTAATACCGGCTTATAGAATGATCTAGGGAATTAATCATAATCTCGGCGGTCATGATAGACCGATAAAATAATTAAATATGTCTGGAAGAAAAGGGTAAAATACCCGAACCCAATTACTGATTAATTCGGCAAAATAACACTGCTTTAACACTAACGAAATCCGAATTAGCTAACCCGAAAAATTTCGAATGTATAATAAATGACACGGAACCTCTGACACTGAAGATAACTGAAATATGAAACTCCCGGAATAAACCGTGTCGAAAAAGGAGTTACGGAATGAAAGTTATGAAGGAAATATTGAAATTGAATTACTGCGCAACCAAACGTGGCCTTAACCGAAAATATGGAAAAAATGGCCAAATGGGAGGCCAAGGGAATTGAACCCTTGACCTTTGGGTGAAAAGAAACCTCATCCAAAAATTACCAACTGGGCTACTATTATCTTTGTGTCCATATATACAACAGAAATGTATATAATACTGAATTATCCTAATCTGCCACCAAAACTGGCCAATGGCCATCCATGCAACACCACACCCTTGCATCACCCCTATGCTCCCTAGCTCATCATCACCCTACTTCAGCCATGATGACCTCTCCTCCAACCAAAATACATGCAGATTTATCATGAGGTTGGGAGATGTATTGCATTACAAGTCTCCATATGTGTATTGGAGGAGGGAGAAATCAGAAAAGGGGTGCATGAGATCTGCTAAAGAGAGTGAGTGGGAGAGGGCTGCCATGGGAAGGCTGCATGTGTATCCATGGTGTGTGTACATCCATGGAGATGCACCAAAGGACAAAGGGGGAACTGAGGCACGACTGACTGAGGCACGACTGAAGTGCCAAAAATCTAGAACTGAGCCATGAATGGCAAGGAAAGCTACTGTTTGAAAGAGGTACAACTCTTTTTAAACTAGAAAATTTTTGTTTAAGTTGATGCTGTTTTGATGGTTTTAGATCTGTGTAAACTACACATATAGACTACTGTGAGACTTTAGAACTGTTCTAAATTATTTGAGAGGGTCGAATAGGGTAGAAAACATAAAATCGAGACCCAACCGCCATGGATGGAGCTTCCCTGTAGCAGTTCTGATTTGACCTCCATAAAACTGAATCTTGATGGTCTAAACATGAACTAGACCTTCCTAAGGTGCCAAAACCACGGATCCACGACCTAAAAACCTAGGTCTAAACCCTCAAAACCGAACCTGTGAGTCTCGGCCATGGAACCCAAATTCTGTAACGGGCTTTTAAACTGAAATTTTAGAATGGAGAGTTGAAGCCCCTATTCTAAGGGTCACAACAAGCCAAGAATCGTGCGTTTTGGTTGAGAAACAAGGCCACACGACTGGATTGAAAATCTGCACGATAATCGGCTGTACAGAGCTTAATTCTTAGTTTTGAAGCTTAAAACCAATGCAAAAGTGTTGGAATAACGTTCAGGAACCATTTGGGACCGAAACATGTTGAAAACCTTGTCTGAAACTCCACGAATTGGAGAAATTGCAAAACTGCGAATTAGGGCTACAGTAGCAGTTTTGGTTGGGGAAGACGGAGTCAACTCGCGAGTCAGACCGAGTTGGCCGAGTCGACTCGGACACGTGTCAGCCTAAGACCGTGCCACCGCTTAATTGAAACTGCGCCGTTTTGGTTTAAATGTTTTAAACCTAGAGTTGGCCTGTTTGGTTACGGGCTTTACAAATTGAAATCAGGTTATAAGGATATCCTGATTACGGATAAGGGTCAATTGGGAATAAGATGGGTTATGCTATTCCGGTTTTCTAAAGGTTAATGAACCGGTTGGTTTTCTGAGTTTTGAACCGGTTCGGTCCACTGAACCCTTGAACCCTACGGTTTGAACCCCTAAATCATGTAATTACATTTTGGACCCCAAATAATTCCCGATATTACGGATTTGTCCCCAACTGTTTTAAAAATTACACTGTTGCCCAGAATTCTGAGAAACTGTTCAATTAAGCCCTGAAAATTTAATTAAATAATAAATTAATTATTTTATTATTTTATTAAATAGGTAAAATTACGATTTTACCCCTAGGCATTAATTATGTCAAACGGAGTCCAAATAAAGCAAATAAATAGTGTAGTTTCACTATTTCAAATATTCTGGACTCAATGGTACAGTCCAAATTGGGAAATTATGTACCGAAAAAAAAATACAGACCTGTAAGTGACAAATGACTGTACTACTCCTGAGGGTACCCAGGCCCAAATAAAAATAAAAGACAGTCTATTCCGATTATGTCGGACACTCTGGACCCAATGGTGAGGTCCATTTTATGAACTGAGGTGCCGAAAAATATGACGCATGAAATTACCAAAATACCCCTGATACTGTACGAAGCCCAAATGAAGTCCAATTGGGACGAAATTGATACCGATAGAAGCCCAGATACTGGTGAAACTGTAAACATGATTAAATAATGATTCGGAGTCAGAATTGTACAAAATGTAAAATGACCAAAATACCCCTGAGCATAGTAAGTGCAAAGTAGAGGTCAAATAAAGGTCAAACTGATCTGATAAATTATCATAAGGATACTTATGAACATTGAAGGGCTAAATAAGACTCCGGAACAGTTAACGCGTAAAACGAGAAACGACTAATGTGTTCCGATGACCAAAAGCAGATACCAAACGAAGTCCAAAGGACTTAGAAAATTATATCTAAGATATGTGGACTATTCTGAGGACCACGACTAGGTCCGGGGCAAGAATGACAAAATTACCATTTTGCCCCTATGGTTAAAATAAGAACCTAACTGATACCGATTGGAGTCTAAAAGACGTAGAACTTTATATTTAAGATATAAAGACTATTCTGAGGGCCTTGACAGGGCCCGGGGCAAGAGTGATAAAATGACTGTTTTGCCCCTAGGGCTGAAAAAGTAACTGACTGATAACGATTGAAGTCTAAATGACTTGGGTTATAATCCTGATGACTGCTAAGCCTAATTTAAGAATAAAATAGCCCCGGATGAAACCCGATGAGAGGGCGATACGCTACTAGGTTATCTTAGGTAATCCGATAGACACCTAAGATGACGAATAAGACCTGAATGGATAAATTCTGATCTATCTGTAATTGATGATGATTGTTCAGGATATACATGGTGATGCCTGACGTACTTGGAGGTTATCAGATTGTTTATGCAAGGAGATAATCGTAACAGTTTGTGAGTAACCTGGAACTTCTGACTTGGTATATAAGTACACCGTCTAGTTACTGTATTTTGATTCACTGTACTGTTTTATCTGCCATTACTGTTTAAATGCATGTTTTTAAATGCATACTCTTTTATCATGTATTACACGTGACATGATTTTGTACTGTCCTGCTCTCCTGTTCAGTTTGGGTCTGTCCTGTTCTGTTGTATGGTCCTGTCCTGGTTTTGTTCTGTACTGTTGCGTCTTGTGAGTAACCTGGAACTTCTGACTTGGTGTATAAGTACACCGTCTAGTTACTGTATTTTGATTCACTGTACTGTTTTATCTGCCATACTGTTTAAATGCATACTCTTTTATCATGTATTACACGTGACATGATTTTGTACTGTCCTGCTCTCCTGTTCAGTTCGGGTCTGTCCTGTTCTGTTGTATGGTCTGTCCTGGTTTTGTTCTGTACCGTTGCATCTTGTGAGTAACCCTGACTCCTGAATTGGTGTATAAGTACACTGTCTAGTTACTGTATTTTAAAATACTGTATTGTACTGTTTTATCTGATACACTGATTTCATGCTCTTACTGAAATGCATGATTTTTACTCTGTCTGGCTTCTCTGTTCTGTACTGAAATAAACCTATCGCTGTTTTTAACTGGTTCTAAAAAGAACAACTGATTCTTGGTACCACCTCAGTCTTGAGCACTATATGAGCATATTGCACTGTTTAATCTGTGCATACTGTACGGTTTATTCTGTTATATTGTTCTGCCCTGCTCATTACTGATCTGTTCTGTTACTATGATGTTTTAACTGATCTGTTCTGTTACTCTGATGTTTTAACTGATCTGTTCTGTTACTCTGATGTTTTAACTGTACTCTTGTTTTTAATACTGTTTCAAATGAACGTGTTTAACTATCTGTTATGTTTGATCTGTTCTGTTCTGTTCCGCTCAACACTGACCTGTTCTGTTTGATCTGTCCTGATCTGTCCTGTTTGATCTGTCTGACCTGTTCTGTTTTATCTGTCCTGACCCGTTCTGTTTGATCTGTCTGACCTGTTCTGTTTGATCTGTCTGACCTGTTCTGTTTGATCTCTCCTGACCTGTTCTGTTTGATCTGTCTGACCTAGTTCTGTTTGATCTGTCCTGACCTGTTCTGTTTGATCTGTCTGACCTGTTCTGTTTGATCTGTCCTGACCTGTTCTGTTTGATCTGTCTGACCTGTTCTGTTTGATCTGTTTTGTCCTGACCTGTTCCGTTTGATCTGTCTGATCTATTCAGTCCTGATCCGTCCTGATCTGTTATGTTTGATCTGTTTTGTCCTGACCTGTTCTGTTTGATCTGTCTGATCTGTTCCGTCCTGATCCGTCCTGATTTGTTATGTTTGATTTGTTCCGTCCTGAACCTGTTTGCTTTGTTTCGATCTGTTCCGTTCTGTTCTGTCCCGTCATGTTCTGCTCAATACTGATCTATCATGTTCTTTGATGATGTACCTGTATCTCTGACTGACGTATTGTTTCCACTCAGTTTTGTCTTGTTCCGTTCCGTTGATGATATACATGTATCCTTGATTGATATACTGTTTCCACTCAGTTTTGTCTTGTTCTGTTCCGCTGATGATATACATGTATCCTTGATTGATATACTGTTTCCACTCAGTTTTGTCTTGTTCCGTTCCGTTGATGATATACATGTATCCTTGATTGATATACTGTTTCCACTCAGTTTTGTCTTGTTCCGTTCCGTTGATGATATACATGTATCTCTGGTTGACATATTGTTTCCGCTTCGTTTTGTTATGTTCTGTTGTATTCTATTTTATTCTGATTTGTTATGTTTTATTCCGTTCTGTTCGGTTATGATTTGCTATGATCTATTCCGTTCTGTTTGGTTATGACTTGTTATGTTCTATTCCGTTCCGTTCTATTATGTTTTATTGTGATCCATTCTGACCTGTTCTATTTCGACCCGTTTTATTCTGACCCGTTCTATTCTGACCTGTTTGTCTCTGATTGATATATTGGCATCATTTACTATTCTATTCTGATTTGTTGTGCTTTGCTTCATCCTGTTCTGATTTGTTATGTCCTGCTCTGTTCGGTTCTGCTCCGTCCTGACCGGTTGTGTTCTGTTCTGTACGGTTATACTTGATATGGTCTGTTATGTTCTGTCTGTTCTGATCTGTGGTTTTATTTTGTTCAGTCCTGCTTCATTCTACTGAAACTGCATTTAAAGTAGATTTATAAAACTGCTATTTCAGAAACAACTGAACTACCCTTGTGCTTTGTAAACAAGAAATGGTTTTGAAACCCTTGACAGGGAACCTGTGTTACTCATTGGGCTTTTCGAAGCTCACCCCATTCCCTAGCATTTTTCAGGAATGATATCTGTTGGATCTGATGGCACTGATTTGTGGAGACTGGATTACTGAGGATTGAATCTGTTTAATCAGGTGAGTGATGTAATGAGACTGACTTGACTGATATGTACTAGATATAGACATGGCTCATGGATTTAAACGGTACTCTAGAGATTATAGTTCTGCTCTGTTGCTATATGTCGGATTATAGATATGCTCTGAAGTTAGAATTGTTAGTAGTTGGATTTTAGACTTGCTCTGTGTGATACATAACCTTACGGTGAATACATGAGTTGCATTCCCTTGACAAAAAAAAGTTTTAAATTCTGTTGCATCTGACCCTACAGTCGGAGTGCAATTCACTGGAAAGTTCAGAAATTGCCTTCGGTTGGTCGCGTGGCAGCTGACTGGCATCACGTCCTCGACATCCGCGTAGGGTAGGGTTTGGGATGTGACAGTTATGTTTTAAAGTGCTCACGAGAAATATCTATTTGACATACTCATGTGTTAAATGTATTTTAAATGCAAGATAAATGGTGCATAAGCACTTAGATAGGATTCTGAGTTTTCAGTTGCCTTGTAAAATAGGCAGGATTTTGGGTTCTCCGGAATTTAATTGCCCTGTAAAATGCCAGGTAGCAGGATCTAATCCCCCAAGCATAAGATATCTTCACTTATAAGTAAAATGAGAGTCTGGTTCGAAACGGATTCCACTGATGAAAGAGATAAGATGACAAATGAGTTTGAAAATGGAAGCAGGTTTTACCCCCATTTTCACTATGCATATGTTTCAAGTTTTATACTCTATTTAAGAAGTACAAGATTAGCTTTAATACTTTAAATGTTTCAAGTTTTATGTTTTAAAGGAATACATATATATGATGTTATATTTGAAAATGGAAGCAGGTTTTACCCTCATTTTCATTATGCATATGTAAATGTTTTGATGTTAAATGTACATGCTTAGCTTGAATACTTAAATTGTTTCAAAGTTTTATGTTTTAAAGGAATACATATATATGAGGATATGATTGAAAATGAAAGCAGGTTTTACCCTCATTTTCACTATGCATGTTATATGTTTTGAAGTTCATATGTATAAGTATAGCTTGGATACTTTAAATGTTTCAAAGCTACATGTTTTAAGGAATCCATACATCCTGTGTTCAAAGTATATGAACAATTGGTAGTGATTGTTTTACAACTCTTATATTTGCTAAACCACTGCCGATTAAAACCCCATGACAAATACTGGAATTACTCACAAGCTTAGATTAGCTTACCCGAATTTTATTCGGACCCCCCTTTCAGGTAATTAGCGGCGGCCTTGATTAGAGGACGATGATGATGAATCTGCCATTTTTGGAAGTTATGTTCAAGTAGTTTTTGTCTAGCATTACAAACATTAAGTATGAAATCTTGTATTAGTAAAGTGGTACCCTATTATGTACAAGCCCCACGGGGCAATTAAACATGTATTGTTTATAAAGTCTTTAAGTTTTTAGTATTACTCTGAATGTTAAATCATGTATGCTATGTAAAGAGTGGCAGTACAGGACGGATGTGCATAATTTAAAAATAAGAAAAGAAAAGAAAAAGTTTTTCATGCTTCCGCAATCACATGTCGCACATCTATTCGATACCGCTGCTTATGTGAGCCTTCGCCCTAAGGCCTCCGAGCCTGAGGGTGGCGGTTGCGATGTGAGATCCGCACAGGGTGGGTTTCGGGTCGTGACATGACTGAAGAGCAAATTAAATTAAAAGCCTTTCTATTTTCTTTGAAGGATTCGGCTAAGGATTGGCTCTATTATCTACCCTCCGGGAGTATTACCACATGGAACGAGATGAAGAGGTTGTTTTTGGAGAAATATTTCCTAGCTTCAAAAGCGGCCAACATTCGAAAAGAAATTTGTTGTGTAAGGTAGCACAACGGAAAGTCCCTATACGAATACTGGGAATGCTTCAAGAAATTATGTGCAAGCTGCCCCCATCATCAAATTAGTGAGCAGCTACTTATCCAGCATTTCTATGAGGGCCTTCTACCCATTGATAGGAGCATGATTGATGCTGCTAATGGAGGAGCTTTGGTGGATAAAACTCCCGAGGCCACGAGAAACTTGATTGCAAATATGGTGGCCAATTGACCCTCTATTTAAGCATGTTAATGAGGTAAATATTTCCTCCATTGAACAATAAATTGAGATTTTAACTTCTCTTGTTCGTCAAATGGATGTAGGTAATATGCAAACGGCGAAGGCTTGTGGGATTTGTTCGATAGTAGGGCATCCAACCGATATGTGCCCAACTCTTCAAGAGGAGCCCATTGAGAAAGTGAATGTGGTGGGTGGTTTTCCTGGACAACCGCAAAGTAAGTATGATCCCTATTAGAGCATGTATAACCTGGGATGGAGGGATCACCCTGATCTTAGCTATGGGAATCCATAAGTAAATCAGCCCGCGACTCAAAACCGCCCAAGTTACCAGCAATATAAGCAGCCATACCCCCTTAGACAACAATCGGGCCAACCTTCTAATTCTGGTTTGTCTTTTGAAGATATTGTTAAGTCTCTTGCCATTAATACTTTTCAATTTCAACAAGAGATGAAACAATTTCAACAAGAGGCGAGGGCCAGTATTCAAAGTTTGGACATCAGATGGGCCAAATGGCAACCACAATTAGTCGGCTAGAGGCGCAAAGTTTGAAGAAATTACCCTCTCAAACGGTAGTAAATCCAAGAGAAAATACAAGTGCAATCATTTTAAGAAGTGGTAAAGAGGTTGAGATTCCAATAAAGGTAGCCCCTGCATCGAAGCAAGAAAAGGAGAAAAACATCATTGCAGATAAAAACGTTCCCAATGACGACGACGTACCAAAGCGTAAGTTTTTGCCTCTTTCTGATTATAAACCAGTACCCCTTTTTCCTCAAGCTTTAGCAGAATCTAGAAAAGATGAGCAAAATAAAGATTTATATGAGACTTTTCGTAGATGCGAGGTAAATATTCCACTTTTAGATGTTGTTAAACAAGTACCTCGTTATGCTAAATTTCTGAAAGAACTGTGTACAATTGAGAGGAAACAGAAACTTAAAGGATGTGAGAAGGTGAGAGTAAGGGAGAATGTTTCTGTAGTTATTCAAAGAAAATTCACTGCGAAGTGCAAAGATCCAGGTATGTCTATTATCCATTGTACGATAGGTAACACTAGATTGGAGAAGGCCATGATAGATTTAGGAGCCTCTATCAATGTCATGCCATATTTCATATATGCTTCTTTGAAACTTGGACCTTTGAATAAAACTGGTGTTGTGATTCAATTGGCTAATAGATCTAATGCATATCCTAAAGAAGTAGTCGAGGATGTTCTTGTGTAAGTTAATGATTTGGTTTTCCCTACTGATTTCTATGTGCTCGATATAAAGAATGGTGATCAAACTGCTCCTATTTTTTTAGGAAGACCATTTTTAAAGACATCCAAGACTAAGATATATGTTCATAGTGGCACACTTACCATGGAATTTGATGGTGAAATTGTTAAGTTTAATATTTATGATGCCATAAAATATCTTGATGATGATAATCCTATTTATTCTATTGATGTGATTGATTCTTTAGCACAGGAAGTTTTTGAACTTGATGGAAAAGATGGATTAGAAGTT